>JAPQNM010000044.1:3278131-3366293 GCA_029783475.1 Metacarcinus magister | reverse complement strand
TTAATTTTACTGCGTAATTATTAGTCATAGAACAAATATTCATAATATCAGTTGTACAATTTAATTAGTTGTATCAGATGCTGCAATGATATTTCCAATATCTCTAATAGCTTTCGAGAAAATGAGGAGGAAAGTCATGTTTTTATAAAAATATTAAGTTTCATTTTACTGCGTAACTATGAGTTATAGAATAAATATTCATAATTACAGTTGTTCAGTTTAATTACGTCTATCAGATGCTGCAATGATATTTCCAATATCTCTAATAGCTTTCGGGAAAATGAGAAGGAAAATCATGTTTTTATATAAATATAAAGGTTAATTTTACTGCGTAATTATTAGTCATAGAACAAATATTCATAATATCAGTTGTACAATTTCATTAGTTGTATCAGATGCTGCAATGATATTTCCAATATCTCTAATAGCTTTCGAGAAAATGAGGAGGAAAGACATGTTTTTATAAAAATATTAAGTTTCATTTTACTGCGTAACTATGAGTTATAGAATAAATATTCATAATTACAGTTGTTCAGTTTAATTACGTCTATCAGATGCTGCAATGATATTTCCAATATCTCTAATAGCTTTCGAGAAAATGAGGAGGAAAATCATGTTTTTATAAAAATATTAAGTTTCATTTTACTGCGTAACTATGAGTTATAGAATAAATATTCATAATTACAGTTGTTCAGTTTAATTACGTCTATCAGATGCTGCAATGATATTTCCAATATCTCTAATAGCTTTCGGGAAAATGAGAAGGAAAATCATGTTTTTATATAAATATAAAGGTTAATTTTACTGCGTAATTATTAGTCATAGAACAAATATTCATAATATCAGTTGTACAATTTAATTAGTTGTATCAGATGCTGCAATGATATTTCCAATATCTCTAATAGCTTTCGAGAAAATGAGGAGGAAAGACATGTTTTTATAAAAATATTAAGTTTCATTTTACTGCGTAACTATGAGTTATAGAATAAATATTCATAATTACAGTTGTTCAGTTTAATTACGTCTATCAGATGCTGCAATGATATTTCCAATATCTCTAATAGCTTTCGAGAAAATGAGGAGGAAAGTCATGTTTTTATAAAAATATTAAGTTTCATTTTACTGCGTAACTATGAGTTATAGAATAAATATTCATAATTACAGTTGTTCAGTTTAATTACGTCTATCAGATGCTGCAATGATATTTCCAATATCTCTAATAGCTTTCGAGAAAATGAGGAGGAAAGTCATGTTTTTATAAAAATATTAAGTTTCATTTTACTGCGTAACTATGAGTTATAGAATAAATATTCATAATTACAGTTGTTCAGTTTAATTACGTCTATCAGATGCTGCAATGATATTTCCAATATCTCTAATAGCTTTCGGGAAAATGAGAAGGAAAATCATGTTTTTATATAAATATAAAGGTTAATTTTACTGCGTAATTATTAGTCATAGAACAAATATTCATAATATCAGTTGTACAATTTAATTAGTTGTATCAGATGCTGCAATGATATTTCCAATATCTCTAATAGCTTTCGAGAAAATGAGGAGGAAAGACATGTTTTTATAAAAATATTAAGTTTCATTTTACTGCGTAACTATGAGTTATAGAATAAATATTCATAATTACAGTTGTTCAGTTTAATTACGTCTATCAGATGCTGCAATGATATTTCCAATATCTCTAATAGCTTTCGAGAAAATGAGGAGGAAAATCATGTTTTTATAAAAATATTAAGTTTCATTTTACTGCGTAACTATGAGTTATAGAATAAATATTCATAATTACAGTTGTTCAGTTTAATTACGTCTATCAGATGCTGCAATGATATTTCCAATATCTCTAATAGCTTTCGGGAAAATGAGAAGGAAAATCATGTTTTTATATAAATATAAAGGTTAATTTTACTGCGTAATTATTAGTCATAGAACAAATATTCATAATATCAGTTGTACAATTTAATTAGTTGTATCAGATGCTGCAATGATATTTCCAATATCTCTAATAGCTTTCGAGAAAATGAGGAGGAAAGACATGTTTTTATAAAAATATTAAGTTTCATTTTACTGCGTAACTATGAGTTATAGAATAAATATTCATAATTACAGTTGTTCAGTTTAATTACGTCTATCAGATGCTGCAATGATATTTCCAATATCTCTAATAGCTTTCGAGAAAATGAGGAGGAAAGTCATGTTTTTATAAAATATTAAGTTTCATTTTACTGCGTAACTATGAGTCATAGAATAAATATTCATAATTACAGTTGTTCAGTTTAATTAGTCTATCAGATGCTGCAATGATATTTCCAATATCTCTAATAGCTTTCGAGAAAATGAGGAGGAAAGTCATGTTTTTATAAAAATATTAAGTTTCATTTTACTGCGTAACTATGAGTTATAGAATAAATATTCATAATTACAGTTGTTCAGTTTAATTACGTCTATCAGATGCTGCAATGATATTTCCAATATCTCTAATAGCTTTCGGGAAAATGAGAAGGAAAGTCATGTTTTTATATAAATATAAAGTTTAATTTTACTGCGTAATTATTAGTCATAGAACAAATATTCATAATATCAGTTGTACAATTTAATTAGTTGTATCAGATGCTGCAATGATATTTCCAATATCTCTAATAGCTTTCGAGAAAATGAGGAGGAAAGTCATGTTTTTATAAAAATATTAAGTTTCATTTTACTGCGTAACTATGAGTTATAGAATAAATATTCATAATTACAGTTGTTCAGTTTAATTACGTCTATCAGATGCTGCAATGATATTTCCAATATCTCTAATAGCTTTCGGGAAAATGAGAAGGAAAAGTCATGTTTTTATATAAATATAAAGGTTAATTTTACTGCGTAATTATTAGTCATAGAACAAATATTCATAATATCAGTTGTACAATTTAATTAGTTGTATCAGATGCTGCAATGATATTTCCAATATCTCTAATAGCTTTCGAGAAAATGAGGAGGAAAGTCATGTTTTTATAAAAATATTAAGTTTCATTTTACTGCGTAACTATGAGTTATAGAACAAAATTCATAATACAGTTGTTCAGTTTAATTAGTCTATCAGATGCTGCAATGATATTTCCAATATCTCTAATAGCTTTCGAGAAAATGAGGAGGAAAGTCATGTTTTTATAAAAATATTAAGTTTCATTTTACTGCGTAACTATGAGTTATAGAATAAATATTCATAATTACAGTTGTTCAGTTTAATTACGTCTATCAGATGCTGCAATGATATTTCCAATATCTCTAATAGCTTTCGGGAAAATGAGAAGGAAAATCATGTTTTTATATAAATATAAAGGTTAATTTTACTGCGTAATTATTAGTCATAGAACAAATATTCATAATATCAGTTGTACAATTTAATTAGTTGTATCAGATGCTGCAATGATATTTCCAATATCTCTAATAGCTTTCGAGAAAATGAGGAGGAAAGTCATGTTTTTATATAAATATTAAGTTTCATTTTACTGCGTAACTATGAGTCATAGAATAAATATTCATAATTACAGTTGTTAAGTATAATTACGTCTATCAGATGCTGCAATGATATTTCCAATATCTCTAATAGCTTTCGGGAAAATGAGAAGGAAAGTCATGTTTTTATATAAATATCGGGTTTTTTTTACTGCGTAATTATTAGTCATAGAACAAATATTCCTAATGACAGTTGTACAGTTGAATTAGGTGTATCAGATGGTGCAATGATATTTCCAATATCTCTAATAGCTTTCGAGAAAATGAGGAAGAAAGTAATTTAAAAAAAAGTAAAATTCACTATATATTAGTACTAGAGCAAATATTCATAATGACAGTAGTAGATTATAATTAGGTCTATCAGATTCTGTAATGATATTTCCAATATCTCTAATAGCTTTCGGGATAATGAGGAGGAAAGTCTTGTTTTTATATAAATATTAAGTTTCATTTTACTGCGTAATTATGAGTCATAGAACAAATATTCATAATTACAGTTGTTCAGTTTAATTAGGTCTATCAGATGCTGCAATGATATTTCCAATATCTCTAATAGCTTTCGGGAAAATGAGAAGGAAAGTCATGTTTTTATATAAATATAAAGTTTAATTTTACTGCGTAATTATTAGTCATAGAACAAATATTCATAATATCAGTTGTACAATTTAATTAGTTGTATCAGATGCTGCAATGATATTTCCAATATCTCTAATAGCTTTCGAGAAAATGAGGAGGAAAGTCATGTTTTTATAAAAATATTAAGTTTCATTTTACTGCGTAACTATGAGTTATAGAATAAATATTCATAATTACAGTTGTTCAGTTTAATTACGTCTATCAGATGCTGCAATGATATTTCCAATATCTCTAATAGCTTTCGAGAAAATGAGGAGGAAAGTCATGTTTTTATAAAAATATTAAGTTTCATTTTACTGCGTAACTATGAGTTATAGAATAAATATTCATAATTACAGTTGTTCAGTTTAATTACGTCTATCAGATGCTGCAATGATATTTCCAATATCTCTAATAGCTTTCGGGAAAATGAGAAGGAAAATCATGTTTTTATATAAATATAAAGGTTAATTTTACTGCGTAATTATTAGTCATAGAACAAATATTCATAATATCAGTTGTACAATTTAATTAGTTGTATCAGATGCTGCAATGATATTTCCAATATCTCTAATAGCTTTCGAGAAAATGAGGAGGAAAGTCATGTTTTTATATAAATATTAAGTTTCATTTTACTGCGTAACTATGAGTCATAGAATAAATATTCATAATTACAGTTGTTAAGTTTAATTACGTCTATCAGATGCTGCAATGATATTTCCAATATCTCTAATAGCTTTCGGGAAAATGAGAAGGAAAGTCATGTTTTTATATAAATATCGGGTTTTTTTTACTGCGTAATTATTAGTCATAGAACAAATATTCATAATATCAGTTGTACAATTTAATTAGTTGTATCAGATGCTGCAATGATATTTCCAATATCTCTAATAGCTTTCGAGAAAATGAGGAGGAAAGTCATGTTTTTATATAAATATTAAGTTTCATTTTACTGCGTAATTATGAGTCATAGAACAAATATTCATAATTACAGTTGTACAGTTTAATTAGGTCTATCAGATGCTGCAATGATATTTCCAATATCTCTAATAGCTTTCGGGAAAATGAGAAGGAAAGTCATGTTTTTATATAAATATACGGTTTTATTTTACTGCGTAATTATTAGTCATAGAACAAATATTCCTAATGACAGTTGTACAGTTGAATTAGGTGTATCAGATGGTGCAATGATATTTCCAATATCTCTAATAGCTTTCGAGAAAATGAGGAGGAAAGTCATGTTTTTATATAAATATTAAGTTTCATTTTACTGCGTAACTATGAGTCATAGAATAAATATTCATAATTACAGTTGTTAAGTTTAATTACGTCTATCAGATGCTGCAATGATATTTCCAATATCTCTAATAGCTTTCGGGAAAATGAGAAGGAAAGTCATGTTTTTATATAAATATACGGTTTTATTTTACTGCGTAATTATTAGTCATAGAACAAATATTCATAATATCAGTTGTACAATTTAATTAGTTGTATCAGATGCTGCAATGATATTTCCAATATCTCTAATAGCTTTCGAGAAAATGAGGAGGAAAGTCATGTTTTTATATAAATATTAAGTTTCATTTTACTGCGTAACTATGAGTTATAGAATAAATATTCATAATTACAGTTGTTCAGTTTAATTACGTCTATCAGATGCTGCAATGATATTTCCAATATCTCTAATAGCTTTCGGGAAAATGAGAAGGAAAATCATGTTTTTATATAAATATAAAGGTTAATTTTACTGCGTAATTATTAGTCATAGAACAAATATTCATAATATCAGTTGTACAATTTAATTAGTTGTATCAGATGCTGCAATGATATTTCCAATATCTCTAATAGCTTTCGAGAAAATGAGGAGGAAAGTCATGTTTTTATATAAATATTAAGTTTCATTTTACTGCGTAACTATGAGTCATAGAATAAATATTCATAATTACAGTTGTTAAGTTTAATTACGTCTATCAGATGCTGCAATGATATTTCCAATATCTCTAATAGCTTTCGGGAAAATGAGAAGGAAAGTCATGTTTTTATATAAATATCGGGTTTTTTTTACTGCGTAATTATTAGTCATAGAACAAATATTCCTAATGACAGTTGTACAGTTGAATTAGGTGTATCAGATGGTGCAATGATATTTCCAATATCTCTAATAGCTTTCGAGAAAATGAGGAAGAAAGTAATTTAAAAAAAAGTAAAATTCACTATATATTAGTACTAGAGCAAATATTCATAATGACAGTAGTAGATTATAATTAGGTCTATCAGATTCTGTAATGATATTTCCAATATCTCTAATAGCTTTCGGGATAATGAGGAGGAAAGTCTTGTTTTTATATAAATATTAAGTTTCATTTTACTGCGTAATTATGAGTCATAGAACAAATATTCATAATTACAGTTGTTCAGTTTAATTAGGTCTATCAGATGCTGCAATGATATTTCCAATATCTCTAATAGCTTTCGGGAAAATGAGAAGGAAAGTCATGTTTTTATATAAATATAAAGTTTAATTTTACTGCGTAATTATTAGTCATAGAACAAATATTCATAATATCAGTTGTACAATTTAATTAGTTGTATCAGATGCTGCAATGATATTTCCAATATCTCTAATAGCTTTCGAGAAAATGAGGAGGAAAGTCATGTTTTTATAAAAATATTAAGTTTCATTTTACTGCGTAACTATGAGTTATAGAATAAATATTCATAATTACAGTTGTTCAGTTTAATTACGTCTATCAGATGCTGCAATGATATTTCCAATATCTCTAATAGCTTTCGGGAAAATGAGAAGGAAAATCATGTTTTTATATAAATATAAAGGTTAATTTTACTGCGTAATTATTAGTCATAGAACAAATATTCATAATATCAGTTGTACAATTTAATTAGTTGTATCAGATGCTGCAATGATATTTCCAATATCTCTAATAGCTTTCGAGAAAATGAGGAGGAAAGACATGTTTTTATAAAATATTAAGTTTCATTTTACTGCGTAACTATGAGTCATAGAATAAATATTCATAATTACAGTTGTTCAGTTTAATTACGTCTATCAGATGCTGCAATGATATTTCCAATATCTCTAATAGCTTTCGAGAAAATGAGGAGGAAAGTCATGTTTTTATAAAAATATTAAGTTTCATTTTACTGCGTAATTATGAGTCATAGAACAAATATTCATAATTACAGTTGTTCAGTTTAATTACGTCTATCAGATGCTGCAATGATATTTCCAATATCTCTAATAGCTTTCGAGAAAATGAGGAGGAAAGTCATGTTTTTATAAAAATATTAAGTTTCATTTTACTGCGTAACTATGAGTTATAGAATAAATATTCATAATTACAGTTGTTCAGTTTAATTACGTCTATCAGATGCTGCAATGATATTTCCAATATCTCTAATAGCTTTCGGGAAAATGAGAAGGAAAATCATGTTTTTATATAAATATAAAGGTTAATTTTACTGCGTAATTATTAGTCATAGAACAAATATTCATAATATCAGTTGTACAATTTAATTAGTTGTATCAGATGCTGCAATGATATTTCCAATATCTCTAATAGCTTTCGAGAAAATGAGGAGGAAAGTCATGTTTTTATATAAATATTAAGTTTCATTTTACTGCGTAACTATGAGTCATAGAATAAATATTCATAATTACAGTTGTTAAGTTTAATTACGTCTATCAGATGCTGCAATGATATTTCCAATATCTCTAATAGCTTTCGGGAAAATGAGAAGGAAAGTCATGTTTTTATATAAATATCGGGTTTTTTTTACTGCGTAATTATTAGTCATAGAACAAATATTCCTAATGACAGTTGTACAGTTGAATTAGGTGTATCAGATGGTGCAATGATATTTCCAATATCTCTAATAGCTTTCGAGAAAATGAGGAAGAAAGTAATTTAAAAAAAAGTAAAATTCACTATATATTAGTACTAGAGCAAATATTCATAATGACAGTAGTAGATTATAATTAGGTCTATCAGATTCTGTAATGATATTTCCAATATCTCTAATAGCTTTCGGGATAATGAGGAGGAAAGTCTTGTTTTTATATAAATATTAAGTTTCATTTTACTGCGTAATTATGAGTCATAGAACAAATATTCATAATTACAGTTGTTCAGTTTAATTAGGTCTATCAGATGCTGCAATGATATTTCCAATATCTCTAATAGCTTTCGGGAAAATGAGAAGGAAAGTCATGTTTTTATATAAATATAAAGTTTAATTTTACTGCGTAATTATTAGTCATAGAACAAATATTCATAATATCAGTTGTACAATTTAATTAGTTGTATCAGATGCTGCAATGATATTTCCAATATCTCTAATAGCTTTCGAGAAAAGAGGAGGAAAGTCATGTTTTTATAAAAATATTAAGTTTCATTTTACTGCGTAACTATGAGTTATAGAATAAATATTCATAATTACAGTTGTTCAGTTTAATTACGTCTATCAGATGCTGCAATGATATTTCCAATATCTCTAATAGCTTTCGAGAAAATGAGGAGGAAAGTCATGTTTTTATAAAAATATTAAGTTTCATTTTACTGCGTAACTATGAGTTATAGAATAAATATTCATAATTACAGTTGTTCAGTTTAATTACGTCTATCAGATGCTGCAATGATATTTCCAATATCTCTAATAGCTTTCGGGAAAATGAGAAGGAAAATCATGTTTTTATATAAATATAAAGGTTAATTTTACTGCGTAATTATTAGTCATAGAACAAATATTCATAATATCAGTTGTACAATTTAATTAGTTGTATCAGATGCTGCAATGATATTTCCAATATCTCTAATAGCTTTCGAGAAAATGAGGAGGAAAGTCATGTTTTTATATAAATATTAAGTTTCATTTTACTGCGTAACTATGAGTCATAGAATAAATATTCATAATTACAGTTGTTAAGTTTAATTACGTCTATCAGATGCTGCAATGATATTTCCAATATCTCTAATAGCTTTCGGGAAAATGAGAAGGAAAGTCATGTTTTTATATAAATATCGGGTTTTTTTTACTGCGTAATTATTAGTCATAGAACAAATATTCCTAATGACAGTTGTACAGTTGAATTAGGTGTATCAGATGGTGCAATGATATTTCCAATATCTCTAATAGCTTTCGAGAAAATGAGGAAGAAAGTAATTTAAAAAAAAGTAAAATTCACTATATATTAGTACTAGAGCAAATATTCATAATGACAGTAGTAGATTATAATTAGGTCTATCAGATTCTGTAATGATATTTCCAATATCTCTAATAGCTTTCGGGATAATGAGGAGGAAAGTCTTGTTTTTATATAAATATTAAGTTTCATTTTACTGCGTAATTATGAGTCATAGAACAAATATTCATAATTACAGTTGTTCAGTTTAATTAGGTCTATCAGATGCTGCAATGATATTTCCAATATCTCTAATAGCTTTCGGGAAAATGAGAAGGAAAGTCATGTTTTTATATAAATATAAAGTTTAATTTTACTGCGTAATTATTAGTCATAGAACAAATATTCATAATATCAGTTGTACAATTTAATTAGTTGTATCAGATGCTGCAATGATATTTCCAATATCTCTAATAGCTTTCGAGAAAATGAGGAGGAAAGTCATGTTTTTATAAAAATATTAAGTTTCATTTTACTGCGTAACTATGAGTTATAGAATAAATATTCATAATTACAGTTGTTCAGTTTAATTACGTCTATCAGATGCTGCAATGATATTTCCAATATCTCTAATAGCTTTCGGGAAAATGAGAAGGAAAATCATGTTTTTATATAAATATAAAGGTTAATTTTACTGCGTAATTATTAGTCATAGAACAAATATTCATAATATCAGTTGTACAATTTAATTAGTTGTATCAGATGCTGCAATGATATTTCCAATATCTCTAATAGCTTTCGAGAAAATGAGGAGGAAAGACATGTTTTTATAAAAATATTAAGTTTCATTTTACTGCGTAACTATGAGTCATAGAATAAATATTCATAATTACAGTTGTTCAGTTTAATTACGTCTATCAGATGCTGCAATGATATTTCCAATATCTCTAATAGCTTTCGAGAAAATGAGGAGGAAAGTCATGTTTTTATAAAAATATTAAGTTTCATTTTACTGCGTAACTATGAGTCATAGAATAAATATTCATAATTACAGTTGTTCAGTTTAATTACGTCTATCAGATGCTGCAATGATATTTCCAATATCTCTAATAGCTTTCGAGAAAATGAGGAGGAAAGTCATGTTTTTATAAAAATATTAAGTTTCATTTTACTGCGTAACTATGAGTTATAGAATAAATATTCATAATTACAGTTGTTCAGTTTAATTACGTCTATCAGATGCTGCAATGATATTTCCAATATCTCTAATAGCTTTCGGGAAAATGAGAAGGAAAAGTCATGTTTTTATATAAATATAAAGGTTAATTTTACTGCGTAATTATTAGTCATAGAACAAATATTCATAATATCAGTTGTACAATTTAATTAGTTGTATCAGATGCTGCAATGATATTTCCAATATCTCTAATAGCTTTCGAGAAAATGAGGAGGAAAGTCATGTTTTTATAAAAATATTAAGTTTCATTTTACTGCGTAACTATGAGTTATAGAATAAATATTCATAATTACAGTTGTTCAGTTTAATTACGTCTATCAGATGCTGTAATGATATTTCCAATATCTCTAATAGCTTTCGGGAAAATGAGAAGGAAAATCATGTTTTTATATAAATATAAAGGTTAATTTTACTGCGTAATTATTAGTCATAGAACAAATATTCATAATATCAGTTGTACAATTTAATTAGTTGTATCAGATGCTGCAATGATATTTCCAATATCTCTAATAGCTTTCGAGAAAATGAGGAGGAAAGTCATGTTTTTATAAAAATATTAAGTTTCATTTTACTGCGTAACTATGAGTTATAGAATAAATATTCATAATTACAGTTGTTCAGTTTAATTACGTCTATCAGATGCTGCAATGATATTTCCAATATCTCTAATAGCTTTCGAGAAAATGAGGAGGAAAGTCATGTTTTTATAAAAATATTAAGTTTCATTTTACTGCGTAACTATGAGTTATAGAATAAATATTCATAATTACAGTTGTTCAGTTTAATTACGTCTATCAGATGCTGCAATGATATTTCCAATATCTCTAATAGCTTTCGGGAAAATGAGAAGGAAAATCATGTTTTTATATAAATATAAAGGTTAATTTTACTGCGTAATTATTAGTCATAGAACAAATATTCATAATATCAGTTGTACAATTTAATTAGTTGTATCAGATGCTGCAATGATATTTCCAATATCTCTAATAGCTTTCGAGAAAATGAGGAGGAAAGTCATGTTTTTATATAAATATTAAGTTTCATTTTACTGCGTAACTATGAGTCATAGAATAAATATTCATAATTACAGTTGTTAAGTTTAATTACGTGTATCAGATGCTGCAATGATATTTCCAATATCTCTAATAGCTTTCGGGAAAATGAGAAGGAAAGTCATGTTTTTATATAAATATCGGGTTTTTTTTACTGCGTAATTATTAGTCATAGAACAAATATTCCTAATGACAGTTGTACAGTTGAATTAGGTGTATCAGATGGTGCAATGATATTTCCAATATCTCTAATAGCTTTCGAGAAAATGAGGAAGAAAGTAATTTAAAAAAAAGTAAAATTCACTATATATTAGTACTAGAGCAAATATTCATAATGACAGTAGTAGATTATAATTAGGTCTATCAGATTCTGTAATGATATTTCCAATATCTCTAATAGCTTTCGGGATAATGAGGAGGAAAGTCTTGTTTTTATATAAATATTAAGTTTCATTTTACTGCGTAATTATGAGTCATAGAACAAATATTCATAATTACAGTTGTTCAGTTTAATTACGTCTATCAGATGCTGCAATGATATTTCCAATATCTCTAATAGCTTTCGGGAAAATGAGAAGGAAAGTCATGTTTTTATATAAATATAAAGCTTAATTTTACTGCGTAATTATTAGTCATAGAACAAATATTCATAATATCAGTTGTACAATTTAATTAGTTGTATCAGATGCTGCAATGATATTTCCAATATCTCTAATAGCTTTCGAGAAAATGAGGAGGAAAGTCATGTTTTTATAAAAATATTAAGTTTCATTTTACTGCGTAACTATGAGTTATAGAATAAATATTCATAATTACAGTTGTTCAGTTTAATTACGTCTATCAGATGCTGCAATGATATTTCCAATATCTCTAATAGCTTTCGAGAAAATGAGGAGGAAAGTCATGTTTTTATATAAATATTAAGTTTCATTTTACTGCGTAACTATGAGTCATAGAATAAATATTCATAATTACAGTTGTTCAGTTTAATTACGTCTATCAGATGCTGCAATGATATTTCCAATATCTCTAATAGCTTTCGGGAAAATGAGAAGGAAAAGTCATGTTTTTATATAAATATAAAGGTTAATTTTACTGCGTAATTATTAGTCATAGAACAAATATTCATAATATCAGTTGTACAATTTAATTAGTTGTATCAGATGCTGCAATGATATTTCCAATATCTCTAATAGCTTTCGAGAAAATGAGGAGGAAAGTCATGTTTTTATATAAATATTAAGTTTCATTTTACTGCGTAACTATGAGTCATAGAATAAATATTCATAATTACAGTTGTTAAGTTTAATTACGTCTATCAGATGCTGCAATGATATTTCCAATATCTCTAATAGCTTTCGGGAAAATGAGAAGGAAAGTCATGTTTTTATATAAATATAAAGTTTAATTTTACTGCGTAATTATTAGTCATAGAACAAATATTCATAATATCAGTTGTACAATTTAATTAGTTTGTATCAGATGCTGCAATGATATTTCCAATATCTCTAATAGCTTTCGAGAAAATGAGGAGGAAAGTCATGTTTTTATATAAATATTAAGTTTCATTTTACTGCGTAATTATGAGTCATAGAACAAATATTCATAATTACAGTTGTACAGTTTAATTAGGTCTATCAGATGCTGCAATGATATTTCCAATATCTCTAATAGCTTTCGGGAAAATGAGAAGGAAAGTCATGTTTTTATATAAATATCGGTTTTTTTTACTGCGTAATTATTAGTCATAGAACAAATATTCCTAATGACAGTTGTACAGTTGAATTAGGTGTATCAGATGGTGCAATGATATTTCCAATATCTCTAATAGCTTTCGAGAAAATGAGGAAGAAAGTAATTTAAAAAAAAGTAAAATTCACTATATATTAGTACTAGAGCAAATATTCATAATGACAGTAGTAGATTATAATTAGGTCTATCAGATTCTGTAATGATATTTCCAATATCTCTAATAGCTTTCGGGATAATGAGGAGGAAAGTCTTGTTTTTATATAAATATTAAGTTTCATTTTACTGCGTAATTATGAGTCATAGAACAAATATTCATAATTACAGTTGTTCAGTTTAATTAGGTCTATCAGATGCTGCAATGATATTTCCAATATCTCTAATAGCTTTCGGGAAAATGAGAAGGAAAGTCATGTTTTTATATAAATATAAATTTTAATTTTACTGCGTAATTATTAGTCATAGAACAAATATTCATAATATCAGTTGTACAATTTAATTAGTTGTATCAGATGCTGCAATGATATTTCCAATATCTCTAATAGCTTTCGAGAAAATGAGGAGGAAAGTCATGTTTTTATAAAAATATTAAGTTTCATTTTACTGCGTAACTATGAGTTATAGAATAAATATTCATAATTACAGTTGTTCAGTTTAATTACGTCTATCAGATGCTGCAATGATATTTCCAATATCTCTAATAGCTTTCGGGAAAATGAGAAGGAAAATCATGTTTTTATATAAATATAAAGGTTAATTTTACTGCGTAATTATTAGTCATAGAACAAATATTCATAATATCAGTTGTACAATTTAATTAGTTGTATCAGATGCTGCAATGATATTTCCAATATCTCTAATAGCTTTCGAGAAAATGAGGAGGAAAGTCATGTTTTTATATAAATATTAAGTTTCATTTTACTGCGTAACTATGAGTCATAGAATAAATATTCATAATTACAGTTGTTAAGTTTAATTACGTCTATCAGATGCTGCAATGATATTTCCAATATCTCTAATAGCTTTCGGGAAAATGAGAAGGAAAGTCATGTTTTTATATAAATATCGGGTTTTTTTTACTGCGTAATTATTAGTCATAGAACAAATATTCCTAATGACAGTTGTACAGTTGAATTAGGTGTATCAGATGGTGCAATGATATTTCCAATATCTCTAATAGCTTTCGAGAAAATGAGGAAGAAAGTAATTTAAAAAAAAGTAAAATTCACTATATATTAGTACTAGAGCAAATATTCATAATGACAGTAGTAGATTATAATTAGGTCTATCAGATTCTGTAATGATATTTCCAATATCTCTAATAGCTTTCGGGATAATGAGGAGGAAAGTCTTGTTTTTATATAAATATTAAGTTTCATTTTACTGCGTAATTATGAGTCATAGAACAAATATTCATAATTACAGTTGTTCAGTTTAATTAGGTCTATCAGATGCTGCAATGATATTTCCAATATCTCTAATAGCTTTCGGGAAAATGAGAAGGAAAGTCATGTTTTTATATAAATATAAAGTTTAATTTTACTGCGTAATTATTAGTCATAGAACAAATATTCATAATATCAGTTGTACAATTTAATTAGTTGTATCAGATGCTGCAATGATATTTCCAATATCTCTAATAGCTTTCGAGAAAATGAGGAGGAAAGTCATGTTTTTATAAAAATATTAAGTTTCATTTTACTGCGTAACTATGAGTTATAGAATAAATATTCATAATTACAGTTGTTCAGTTTAATTACGTCTATCAGATGCTGCAATGATATTTCCAATATCTCTAATAGCTTTCGGGAAAATGAGAAGGAAAATCATGTTTTTATATAAATATAAAGGTTAATTTTACTGCGTAATTATTAGTCATAGAACAAATATTCATAATATCAGTTGTACAATTTAATTAGTTGTATCAGATGCTGCAATGATATTTCCAATATCTCTAATAGCTTTCGAGAAAATGAGGAGGAAAGTCATGTTTTTATATAAATATTAAGTTTCATTTTACTGCGTAACTATGAGTTATAGAATAAATATTCATAATTACAGTTGTTCAGTTTAATTACGTCTATCAGATGCTGCAATGATATTTCCAATATCTCTAATAGCTTTCGAGAAAATGAGGAGGAAAGTCATGTTTTTATATAAATATTAAGTTTCATTTTACTGCGTAACTATGAGTCATAGAACAAATATTCATAATTACAGTTGTTCAGTTTAATTAGTCTATCAGATGCTGCAATGATATTTCCAATATCTCTAATAGCTTTCGAGAAAATGAGGAGGAAAGTCATGTTTTTATAAAAATATTAAGTTTCATTTTACTGCGTAATTATAAGTCATAGAACAAATATTCATAATTACAGTTGTTCAGTTTAATTAGGTCTATCAGATGCTGCAATGATATTTCCAATATCTCTAATAGCTTTCGGGAAAATGAGAAGGAAAAGTCATGTTTTTATATAAATATAAAGGTTAATTTTACTGCGTAATTATTAGTCATAGAACAAATATTCATAATATCAGTTGTACAATTTAATTAGTTGTATCAGATGCTGCAATGATATTTCCAATATCTCTAATAGCTTTCGAGAAAATGAGGAGGAAAGTCATGTTTTTATAAAATATTAAGTTTCATTTTACTGCGTAACTATGAGTTATAGAATAAATATTCATAATTACAGTTGTTCAGTTTAATTACGTCTATCAGATGCTGTAATGATATTTCCAATATCTCTAATAGCTTTCGGGAAAATGAGAAGGAAAATCATGTTTTTATATAAATATAAAGGTTAATTTTACTGCGTAATTATTAGTCATAGAACAAAATATTCATAATATCAGTTGTACAATTTAATTAGTTGTATCAGATGCTGCAATGATATTTCCAATATCTCTAATAGCTTTCGAGAAAATGAGGAGGAAAGTCATGTTTTTATAAAAATATTAAGTTTCATTTTACTGCGTAACTATGAGTCATAGAATAAATATTCATAATTACAGTTGTTCAGTTTAATTACGTCTATCAGATGCTGCAATGATATTTCCAATATCTCTAATAGCTTTCGAGAAAATGAGGAGGAAAGTCATGTTTTTATAAAATATTAAGTTTCATTTTACTGCGTAACTATGAGTTATAGAATAAATATTCATAATTACAGTTGTTCAGTTTAATTACGTCTATCAGATGCTGCAATGATATTTCCAATATCTCTAATAGCTTTCGAGAAAATGAGGAGGAAAGTCATGTTTTTATAAAAATATTAAGTTTCATTTTACTGCGTAACTATGAGTTATAGAATAAATATTCATAATTACAGTTGTTCAGTTTAATTACGTCTATCAGATGCTGCAATGATATTTCCAATATCTCTAATAGCTTTCGAGAAAATGAGGAGGAAAGTCATGTTTTTATAAAATATTAAGTTTCATTTTACTGCGTAACTATGAGTTATAGAATAAATATTCATAATTACAGTTGTTCAGTTTAATTACGTCTATCAGATGCTGCAATGATATTTCCAATATCTCTAATAGCTTTCGGGAAAATGAGAAGGAAAATCATGTTTTTATATAAATATAAAGGTTAATTTTACTGCGTAATTATTAGTCATAGAACAAATATTCATAATATCAGTTGTACAATTTAATTAGTTGTATCAGATGCTGCAATGATATTTCCAATATCTCTAATAGCTTTCGAGAAAATGAGGAGGAAAGTCATGTTTTTATAAAAATATTAAGTTTCATTTTTCTGCGTAACTATGAGTTATAGAATAAATATTCATAATTACAGTTGTTCAGTTTAATAACGTCTATCAGATGCTGTAATGATATTTCCAATATCTCTAATAGCTTTCGGGAAAATGAGAAGGAAAATCATGTTTTTATATAAATATAAAGGTTAATTTTACTGCGTAATTATTAGTCATAGAACAAATATTCATAATATCAGTTGTACAATTTAATTAGTTGTATCAGATGCTGCAATGATATTTCCAATATCTCTAATAGCTTTCGAGAAAATGAGGAGGAAAGTCATGTTTTTATAAAAATATTAAGTTTCATTTTACTGCGTAACTATGAGTTATAGAATAAATATTCATAATTACAGTTGTTCAGTTTAATTACGTCTATCAGATGCTGCAATGATATTTCCAATATCTCTAATAGCTTTCGAGAAAATGAGGAGGAAAGTCATGTTTTTATAAAAATATTAAGTTTCATTTTACTGCGTAACTATGAGTTATAGAATAAATATTCATAATTACAGTTGTTCAGTTTAATTACGTCTATCAGATGCTGCAATGATATTTCCAATATCTCTAATAGCTTTCGGGAAAATGAGAAGGAAAATCATGTTTTTATATAAATATAAAGGTTAATTTTACTGCGTAATTATTAGTCATAGAACAAATATTCATAATATCAGTTGTACAATTTAATTAGTTGTATCAGATGCTGCAATGATATTTCCAATATCTCTAATAGCTTTCGAGAAAATGAGGAGGAAAGTCATGTTTTTATATAAATATTAAGTTTCATTTTACTGCGTAACTATGAGTCATAGAATAAATATTCATAATTACAGTTGTTAAGTTTAATTACGTCTATCAGATGCTGCAATGATATTTCCAATATCTCTAATAGCTTTCGGGAAAATGAGAAGGAAAGTCATGTTTTTATATAAATATCGGGTTTTTTTTACTGCGTAATTATTAGTCATAGAACAAATATTCCTAATGACAGTTGTACAGTTGAATTAGGTGTATCAGATGGTGCAATGATATTTCCAATATCTCTAATAGCTTTCGAGAAAATGAGGAAGAAAGTAATTTAAAAAAAAGTAAAATTCACTATATATTAGTACTAGAGCAAATATTCATAATGACAGTAGTAGATTATAATTAGGTCTATCAGATTCTGTAATGATATTTCCAATATCTCTAATAGCTTTCGGGATAATGAGGAGGAAAGTCTTGTTTTTATATAAATATTAAGTTTCATTTTACTGCGTAATTATGAGTCATAGAACAAATATTCATAATTACAGTTGTTCAGTTTAATTAGGTCTATCAGATGCTGCAATGATATTTCCAATATCTCTAATAGCTTTCGGGAAAATGAGAAGGAAAGTCATGTTTTTATATAAATATAAAGTTTAATTTTACTGCGTAATTATTAGTCATAGAACAAATATTCATAATATCAGTTGTACAATTTAATTAGTTGTATCAGATGCTGCAATGATATTTCCAATATCTCTAATAGCTTTCGAGAAAATGAGGAGGAAAGTCATGTTTTTATAAAAATATTAAGTTTCATTTTACTGCGTAACTATGAGTTATAGAATAAATATTCATAATTACAGTTGTTCAGTTTAATTACGTCTATCAGATGCTGCAATGATATTTCCAATATCTCTAATAGCTTTCGAGAAAATGAGGAGGAAAGTCATGTTTTTATATAAAATATTAAGTTTCATTTTACTGCGTAACTATGAGTTATAGAATAAATATTCATAATTACAGTTGTTCAGTTTAATTACGTCTATCAGATGCTGCAATGATATTTCCAATATCTCTAATAGCTTTCGGGAAAATGAGAAGGAAAATCATGTTTTTATATAAATATAAAGTTAATTTTACTGCGTAATTATTAGTCATAGAACAAATATTCATAATATCAGTTGTACAATTTAATTAGTTGTATCAGATGCTGCAATGATATTTCCAATATCTCTAATAGCTTTCGAGAAAATGAGGAGGAAAGTCATGTTTTTATATAAATATTAAGTTTCATTTTACTGCGTAACTATGAGTCATAGAATAAATATTCATAATTACAGTTGTTAAGTTTAATTACGTCTATCAGATGCTGCAATGATATTTCCAATATCTCTAATAGCTTTCGGGAAAATGAGAAGGAAAGTCATGTTTTTATATAAATATAAAGTTTAATTTTACTGCGTAATTATTAGTCATAGAACAAATATTCATAATATCAGTTGTACAATTTAATTAGTTTGTATCAGATGCTGCAATGATATTTCCAATATCTCTAATACCTTTCGAGAAAATGAGGAGGAAAGTCATGTTTTTATATAAATATTAAGTTTCATTTTACTGCGTAACTATGAGTCATAGAACAAATATTCATAATTACAGTTGTACAGTTTAATTAGGTCTATCAGATGCTGCAATGATATTTCCAATATCTCTAATAGCTTTCGGGAAAATGAGAAGGAAAGTCATGTTTTTATATAAATATCGGGTTTTTTTTACTGCGTAATTATTAGTCATAGAACAAATATTCCTAATGACAGTTGTACAGTTGAATTAGGTGTATCAGATGGTGCAATGATATTTCCAATATCTCTAATAGCTTTCGAGAAAATGAGGAAGAAAGTAATTTAAAAAAAAGTAAAATTCACTATATATTAGTACTAGAGCAAATATTCATAATGACAGTAGTAGATTATAATTAGGTCTATCAGATTCTGTAATGATATTTCCAATATCTCTAATAGCTTTCGGGATAATGAGGAGGAAAGTCTTGTTTTTATATAAATATTAAGTTTCATTTTACTGCGTAATTATGAGTCATAGAACAAATATTCATAATTACAGTTGTTCAGTTTAATTAGGTCTATCAGATGCTGCAATGATATTTCCAATATCTCTAATAGCTTTCGGGAAAATGAGAAGGAAAGTCATGTTTTTATATAAATATAAAGTTTTAATTTTACTGCGTAATTATTAGTCATAGAACAAATATTCATAATATCAGTTGTACAATTTAATTAGTTGTATCAGATGCTGCAATGATATTTCCAATATCTCTAATAGCTTTCGAGAAAATGAGGAGGAAAGTCATGTTTTTATAAAAATATTAAGTTTCATTTTACTGCGTAACTATGAGTTATAGAATAAATATTCATAATTACAGTTGTTCAGTTTAATTACGTCTATCAGATGCTGCAATGATATTTCCAATATCTCTAATAGCTTTCGGGAAAATGAGAAGGAAAATCATGTTTTTATATAAATATAAAGGTTAATTTTACTGCGTAATTATTAGTCATAGAACAAATATTCATAATATCAGTTGTACAATTTAATTAGTTGTATCAGATGCTGCAATGATATTTCCAATATCTCTAATAGCTTTCGAGAAAATGAGGAGGAAAGTCATGTTTTTATATAAATATTAAGTTTCATTTTACTGCGTAACTATGAGTCATAGAATAAATATTCATAATTACAGTTGTTAAGTTTAATTACGTCTATCAGATGCTGCAATGATATTTCCAATATCTCTAATAGCTTTCGGGAAAATGAGAAGGAAAGTCATGTTTTTATATAAATATCGGGTTTTTTTTACTGCGTAATTATTAGTCATAGAACAAATATTCCTAATGACAGTTGTACAGTTGAATTAGGTGTATCAGATGGTGCAATGATATTTCCAATATCTCTAATAGCTTTCGAGAAAATGAGGAAGAAAGTAATTTAAAAAAAAGTAAAATTCACTATATATTAGTACTAGAGCAAATATTCATAATGACAGTAGTAGATTATAATTAGGTCTATCAGATTCTGTAATGATATTTCCAATATCTCTAATAGCTTTCGGGATAATGAGGAGGAAAGTCTTGTTTTTATATAAATATTAAGTTTCATTTTACTGCGTAATTATGAGTCATAGAACAAATATTCATAATTACAGTTGTTCAGTTTAATTAGGTCTATCAGATGCTGCAATGATATTTCCAATATCTCTAATAGCTTTCGGGAAAATGAGAAGGAAAGTCATGTTTTTATATAAATATAAAGTTTAATTTTACTGCGTAATTATTAGTCATAGAACAAATATTCATAATATCAGTTGTACAATTTAATTAGTTGTATCAGATGCTGCAATGATATTTCCAATATCTCTAATAGCTTTCGAGAAAATGAGGAGGAAAGTCATGTTTTTATAAAAATATTAAGTTTCATTTTACTGCGTAACTATGAGTTATAGAATAAATATTCATAATTACAGTTGTTCAGTTTAATTACGTCTATCAGATGCTGCAATGATATTTCCAATATCTCTAATAGCTTTCGGGAAAATGAGAAGGAAAATCATGTTTTTATATAAATATAAAGGTTAATTTTACTGCGTAATTATTAGTCATAGAACAAATATTCATAATATCAGTTGTACAATTTAATTAGTTGTATCAGATGCTGCAATGATATTTCCAATATCTCTAATAGCTTTCGAGAAAATGAGGAGGAAAGTCATGTTTTTATATAAATATTAAGTTTCATTTTACTGCGTAACTATGAGTCATAGAATAAATATTCATAATTACAGTTGTTCAGTTTAATTACGTCTATCAGATGCTGCAATGATATTTCCAATATCTCTAATAGCTTTCGAGAAAATGAGGAGGAAAGTCATGTTTTTATAAAAATATTAAGTTTCATTTTACTGCGTAACTATGAGTCATAGAATAAATATTCATAATTACAGTTGTACAGTTTAATTACGTCTATCAGATGCTGCAATGATATTTCCAATATCTCTAATAGCTTTCGAGAAAATGAGGAGGAAAGTCATGTTTTTATAAAATATTAAGTTTCATTTTACTGCGTAATTATAGTCATAGAACAAATATTCATAATTACAGTTGTTCAGTTTAATTAGGTCTATCAGATGCTGCAATGATATTTCCAATATCTCTAATAGCTTTCGGGAAAATGAGAAGGAAAAGTCATGTTTTTATATAAATATAAAGGTTTAATTTTACTGCGTAATTATTAGTCATAGAACAAATATTCATAATATCAGTTGTACAATTTAATTAGTTGTATCAGATGCTGCAATGATATTTCCAATATCTCTAATAGCTTTCGAGAAAATGAGGAGGAAAGTCATGTTTTTATAAAATATTAAGTTTCATTTTACTGCGTAACTATGAGTTATAGAATAAATATTCATAATTACAGTTGTTCAGTTTAATTACGTCTATCAGATGCTGCAATGATATTTCCAATATCTCTAATAGCTTTCGGGAAAATGAGAAGGAAAAGTCATGTTTTTATATAAATATAAAGGTTAATTTTACTGCGTAATTATTAGTCATAGAACAAATATTCATAATATCAGTTGTACAATTTAATTAGTTGTATCAGATGCTGCAATGATATTTCCAATATCTCTAATAGCTTTCGAGAAAATGAGGAGGAAAGTCATGTTTTTATAAAAATATTAAGTTTCATTTTACTGCGTAACTATGAGTTATAGAATAAATATTCATAATTACAGTTGTTCAGTTTAATTACGTCTATCAGATGCTGCAATGATATTTCCAATATCTCTAATAGCTTTCGAGAAAATGAGGAGGAAAGTCATGTTTTTATATAAATATTAAGTTTCATTTTACTGCGTAACTATGAGTTATAGAATAAATATTCATAATTACAGTTGTTCAGTTTAATTACGTCTATCAGATGCTGCAATGATATTTCCAATATCTCTAATAGCTTTCGGGAAAATGAGAAGGAAAATCATGTTTTTATATAAATATAAAGGTTAATTTTACTGCGTAATTATTAGTCATAGAACAAATATTCATAATATCAGTTGTACAATTTAATTAGTTGTATCAGATGCTGCAATGATATTTCCAATATCTCTAATAGCTTTCGAGAAAATGAGGAGGAAAGTCATGTTTTTATATAAATATTAAGTTTCATTTTACTGCGTAACTATGAGTCATAGAATAAATATTCATAATTACAGTTGTTAAGTTTAATTACGTCTATCAGATGCTGCAATGATATTTCCAATATCTCTAATAGCTTTCGGGAAAATGAGAAGGAAAGTCATGTTTTTATATAAATATCGGGTTTTTTTTACTGCGTAATTATTAGTCATAGAACAAATATTCCTAATGACAGTTGTACAGTTGAATTAGGTGTATCAGATGGTGCAATGATATTTCCAATATCTCTAATAGCTTTCGAGAAAATGAGGAAGAAAGTAATTTAAAAAAAAGTAAAATTCACTATATATTAGTACTAGAGCAAATATTCATAATGACAGTAGTAGATTATAATTAGGTCTATCAGATTCTGTAATGATATTTCCAATATCTCTAATAGCTTTCGGGATAATGAGGAGGAAAGTCTTGTTTTTATATAAATATTAAGTTTCATTTTACTGCGTAATTATGAGTCATAGAACAAATATTCATAATTACAGTTGTTCAGTTTAATTAGGTCTATCAGATGCTGCAATGATATTTCCAATATCTCTAATAGCTTTCGGGAAAATGAGAAGGAAAGTCATGTTTTTATATAAATATCGGGTTTTTTTTACTGCGTAATTATTAGTCATAGAACAAATATTCCTAATGACAGTTGTACAGTTTAATTAGGTGTATCAGATGCTGCAATGATATTTCCAATATCTCTAATAGCTTTCGAGAAAATGAGGAAGAAAGTAATTTAAAAAAAAGTAAAATTCACTATATATTAGTACTAGAGCAAATATTCATAATGACAGTAGTAGATTATAATTAGGTCTATCAGATTCTGTAATGATATTTCCAATATCTCTAATAGCTTTCGGGATAATGAGGAGGAAAGTCTTGTTTTTATATAAATATAAGTTTCATTTTACTGCGTAATTATGAGTCATAGAACAAATATTCATAATTACAGTTGTTCAGTTTAATTACGTCTATCAGATGCTGCAATGATATTTCCAATATCTCTAATAGCTTTCGAGAAAATGAGGAGGAAAGTCATGTTTTTATAAAAATATTAAGTTTCATTTTACTGCGTAACTATGAGTCATAGAATAAATATTCATAATTACAGTTGTTCAGTTTAATTAGTCTATCAGATGCTGCAATGATATTTCCAATATCTCTAATAGCTTTCGAGAAAATGAGGAGGAAAGTCATGTTTTTATAAAAATATTAAGTTTCATTTTACTGCGTAACTATGAGTTATAGAATAAATATTCATAATTACAGTTGTTCAGTTTAATTACGTCTATCAGATGCTGCAATGATATTTCCAATATCTCTAATAGCTTTCGGGAAAATGAGAAGGAAAATCATGTTTTTATATAAATATAAAGGTTAATTTTACTGCGTAATTATTAGTCATAGAACAAATATTCATAATATCAGTTGTACAATTTAATTAGTTGTATCAGATGCTGCAATGATATTTCCAATATCTCTAATAGCTTTCGAGAAAATGAGGAGGAAAGTCATGTTTTTATAAAAATATTAAGTTTCATTTTACTGCGTAACTATGAGTTATAGAATAAATATTCATAATTACAGTTGTTCAGTTTAATTACGTCTATCAGATGCTGCAATGATATTTCCAATATCTCTAATAGCTTTCGGGAAAATGAGAAGGAAAATCATGTTTTTATATAAATATAAAGGTTAATTTTACTGCGTAATTATTAGTCATAGAACAAATATTCATAATATCAGTTGTACAATTTAATTAGTTGTATCAGATGCTGCAATGATATTTCCAATATCTCTAATAGCTTTCGAGAAAATGAGGAGGAAAGTCATGTTTTTATAAAAATATTAAGTTTCATTTTACTGCGTAACTATGAGTTATAGAATAAATATTCATAATTACAGTTGTTCAGTTTAATTACGTCTATCAGATGCTGCAATGATATTTCCAATATCTCTAATAGCTTTCGAGAAAATGAGGAGGAAAGTCATGTTTTTATAAAAATATTAAGTTTCATTTTACTGCGTAACTATGAGTTATAGAATAAATATTCATAATTACAGTTGTTCAGTTTAATTACGTCTATCAGATGCTGCAATGATATTTCCAATATCTCTAATAGCTTTCGGGAAAATGAGAAGGAAAATCATGTTTTTATATAAATATAAAGGTTAATTTTACTGCGTAATTATTAGTCATAGAACAAATATTCATAATATCAGTTGTACAATTTAATTAGTTGTATCAGATGCTGCAATGATATTTCCAATATCTCTAATAGCTTTCGAGAAAATGAGGAGGAAAGTCATGTTTTTATATAAATATTAAGTTTCATTTTACTGCGTAACTATGAGTCATAGAATAAATATTCATAATTACAGTTGTTAAGTTTAATTACGTCTATCAGATGCTGCAATGATATTTCCAATATCTCTAATAGCTTTCGGGAAAATGAGAAGGAAAGTCATGTTTTTATATAAATATCGGGTTTTTTTTACTGCGTAATTATTAGTCATAGAACAAATATTCCTAATGACAGTTGTACAGTTGAATTAGGTGTATCAGATGGTGCAATGATATTTCCAATATCTCTAATAGCTTTCGAGAAAATGAGGAAGAAAGTAATTTAAAAAAAAGTAAAATTCACTATATATTAGTACTAGAGCAAATATTCATAATGACAGTAGTAGATTATAATTAGGTCTATCAGATTCTGTAATGATATTTCCAATATCTCTAATAGCTTTCGGGATAATGAGGAGGAAAGTCTTGTTTTTTATATAAATATTAAGTTTCATTTTACTGCGTAATTATGAGTCATAGAACAAATATTCATAATTACAGTTGTTCAGTTTAATTAGGTCTATCAGATGCTGCAATGATATTTCCAATATCTCTAATAGCTTTCGGGAAAATGAGAAGGAAAGTCATGTTTTTATATAAATATAAAGTTTAATTTTACTGCGTAATTATTAGTCATAGAACAAATATTCATAATATCAGTTGTACAATTTAATTAGTTGTATCAGATGCTGCAATGATATTTCCAATATCTCTAATAGCTTTCGAGAAAATGAGGAGGAAAGTCATGTTTTTATAAAAATATTAAGTTTCATTTTACTGCGTAACTATGAGTTATAGAATAAATATTCATAATTACAGTTGTTCAGTTTAATTACGTCTATCAGATGCTGCAATGATATTTCCAATATCTCTAATAGCTTTCGGGAAAATGAGAAGGAAAATCATGTTTTTATATAAATATAAAGGTTAATTTTACTGCGTAATTATTAGTCATAGAACAAATATTCATAATATCAGTTGTACAATTTAATTAGTTGTATCAGATGCTGCAATGATATTTCCAATATCTCTAATAGCTTTCGAGAAAATGAGGAGGAAAGACATGTTTTTATAAAAATATTAAGTTTCATTTTACTGCGTAACTATGAGTTATAGAATAAATATTCATAATTACAGTTGTTCAGTTTAATTACGTCTATCAGATGCTGCAATGATATTTCCAATATCTCTAATAGCTTTCGAGAAAATGAGGAGGAAAGTCATGTTTTTATAAAAATATTAAGTTTCATTTTACTGCGTAACTATGAGTTATAGAATAAATATTCATAATTACAGTTGTTCAGTTTAATTACGTCTATCAGATGCTGCAATGATATTTCCAATATCTCTAATAGCTTTCGAGAAAATGAGGAGGAAAGTCATGTTTTTATAAAAATATTAAGTTTCATTTTACTGCGTAATTATGAGTCATAGAACAAATATTCATAATTACAGTTGTTCAGTTTAATTAGGTCTATCAGATGCTGCAATGATATTTCCAATATCTCTAATAGCTTTCGGGAAAATGAGAAGGAAAATCATGTTTTTATATAAATATAAAGGTTAATTTTACTGCGTAATTATTAGTCATAGAACAAATATTCATAATATCAGTTGTACAATTTAATTAGTTGTATCAGATGCTGCAATGATATTTCCAATATCTCTAATAGCTTTCGAGAAAATGAGGAGGAAAGTCATGTTTTTATAAAAATATTAAGTTTCATTTTACTGCGTAACTATGAGTTATAGAATAAATATTCATAATTACAGTTGTTCAGTTTAATAACGTCTATCAGATGCTGTAATGATATTTCCAATATCTCTAATAGCTTTCGGGAAAATGAGAAGGAAAATCATGTTTTTATATAAATATAAAGGTTAATTTTACTGCGTAATTATTAGTCATAGAACAAATATTCATAATATCAGTTGTACAATTTAATTAGTTGTATCAGATGCTGCAATGATATTTCCAATATCTCTAATAGCTTTCGAGAAAATGAGGAGGAAAGTCATGTTTTTATAAAAATATTAAGTTTCATTTTACTGCGTAACTATGAGTTATAGAATAAATATTCATAATTACAGTTGTTCAGTTTAATTACGTCTATCAGATGCTGCAATGATATTTCCAATATCTCTAATAGCTTTCGAGAAAATGAGGAGGAAAGTCATGTTTTTATAAAAATATTAAGTTTCATTTTACTGCGTAACTATGAGTTATAGAATAAATATTCATAATTACAGTTGTTCAGTTTAATTACGTCTATCAGATGCTGCAATGATATTTCCAATATCTCTAATAGCTTTCGGGAAAATGAGAAGGAAAATCATGTTTTTATATAAATATAAAGGTTAATTTTACTGCGTAATTATTAGTCATAGAACAAATATTCATAATATCAGTTGTACAATTTAATTAGTTGTATCAGATGCTGCAATGATATTTCCAATATCTCTAATAGCTTTCGAGAAAATGAGGAGGAAAGTCATGTTTTTATATAAATATTAAGTTTCATTTTACTGCGTAACTATGAGTCATAGAATAAATATTCATAATTACAGTTGTTAAGTTTAATTACGTCTATCAGATGCTGCAATGATATTTCCAATATCTCTAATAGCTTTCGGGAAAATGAGAAGGAAAGTCATGTTTTTATATAAATATCGGGTTTTTTTTACTGCGTAATTATTAGTCATAGAACAAATATTCCTAATGACAGTTGTACAGTTGAATTAGGTGTATCAGATGGTGCAATGATATTTCCAATATCTCTAATAGCTTTCGAGAAAATGAGGAAGAAAGTAATTTAAAAAAAAGTAAAATTCACTATATATTAGTACTAGAGCAAATATTCATAATGACAGTAGTAGATTATAATTAGGTCTATCAGATTCTGTAATGATATTTCCAATATCTCTAATAGCTTTCGGGATAATGAGGAGGAAAGTCTTGTTTTTATATAAATATTAAGTTTCATTTTACTGCGTAATTATGAGTCATAGAACAAATATTCATAATTACAGTTGTTCAGTTTAATTAGGTCTATCAGATGCTGCAATGATATTTCCAATATCTCTAATAGCTTTCGGGAAAATGAGAAGGAAAAGTCATGTTTTTATATAAATATAAAGTTTAATTTTACTGCGTAATTATTAGTCATAGAACAAATATTCATAATATCAGTTGTACAATTTAATTAGTTGTATCAGATGCTGCAATGATATTTCCAATATCTCTAATAGCTTTCGAGAAAATGAGGAGGAAAGTCATGTTTTTATAAAAATATTAAGTTTCATTTTACTGCGTAACTATGAGTTATAGAATAAATATTCATAATTACAGTTGTTCAGTTTAATTACGTCTATCAGATGCTGCAATGATATTTCCAATATCTCTAATAGCTTTCGAGAAAATGAGGAGGAAAGTCATGTTTTTATATAAATATTAAGTTTCATTTTACTGCGTAACTATGAGTCATAGAATAAATATTCATAATTACAGTTGTTCAGTTTAATTACGTCTATCAGATGCTGCAATGATATTTCCAATATCTCTAATAGCTTTCGGGAAAATGAGAAGGAAAAGTCATGTTTTTATATAAATATAAAGGTTAATTTTACTGCGTAATTATTAGTCATAGAACAAATATTCATAATATCAGTTGTACAATTTAATTAGTTGTATCAGATGCTGCAATGATATTTCCAATATCTCTAATAGCTTTCGAGAAAATGAGGAGGAAAGTCATGTTTTTATATAAATATTAAGTTTCATTTTACTGCGTAACTATGAGTCATAGAATAAATATTCATAATTACAGTTGTTAAGTTTAATTACGTCTATCAGATGCTGCAATGATATTTCCAATATCTCTAATAGCTTTCGGGAAAATGAGAAGGAAAGTCATGTTTTTATATAAATATAAAGTTTAATTTTACTGCGTAATTATTAGTCATAGAACAAATATTCATAATATCAGTTGTACAATTTAATTAGTTGTATCAGATGCTGCAATGATATTTCCAATATCTCTAATAGCTTTCGAGAAAATGAGGAGGAAAGTCATGTTTTTATATAAATATTAAGTTTCATTTTACTGCGTAATTATGAGTCATAGAACAAATATTCATAATTACAGTTGTACAGTTTAATTAGGTCTATCAGATGCTGCAATGATATTTCCAATATCTCTAATAGCTTTCGGGAAAATGAGAAGGAAAGTCATGTTTTTATATAAATATCGGGTTTTTTTTACTGCGTAATTATTAGTCATAGAACAAATATTCCTAATGACAGTTGTACAGTTGAATTAGTGTATCAGATGGTGCAATGATATTTCCAATATCTCTAATAGCTTTCGAGAAAATGAGGAAGAAAGTAATTTAAAAAAAAGTAAATTCACTATATATTAGTACTAGAGCAAATATTCATAATGACAGTAGTAGATTATAATTAGGTCTATCAGATTCTGTAATGATATTTCCAATATCTCTAATAGCTTTCGGGATAATGAGGAGGAAAGTCTTGTTTTTATATAAATATTAAGTTTCATTTTACTGCGTAATTATGAGTCATAGAACAAATATTCATAATTACAGTTGTTCAGTTTAATTAGGTCTATCAGATGCTGCAATGATATTTCCAATATCTCTAATAGCTTTCGGGAAAATGAGAAGGAAAGTCATGTTTTTATATAAATATAAAGTTTAATTTTACTGCGTAATTATTAGTCATAGAACAAATATTCATAATATCAGTTGTACAATTTAATTAGTTGTATCAGATGCTGCAATGATATTTCCAATATCTCTAATAGCTTTCGAGAAAATGAGGAGGAAAGTCATGTTTTTATAAAAATATTAAGTTTCATTTTACTGCGTAACTATGAGTTATAGAATAAATATTCATAATTACAGTTGTTCAGTTTAATTACGTCTATCAGATGCTGCAATGATATTTCCAATATCTCTAATAGCTTTCGGGAAAATGAGAAGGAAAATCATGTTTTTATATAAATATAAAGGTTAATTTTACTGCGTAATTATTAGTCATAGAACAAATATTCATAATATCAGTTGTACAATTTAATTAGTTGTATCAGATGCTGCAATGATATTTCCAATATCTCTAATAGCTTTCGAGAAAATGAGGAGGAAAGTCATGTTTTTATATAAATATTAAGTTTCATTTTACTGCGTAACTATGAGTCATAGAATAAATATTCATAATTACAGTTGTTAAGTTTAATTACGTCTATCAGATGCTGCAATGATATTTCCAATATCTCTAATAGCTTTCGGGAAAATGAGAAGGAAAGTCATGTTTTTATATAAATATCGGGTTTTTTTTACTGCGTAATTATTAGTCATAGAACAAATATTCCTAATGACAGTTGTACAGTTGAATTAGGTGTATCAGATGGTGCAATGATATTTCCAATATCTCTAATAGCTTTCGAGAAAATGAGGAAGAAAGTAATTTAAAAAAAAGTAAAATTCACTATATATTAGTACTAGAGCAAATATTCATAATGACAGTAGTAGATTATAATTAGGTCTATCAGATTCTGTAATGATATTTCCAATATCTCTAATAGCTTTCGGGATAATGAGGAGGAAAGTCTTGTTTTTATATAAATATTAAGTTTCATTTTACTGCGTAATTATGAGTCATAGAACAAATATTCATAATTACAGTTGTTCAGTTTAATTAGGTCTATCAGATGCTGCAATGATATTTCCAATATCTCTAATAGCTTTCGGGAAAATGAGAAGGAAAGTCATGTTTTTATATAAATATAAAGTTTAATTTTACTGCGTAATTATTAGTCATAGAACAAATATTCATAATATCAGTTGTACAATTTAATTAGTTGTATCAGATGCTGCAATGATATTTCCAATATCTCTAATAGCTTTCGAGAAAATGAGGAGGAAAGTCATGTTTTTATAAAAATATTAAGTTTCATTTTACTGCGTAACTATGAGTTATAGAATAAATATTCATAATTACAGTTGTTCAGTTTAATTACGTCTATCAGATGCTGCAATGATATTTCCAATATCTCTAATAGCTTTCGGGAAAATGAGAAGGAAAATCATGTTTTTATATAAATATAAAGGTTAATTTTACTGCGTAATTATTAGTCATAGAACAAATATTCATAATATCAGTTGTACAATTTAATTAGTTGTATCAGATGCTGCAATGATATTTCCAATATCTCTAATAGCTTTCGAGAAAATGAGGAGGAAAGTCATGTTTTTATATAAATATTAAGTTTCATTTTACTGCGTAACTATGAGTTATAGAATAAATATTCATAATTACAGTTGTTCAGTTTAATTACGTCTATCAGATGCTGCAATGATATTTCCAATATCTCTAATAGCTTTCGAGAAAATGAGGAGGAAAGTCATGTTTTTATAAAATATTAAGTTTCATTTTACTGCGTAACTATGAGTCATAGAACAAATATTCATAATTACAGTTGTACAGTTTAATTAGTCTATCAGATGCTGCAATGATATTTCCAATATCTCTAATAGCTTTCGAGAAAATGAGGAGGAAAGTCATGTTTTTATATAAATATTAAGTTTCATTTTACTGCGTAACTATGAGTTATAGAATAAATATTCATAATTACAGTTGTTAAGTTTAATTACGTCTATCAGATGCTGCAATGATATTTCCAATATCTCTAATAGCTTTCGGGAAAATGAGAAGGAAAGTCATGTTTTTATATAAATATAAAGTTTAATTTTACTGCGTAATTATTAGTCATAGAACAAATATTCATAATATCAGTTGTACAATTTAATTAGTTGTATCAGATGCTGCAATGATATTTCCAATATCTCTAATAGCTTTCGAGAAAATGAGGAGGAAAGTCATGTTTTTATATAAATATTAAGTTTCATTTTACTGCGTAACTATGAGTCATAGAATAAATATTCATAATTACAGTTGTTCAGTTTAATTACGTCTATCAGATGCTGCAATGATATTTCCAATATCTCTAATAGCTTTCGAGAAAATGAGGAGGAAAGTCATGTTTTTATAAAAATATTAAGTTTCATTTTACTGCGTAATTATGAGTCATAGAACAAATATTCATAATTACAGTTGTTCAGTTTAATTACGTCTATCAGATGCTGCAATGATATTTCCAATATCTCTAATAGCTTTCGGGAAAATGAGAAGGAAATCATGTTTTTATATAAATATAAGGTTAATTTTACTGCGTAATTATTAGTCATAGAACAAATATTCATAATATCAGTTGTACAATTTAATTAGTTGTATCAGATGCTGCAATGATATTTCCAATATCTCTAATAGCTTTCGAGAAAATGAGGAGGAAAGTCATGTTTTTATATAAATATTAAGTTTCATTTTACTGCGTAACTATGAGTCATAGAATAAATATTCATAATTACAGTTGTTCAGTTTAATTACGTCTATCAGATGCTGCAATGATATTTCCAATATCTCTAATAGCTTTCGAGAAAATGAGGAGGAAAGTCATGTTTTTATATAAATATTAAGTTTCATTTTACTGCGTAACTATGAGTTATAGAATAAATATTCATAATTACAGTTGTTAAGTTTAATTACGTCTATCAGATGCTGCAATGATATTTCCAATATCTCTAATAGCTTTCGGGAAAATGAGAAGGAAAGTCATGTTTTTATATAAATATAAAGTTTAATTTTACTGCGTAATTATTAGTCATAGAACAAATATTCATAATATCAGTTGTACAATTTAATTAGTTGTATCAGATGCTGCAATGATATTTCCAATATCTCTAATAGCTTTCGAGAAAATGAGGAGGAAAGTCATGTTTTTATATAAATATTAAGTTTCATTTTACTGCGTAACTATGAGTCATAGAATAAATATTCATAATTACAGTTGTTCAGTTTAATTACGTCTATCAGATGCTGCAATGATATTTCCAATATCTCTAATAGCTTTCGAGAAAATGAGGAGGAAAGTCATGTTTTTATAAAATATTAAGTTTCATTTTACTGCGTAACTATGAGTTATAGAATAAATATTCATAATTACAGTTGTTCAGTTTAATTACGTCTATCAGATGCTGCAATGATATTTCCAATATCTCTAATAGCTTTCGGGAAAATGAGAAGGAAAATCATGTTTTTATATAAATATAAAGGTTAATTTTACTGCGTAATTATTAGTCATAGAACAAATATTCATAATATCAGTTGTACAATTTAATTAGTTGTATCAGATGCTGCAATGATATTTCCAATATCTCTAATAGCTTTCGAGAAAATGAGGAGGAAAGTCATGTTTTTATAAAAATATTAAGTTTCATTTTACTGCGTAACTATGAGTTATAGAATAAATATTCATAATTACAGTTGTTCAGTTTAATTACGTCTATCAGATGCTGCAATGATATTTCCAATATCTCTAATAGCTTTCGGGAAAATGAGAAGGAAAGTCATGTTTTTATATAAATATAAAGTTTAATTTTACTGCGTAATTATTAGTCATAGAACAAATATTCATAATATCAGTTGTACAATTTAATTAGTTGTATCAGATGCTGCAATGATATTTCCAATATCTCTAATAGCTTTCGAGAAAATGAGGAGGAAAGTCATGTTTTTATAAAAATATTAAGTTTCATTTTACTGCGTAACTATGAGTTATAGAATAAATATTCATAATTACAGTTGTTCAGTTTAATTACGTCTATCAGATGCTGCAATGATATTTCCAATATCTCTAATAGCTTTCGAGAAAATGAGGAGGAAAGTCATGTTTTTATAAAAATATTAAGTTTCATTTTACTGCGTAACTATGAGTTATAGAATAAATATTCATAATTACAGTTGTTCAGTTTAATTACGTCTATCAGATGCTGCAATGATATTTCCAATATCTCTAATAGCTTTCGGGAAAATGAGAAGGAAAATCATGTTTTTATATAAATATAAAGGTTAATTTTACTGCGTAATTATTAGTCATAGAACAAATATTCATAATATCAGTTGTACAATTTAATTAGTTGTATCAGATGCTGCAATGATATTTCCAATATCTCTAATAGCTTTCGAGAAAATGAGGAGGAAAGTCATGTTTTTATATAAATATTAAGTTTCATTTTACTGCGTAACTATGAGTCATAGAATAAATATTCATAATTACAGTTGTTAAGTTTAATTACGTCTATCAGATGCTGCAATGATATTTCCAATATCTCTAATAGCTTTCGGGAAAATGAGAAGGAAAGTCATGTTTTTATATAAATATCGGGTTTTTTTTACTGCGTAATTATTAGTCATAGAACAAATATTCCTAATGACAGTTGTACAGTTGAATTAGGTGTATCAGATGGTGCAATGATATTTCCAATATCTCTAATAGCTTTCGAGAAAATGAGGAAGAAAGTAATTTTAAAAAAAAGTAAAATTCACTATATATTAGTACTAGAGCAAATATTCATAATGACAGTAGTAGATTATAATTAGGTCTATCACATTCTGTAATGATATTTCCAATATCTCTAATAGCTTTCGGGATAATGAGGAGGAAAGTCTTGTTTTTATATAAATATTAAGTTTCATTTTACTGCGTAATTATGAGTCATAGAACAAATATTCATAATTACAGTTGTTCAGTTTAATTAGGTCTATCAGATGCTGCAATGATATTTCCAATATCTCTAATAGCTTTCGGGAAAATGAGAAGGAAAGTCATGTTTTTATATAAATATAAAGTTTAATTTTACTGCGTAATTATTAGTCATAGAACAAATATTCATAATATCAGTTGTACAATTTAATTAGTTGTATCAGATGCTGCAATGATATTTCCAATATCTCTAATAGCTTTCGAGAAAATGAGGAGGAAAGTCATGTTTTTATAAAAATATTAAGTTTCATTTTACTGCGTAACTATGAGTTATAGAATAAATATTCATAATTACAGTTGTTCAGTTTAATTACGTCTATCAGATGCTGCAATGATATTTCCAATATCTCTAATAGCTTTCGGGAAAATGAGAAGGAAAATCATGTTTTTATATAAATATAAAGGTTAATTTTACTGCGTAATTATTAGTCATAGAACAAATATTCATAATATCAGTTGTACAATTTAATTAGTTGTATCAGATGCTGCAATGATATTTCCAATATCTCTAATAGCTTTCGAGAAAATGAGGAGGAAAGACATGTTTTTATAAAAATATTAAGTTTCATTTTACTGCGTAACTATGAGTCATAGAATAAATATTCATAATTACAGTTGTTCAGTTTAATTACGTCTATCAGATGCTGCAATGATATTTCCAATATCTCTAATAGCTTTCGAGAAAATGAGGAGGAAAGTCATGTTTTTATAAAAATATTAAGTTTCATTTTACTGCGTAACTATGAGTATAGAATAAATATTCATAATTACAGTTGTTCAGTTTAATTACGTCTATCAGATGCTGCAATGATATTTCCAATATCTCTAATAGCTTTCGAGAAAATGAGGAGGAAAGTCATGTTTTTATAAAATATTAAGTTTCATTTTACTGCGTAACTATGAGTTATAGAATAAATATTCATAATTACAGTTGTTCAGTTTAATTACGTCTATCAGATGCTGCAATGATATTTTCCAATATCTCTAATAGCTTTCGGGAAAATGAGAAGGAAAAGTCATGTTTTTATATAAATATAAAGGTTAATTTTACTGCGTAATTATTAGTCATAGAACAAATATTCATAATATCAGTTGTACAATTTAATTAGTTGTATCAGATGCTGCAATGATATTTCCAATATCTCTAATAGCTTTCGAGAAAATGAGGAGGAAAGTCATGTTTTTATATAAATATTAAGTTTCATTTTACTGCGTAACTATGAGTCATAGAATAAATATTCATAATTACAGTTGTTAAGTTTAATTACGTCTATCAGATGCTGCAATGATATTTCCAATATCTCTAATAGCTTTCGGGAAAATGAGAAGGAAAGTCATGTTTTTATATAAATATAAAGTTTAATTTTACTGCGTAATTATTAGTCATAGAACAAATATTCATAATATCAGTTGTACAATTTAATTAGTTTGTATCAGATGCTGCAATGATATTTCCAATATCTCTAATAGCTTTCGAGAAAATGAGGAGGAAAGTCATGTTTTTATATAAATATTAAGTTTCATTTTACTGCGTAACTATGAGTCATAGAACAAATATTCATAATTACAGTTGTACAGTTTAATTACGTCTATCAGATGCTGCAATGATATTTCCAATATCTCTAATAGCTTTCGGGAAAATGAGAAGGAAAGTCATGTTTTTATATAAATATCGGGTTTTTTTTACTGCGTAATTATTAGTCATAGAACAAATATTCCTAATGACAGTTGTACAGTTGAATTAGGTGTATCAGATGGTGCAATGATATTTCCAATATCTCTAATAGCTTTCGAGAAAATGAGGAAGAAAGTAATTTAAAAAAAAGTAAAATTCACTATATATTAGTACTAGAGCAAATATTCATAATGACAGTAGTAGATTATAATTAGGTCTATCAGATTCTGTAATGATATTTCCAATATCTCTAATAGCTTTCGGGATAATGAGGAGGAAAGTCTTGTTTTTATATAAATATTAAGTTTCATTTTACTGCGTAATTATGAGTCATAGAACAAATATTCATAATTACAGTTGTTCAGTTTAATTAGGTCTATCAGATGCTGCAATGATATTTCCAATATCTCTAATAGCTTTCGGGAAAATGAGAAGGAAAGTCATGTTTTTATATAAATATAAAGTTTAATTTTACTGCGTAATTATTAGTCATAGAACAAATATTCATAATATCAGTTGTACAATTTAATTAGTTGTATCAGATGCTGCAATGATATTTCCAATATCTCTAATAGCTTTCGAGAAAATGAGGAGGAAAGTCATGTTTTTATAAAAATATTAAGTTTCATTTTACTGCGTAACTATGAGTTATAGAATAAATATTCATAATTACAGTTGTTCAGTTTAATTACGTCTATCAGATGCTGCAATGATATTTCCAATATCTCTAATAGCTTTCGGGAAAATGAGAAGGAAAATCATGTTTTTATATAAATATAAAGGTTAATTTTACTGCGTAATTATTAGTCATAGAACAAATATTCATAATATCAGTTGTACAATTTAATTAGTTGTATCAGATGCTGCAATGATATTTCCAATATCTCTAATAGCTTTCGAGAAAATGAGGAGGAAAGTCATGTTTTTATATAAATATTAAGTTTCATTTTACTGCGTAACTATGAGTCATAGAATAAATATTCATAATTACAGTTGTTAAGTTTAATTACGTCTATCAGATGCTGCAATGATATTTCCAATATCTCTAATAGCTTTCGGGAAAATGAGAAGGAAAGTCATGTTTTTATATAAATATCGGGTTTTTTTTACTGCGTAATTATTAGTCATAGAACAAATATTCCTAATGACAGTTGTACAGTTGAATTAGGTGTATCAGATGGTGCAATGATATTTCCAATATCTCTAATAGCTTTCGAGAAAATGAGGAAGAAAGTAATTTAAAAAAAAGTAAAATTCACTATATATTAGTACTAGAGCAAATATTCATAATGACAGTAGTAGATTATAATTAGGTCTATCAGATTCTGTAATGATATTTCCAATATCTCTAATAGCTTTCGGGATAATGAGGAGGAAAGTCTTGTTTTTATATAAATATTAAGTTTCATTTTACTGCGTAATTATGAGTCATAGAACAAATATTCATAATTACAGTTGTTCAGTTTAATTAGGTCTATCAGATGCTGCAATGATATTTCCAATATCTCTAATAGCTTTCGGGAAAATGAGAAGGAAAGTCATGTTTTTATATAAATATAAAGTTTAATTTTACTGCGTAATTATTAGTCATAGAACAAATATTCATAATATCAGTTGTACAATTTAATTAGTTGTATCAGATGCTGCAATGATATTTCCAATATCTCTAATAGCTTTCGAGAAAATGAGGAGGAAAGTCATGTTTTTATAAAAATATTAAGTTTCATTTTACTGCGTAACTATGAGTTATAGAATAAATATTCATAATTACAGTTGTTCAGTTTAATTACGTCTATCAGATGCTGCAATGATATTTCCAATATCTCTAATAGCTTTCGGGAAAATGAGAAGGAAAATCATGTTTTTATATAAATATAAAGGTTAATTTTACTGCGTAATTATTAGTCATAGAACAAATATTCATAATATCAGTTGTACAATTTAATTAGTTGTATCAGATGCTGCAATGATATTTCCAATATCTCTAATAGCTTTCGAGAAAATGAGGAGGAAAGTCATGTTTTTATAAAAATATTAAGTTTCATTTTACTGCGTAACTATGAGTCATAGAATAAATATTCATAATTACAGTTGTTCAGTTTAATTACGTCTATCAGATGCTGCAATGATATTTCCAATATCTCTAATAGCTTTCGGGAAAATGAGGAGGAAAGTCATGTTTTTATATAAATATTAAGTTTCATTTTACTGCGTAACTATGAGTCATAGAACAAATATTCATAATTACAGTTGTTCAGTTTAATTAGGTCTATCAGATGCTGCAATGATATTTCCAATATCTCTAATAGCTTTCGAGAAAATGAGGAGGAAAGTCATGTTTTTATAAAATATAAAGTTTAATTTTACTGCGTAATATTAGTCATAGAACAAATATTCATAATACAGTTGTACAGTTTAATTAGTCTATCAGATGCTGCAATGATATTTCCAATATCTCTAATAGCTTTCGAGAAAATGAGGAGGAAAGTCATGTTTTTATAAAAATATTAAGTTTCATTTTACTGCGTAACTATGAGTTATAGAATAAATATTCATAATTACAGTTGTTCAGTTTAATTACGTCTATCAGATGCTGCAATGATATTTCCAATATCTCTAATAGCTTTCGGGAAAATGAGAAGGAAAATCATGTTTTTATATAAATATAAAGGTTAATTTTACTGCGTAATTATTAGTCATAGAACAAATATTCATAATATCAGTTGTACAATTTAATTAGTTGTATCAGATGCTGCAATGATATTTCCAATATCTCTAATAGCTTTCGAGAAAATGAGGAGGAAAGTCATGTTTTTATATAAATATTAAGTTTCATTTTACTGCGTAACTATGAGTCATAGAATAAATATTCATAATTACAGTTGTTAAGTTTAATTACGTCTATCAGATGCTGCAATGATATTTCCAATATCTCTAATAGCTTTCGGGAAAATGAGAAGGAAAGTCATGTTTTTATATAAATATCGGGTTTTTTTTACTGCGTAATTATTAGTCATAGAACAAATATTCCTAATGACAGTTGTACAGTTGAATTAGGTGTATCAGATGGTGCAATGATATTTCCAATATCTCTAATAGCTTTCGAGAAAATGAGGAAGAAAGTAATTTTAAAAAAAGTAAAATTCACTATATATTAGTACTAGAGCAAATATTCATAATGACAGTAGTAGATTATAATTAGGTCTATCAGATTCTGTAATGATATTTCCAATATCTCTAATAGCTTTCGGGATAATGAGGAGGAAAGTCTTGTTTTTATATAAATATTAAGTTTCATTTTACTGCGTAATTATGAGTCATAGAACAAATATTCATAATTACAGTTGTTCAGTTTAATTAGGTCTATCAGATGCTGCAATGATATTTCCAATATCTCTAATAGCTTTCGGGAAAATGAGAAGGAAAGTCATGTTTTTATATAAATATAAAGTTTAATTTTACTGCGTAATTATTAGTCATAGAACAAATATTCATAATATCAGTTGTACAATTTAATTAGTTGTATCAGATGCTGCAATGATATTTCCAATATCTCTAATAGCTTTCGAGAAAATGAGGAGGAAAGTCATGTTTTTATAAAAATATTAAGTTTCATTTTACTGCGTAACTATGAGTTATAGAATAAATATTCATAATTACAGTTGTTCAGTTTAATTACGTCTATCAGATGCTGCAATGATATTTCCAATATCTCTAATAGCTTTCGAGAAAATGAGGAGGAAATTCATGTTTTTATATAAATATTAAGTTTCATTTTACTGCGTAACTATGAGTTATAGAATAAATATTCATAATTACAGTTGTTAAGTTTAATTACGTCTATCAGATGCTGCAATGATATTTCCAATATCTCTAATAGCTTTCGGGAAAATGAGAAGGAAAGTCATGTTTTTATATAAATATAAAGTTTAATTTTACTGCGTAATTATTAGTCATAGAACAAATATTCATAATATCAGTTGTACAATTTAATTAGTTGTATCAGATGCTGCAATGATATTTCCAATATCTCTAATAGCTTTCGAGAAAATGAGGAGGAAAGTCATGTTTTTATATAAATATTAAGTTTCATTTTACTGCGTAACTATGAGTCATAGAATAAATATTCATAATTACAGTTGTTCAGTTTAATTACGTCTATCAGATGCTGCAATGATATTTCCAATATCTCTAATAGCTTTCGAGAAAATGAGGAGGAAAGTCATGTTTTTATAAAAATATTAAGTTTCATTTTACTGCGTAACTATGAGTTATAGAATAAATATTCATAATTACAGTTGTTCAGTTTAATTACGTCTATCAGATGCTGCAATGATATTTCCAATATCTCTAATAGCTTTCGGGAAAATGAGAAGGAAAATCATGTTTTTATATAAATATAAAGGTTAATTTTACTGCGTAATTATTAGTCATAGAACAAATATTCATAATATCAGTTGTACAATTTAATTAGTTGTATCAGATGCTGCAATGATATTTCCAATATCTCTAATAGCTTTCGAGAAAATGAGGAGGAAAGTCATGTTTTTATAAAAATATTAAGTTTCATTTTACTGCGTAACTATGAGTCATAGAATAAATATTCATAATTACAGTTGTTCAGTTTAATTACGTCTATCAGATGCTGCAATGATATTTCCAATATCTCTAATAGCTTTCGGGAAAATGAGAAGGAAAGTCATGTTTTTATATAAATATAAAGGTTAATTTTACTGCGTAATTATTAGTCATAGAACAAATATTCATAATATCAGTTGTACAATTTAATTAGTTGTATCAGATGCTGCAATGATATTTCCAATATCTCTAATAGCTTTCGAGAAAATGAGGAGGAAAGTCATGTTTTTATAAAAATATTAAGTTTCATTTTACTGCGTAACTATGAGTTATAGAATAAATATTCATAATTACAGTTGTTCAGTTTAATTACGTCTATCAGATGCTGCAATGATATTTCCAATATCTCTAATAGCTTTCGAGAAAATGAGGAGGAAAGTCATGTTTTTATAAAAATATTAAGTTTCATTTTACTGCGTAACTATGAGTTATAGAATAAATATTCATAATTACAGTTGTTCAGTTTAATTACGTCTATCAGATGCTGCAATGATATTTCCAATATCTCTAATAGCTTTCGGGAAAATGAGAAGGAAAATCATGTTTTTATATAAATATAAAGGTTAATTTTACTGCGTAATTATTAGTCATAGAACAAATATTCATAATATCAGTTGTACAATTTAATTAGTTGTATCAGATGCTGCAATGATATTTCCAATATCTCTAATAGCTTTCGAGAAAATGAGGAGGAAAGTCATGTTTTTATATAAATATTAAGTTTCATTTTACTGCGTAACTATGAGTCATAGAATAAATATTCATAATTACAGTTGTTAAGTTTAATTACGTCTATCAGATGCTGCAATGATATTTCCAATATCTCTAATAGCTTTCGGGAAAATGAGAAGGAAAGTCATGTTTTTATATAAATATCGGGTTTTTTTTACTGCGTAATTATTAGTCATAGAACAAATATTCCTAATGACAGTTGTACAGTTGAATTAGGTGTATCAGATGGTGCAATGATATTTCCAATATCTCTAATAGCTTTCGAGAAAATGAGGAAGAAAGTAATTTTAAAAAAAGTAAAATTCACTATATATTAGTACTAGAGCAAATATTCATAATGACAGTAGTAGATTATAATTAGGTCTATCAGATTCTGTAATGATATTTCCAATATCTCTAATAGCTTTCGGGATAATGAGGAGGAAAGTCTTGTTTTTATATAAATATTAAGTTTCATTTTACTGCGTAATTATGAGTCATAGAACAAATATTCATAATTACAGTTGTTCAGTTTAATTAGGTCTATCAGATGCTGCAATGATATTTCCAATATCTCTAATAGCTTTCGGGAAAATGAGAAGGAAAGTCATGTTTTTATATAAATATAAAGTTTAATTTTACTGCGTAATTATTAGTCATAGAACAAATATTCATAATATCAGTTGTACAATTTAATTAGTTGTATCAGATGCTGCAATGATATTTCCAATATCTCTAATAGCTTTCGAGAAAATGAGGAGGAAAGTCATGTTTTTATAAAAATATTAAGTTTCATTTTACTGCGTAACTATGAGTTATAGAATAAATATTCATAATTACAGTTGTTCAGTTTAATTACGTCTATCAGATGCTGCAATGATATTTCCAATATCTCTAATAGCTTTCGAGAAAATGAGGAGGAAAGTCATGTTTTTATAAAAATATTAAGTTTCATTTTACTGCGTAACTATGAGTTATAGAATAAATATTCATAATTACAGTTGTTCAGTTTAATTACGTCTATCAGATGCTGCAATGATATTTCCAATATCTCTAATAGCTTTCGGGAAAATGAGAAGGAAAATCATGTTTTTATATAAATATAAAGGTTAATTTTACTGCGTAATTATTAGTCATAGAACAAATATTCATAATATCAGTTGTACAATTTAATTAGTTGTATCAGATGCTGCAATGATATTTCCAATATCTCTAATAGCTTTCGAGAAAATGAGGAGGAAAGTCATGTTTTTATATAAATATTAAGTTTCATTTTACTGCGTAACTATGAGTCATAGAATAAATATTCATAATTACAGTTGTTAAGTTTAATTACGTCTATCAGATGCTGCAATGATATTTCCAATATCTCTAATAGCTTTCGGGAAAATGAGAAGGAAAGTCATGTTTTTATATAAATATCGGGTTTTTTTTACTGCGTAATTATTAGTCATAGAACAAATATTCCTAATGACAGTTGTACAGTTGAATTAGGTGTATCAGATGGTGCAATGATATTTCCAATATCTCTAATAGCTTTCGAGAAAATGAGGAAGAAAGTAATTTTAAAAAAAGTAAAATTCACTATATATTAGTACTAGAGCAAATATTCATAATGACAGTAGTAGATTATAATTAGGTCTATCAGATTCTGTAATGATATTTCCAATATCTCTAATAGCTTTCGGGATAATGAGGAGGAAAGTCTTGTTTTTATATAAATATTAAGTTTCATTTTACTGCGTAATTATGAGTCATAGAACAAATATTCATAATTACAGTTGTTCAGTTTAATTAGGTCTATCAGATGCTGCAATGATATTTCCAATATCTCTAATAGCTTTCGGGAAAATGAGAAGGAAAGTCATGTTTTTATATAAATATAAAGTTTAATTTTACTGCGTAATTATTAGTCATAGAACAAATATTCATAATATCAGTTGTACAATTTAATTAGTTGTATCAGATGCTGCAATGATATTTCCAATATCTCTAATAGCTTTCGAGAAAATGAGGAGGAAAGTCATGTTTTTATAAAAATATTAAGTTTCATTTTACTGCGTAACTATGAGTTATAGAATAAATATTCATAATTACAGTTGTTCAGTTTAATTACGTCTATCAGATGCTGCAATGATATTTCCAATATCTCTAATAGCTTTCGAGAAAATGAGGAGGAAAGTCATGTTTTTATATAAATATTAAGTTTCATTTTACTGCGTAACTATGAGTTATAGAATAAATATTCATAATTACAGTTGTTCAGTTTAATTACGTCTATCAGATGCTGCAATGATATTTCCAATATCTCTAATAGCTTTCGGGAAAATGAGAAGGAAAATCATGTTTTTATATAAATATAAAGGTTAATTTTACTGCGTAATTATTAGTCATAGAACAAATATTCATAATATCAGTTGTACAATTTAATTAGTTGTATCAGATGCTGCAATGATATTTCCAATATCTCTAATAGCTTTCGAGAAAATGAGGAGGAAAGTCATGTTTTTATATAAATATTAAGTTTCATTTTACTGCGTAACTATGAGTCATAGAATAAATATTCATAATTACAGTTGTTAAGTTTAATTACGTCTATCAGATGCTGCAATGATATTTCCAATATCTCTAATAGCTTTCGGGAAAATGAGAAGGAAAGTCATGTTTTTATATAAATATAAAGTTTAATTTTACTGCGTAATTATTAGTCATAGAACAAATATTCATAATATCAGTTGTACAATTTAATTAGTTGTATCAGATGCTGCAATGATATTTCCAATATCTCTAATAGCTTTCGAGAAAATGAGGAGGAAAGTCATGTTTTTATATAAATATTAAGTTTCATTTTACTGCGTAATTATGAGTCATAGAACAAATATTCATAATTACAGTTGTACAGTTTAATTAGGTCTATCAGATGCTGCAATGATATTTCCAATATCTCTAATAGCTTTCGGGAAAATGAGAAGGAAAGTCATGTTTTTATATAAATATAACGGTTTTCTTTTACTGCGTAATTATTAGTCATAGAACAAATATTCCTAATGACAGTTGTACAGTTGAATTAGGTGTATCAGATGGTGCAATGATATTTCCAATATCTCTAATAGCTTTCGAGAAAATGAGGAAGAAAGTAATTTAAAAAAAAAGTAAAATTCACTATATATTAGTACTAGAGCAAATATTCATAATGACAGTAGTAGATTATAATTAGGTCTATCAGATTCTGTAATGATATTTCCAATATCTCTAATATCTTTTGAGAAAATGAGGAGGAAAATCTTGTTTTTATATAAATATTAAGTTTCATTTTACTGCGTAATTATGAGTCATAGAACAAATATTCATAATAACAGTTGTTCAGTTTAATTAGGTCTATCAGATGCTGCAATGATATTTCCAATATCTCTAATAGCTTTCGGGAAAATGAGAAGGAAAGTCATGTTTTTATATAAATATAAAGTTTAATTTTACTGCGTAATTATTAGTCATAGAACAAATATTCATAATATCAGTTGTACAATTTAATTAGTTGTATCAGATGCTGCAATGATATTTCCAATATCTCTAATAGCTTTCGAGAAAATGAGGAGGAAAGTCATGTTTTTATATAAATATTAAGTTTCATTTTACTGCGTAACTATGAGTTATAGAATAAATATTCATAATTACAGTTGTTCAGTTTAATTACGTCTATCAGATGCTGCAATGATATTTCCAATATCTCTAATAGCTTTCGGGAAAATGAGAAGGAAAATCATGTTTTTATATAAATATAAAGGTTAATTTTACTGCGTAAATATTAGTCATAGAACAAATATTCATAATATCAGTTGTACAATTTAATTAGTTGTATCAGATGCTGCAATGATATTTCCAATATCTCTAATAGCTTTCGAGAAAATGAGGAGGAAAGTCATGTTTTTATATAAATATTAAGTTTCATTTTACTGCGTAACTATGAGTTATAGAATAAATATTCATAATTACAGTTGTTCAGTTTAATTACGTCTATCAGATGCTGCAATGATATTTCCAATATCTCTAATAGCTTTCGGGAAAATGAGAAGGAAAATCATGTTTTTATATAAATATAAAGGTTAATTTTACTGCGTAATTATTAGTCATAGAACAAATATTCATAATATCAGTTGTACAATTTAATTAGTTGTATCAGATGCTGCAATGATATTTCCAATATCTCTAATAGCTTTCGAGAAAATGAGGAGGAAAGTCATGTTTTTATATAAATATTAAGTTTCATTTTACTGCGTAACTATGAGTCATAGAATAAATATTCATAATTACAGTTGTTAAGTTTAATTACGTCTATCAGATGCTGCAATGATATTTCCAATATCTCTAATAGCTTTCGGGAAAATGAGAAGGAAAGTCATGTTTTTATATAAATATCGGGTTTTTTTTACTGCGTAATTATTAGTCATAGAACAAATATTCCTAATGACAGTTGTACAGTTGAATTAGGTGTATCAGATGGTGCAATGATATTTCCAATATCTCTAATAGCTTTCGAGAAAATGAGGAAGAAAGTAATTTAAAAAAAAGTAAAATTCACTATATATTAGTACTAGAGCAAATATTCATAATGACAGTAGTAGATTATAATTAGGTCTATCAGATTCTGTAATGATATTTCCAATATCTCTAATAGCTTTCGGGATAATGAGGAGGAAAGTCTTGTTTTTATATAAATATTAAGTTTCATTTTACTGCGTAATTATGAGTCATAGAACAAATATTCATAATTACAGTTGTTCAGTTTAATTAGGTCTATCAGATGCTGCAATGATATTTCCAATATCTCTAATAGCTTTCGGGAAAATGAGAAGGAAAGTCATGTTTTTATATAAATATAAAGTTTAATTTTACTGCGTAATTATTAGTCATAGAACAAATATTCATAATATCAGTTGTACAATTTAATTAGTTGTATCAGATGCTGCAATGATATTTCCAATATCTCTAATAGCTTTCGAGAAAATGAGGAGGAAAGTCATGTTTTTATAAAAATATTAAGTTTCATTTTACTGCGTAACTATGAGTTATAGAATAAATATTCATAATTACAGTTGTTCAGTTTAATTACGTCTATCAGATGCTGCAATGATATTTCCAATATCTCTAATAGCTTTCGGGAAAATGAGAAGGAAAATCATGTTTTTATATAAATATAAAGGTTAATTTTACTGCGTAATTATTAGTCATAGAACAAATATTCATAATATCAGTTGTACAATTTAATTAGTTGTATCAGATGCTGCAATGATATTTCCAATATCTCTAATAGCTTTCGAGAAAATGAGGAGGAAAGTCATGTTTTTATATAAATATTAAGTTTCATTTTACTGCGTAACTATGAGTCATAGAATAAATATTCATAATTACAGTTGTTAAGTTTAATTACGTCTATCAGATGCTGCAATGATATTTCCAATATCTCTAATAGCTTTCGGGAAAATGAGAAGGAAAGTCATGTTTTTATATAAATATCGGGTTTTTTTTACTGCGTAATTATTAGTCATAGAACAAATATTCCTAATGACAGTTGTACAGTTGAATTAGGTGTATCAGATGGTGCAATGATATTTCCAATATCTCTAATAGCTTTCGAGAAAATGAGGAAGAAAGTAATTTAAAAAAAAGTAAAATTCACTATATATTAGTACTAGAGCAAATATTCATAATGACAGTAGTAGATTATAATTAGGTCTATCAGATTCTGTAATGATATTTCCAATATCTCTAATAGCTTTCGGGATAATGAGGAGGAAAGTCTTGTTTTTATATAAATATTAAGTTTCATTTTACTGCGTAATTATGAGTCATAGAACAAATATTCATAATTACAGTTGTTCAGTTTAATTAGGTCTATCAGATGCTGCAATGATATTTCCAATATCTCTAATAGCTTTCGGGAAAATGAGAAGGAAAGTCATGTTTTTATATAAATATAAAGTTTAATTTTACTGCGTAATTATTAGTCATAGAACAAATATTCATAATATCAGTTGTACAATTTAATTAGTTGTATCAGATGCTGCAATGATATTTCCAATATCTCTAATAGCTTTTCGAGAAAATGAGGAGGAAAGTCATGTTTTTATAAAAATATTAAGTTTCATTTTACTGCGTAACTATGAGTTATAGAATAAATATTCATAATTACAGTTGTTCAGTTTAATTACGTCTATCAGATGCTGCAATGATATTTCCAATATCTCTAATAGCTTTCGGGAAAATGAGAAGGAAAATCATGTTTTTATATAAATATAAAGGTTAATTTTACTGCGTAATTATTAGTCATAGAACAAATATTCATAATATCAGTTGTACAATTTAATTAGTTGTATCAGATGCTGCAATGATATTTCCAATATCTCTAATAGCTTTCGAGAAAATGAGGAGGAAAGTCATGTTTTTATATAAATATTAAGTTTCATTTTACTGCGTAACTATGAGTCATAGAATAAATATTCATAATTACAGTTGTTAAGTTTAATTACGTCTATCAGATGCTGCAATGATATTTCCAATATCTCTAATAGCTTTCGGGAAAATGAGAAGGAAAGTCATGTTTTTATATAAATATCGGGTTTTTTTTACTGCGTAATTATTAGTCATAGAACAAATATTCCTAATGACAGTTGTACAGTTGAATTAGGTGTATCAGATGGTGCAATGATATTTCCAATATCTCTAATAGCTTTCGAGAAAATGAGGAAGAAAGTAATTTAAAAAAAGTAAAATTCACTATATATTAGTACTAGAGCAAATATTCATAATGACAGTAGTAGATTATAATTAGGTCTATCAGATTCTGTAATGATATTTCCAATATCTCTAATAGCTTTCGGGATAATGAGGAGGAAAGTCTTGTTTTTATATAAATATTAAGTTTCATTTTACTGCGTAATTATGAGTCATAGAACAAATATTCATAATTACAGTTGTTCAGTTTAATTAGGTCTATCAGATGCTGCAATGATATTTCCAATATCTCTAATAGCTTTCGGGAAAATGAGAAGGAAAGTCATGTTTTTATATAAATATAAAGTTTAATTTTACTGCGTAATTATTAGTCATAGAACAAATATTCATAATATCAGTTGTACAATTTAATTAGTTGTATCAGATGCTGCAATGATATTTCCAATATCTCTAATAGCTTTCGAGAAAATGAGGAGGAAAGTCATGTTTTTATAAAAATATTAAGTTTCATTTTACTGCGTAACTATGAGTTATAGAATAAATATTCATAATTACAGTTGTTCAGTTTAATTACGTCTATCAGATGCTGCAATGATATTTCCAATATCTCTAATAGCTTTCGAGAAAATGAGGAGGAAAGTCATGTTTTTATATAAATATTAAGTTTCATTTTACTGCGTAACTATGAGTTATAGAATAAATATTCATAATTACAGTTGTTAAGTTTAATTACGTCTATCAGATGCTGCAATGATATTTCCAATATCTCTAATAGCTTTCGGGAAAATGAGAAGGAAAGTCATGTTTTTATATAAATATAAAGTTTAATTTTACTGCGAAATTATTAGTCATAGAACAAATATTCATAATATCAGTTGCACAATTTAATTAGTTGTATCAGATGCTGTTATGATATTTCCAATATCTCTAATACCTTTCGAGAAAATGAGGAGGAAATCATGTTTTTATAAAAATATTAAGTTTCATTTTACTGCGTAATTATGAGTCATAGAACAAATATTCATAATTACAGTTGTACAGTTTAATTAGGTCTATCAGATGCTGCAATGATATTTCCAATATCTCTAATAGCTTTCGGGAAAATGAGAAGGAAAGTCATGTTTTTATATAAATATACGGTTTTATTTTACTGCGTAATTATTAGTCATAGAACAAATATTCATAATGACAGTTGTACAAATGAATTAGGTGTATCAGATGGTGCAATGATATTTCCAATATCTCTAATAGCTTTCGAGAAAATGAGGAAGAAAGTAATTTAAAAAAAAGTAAAATTCACTATATATTAGTACTAGAGCAAATATTCATAATGACAGTAGTAGATTATAATTAGGTCTATCAGATTCTGCAATGATATTTCCAATATCTCTAATAGCTTTGGAGAAAATGAGGAGGAAAGTCATGTTTTAATAAAAATATTAAGTTTCATTTTACTGCGTAATTATTAGTCATAGAACAAATATTCATAATATCAGTTGTACAATTTAATTAGTTGTATCAGATGCTGCAATGATATTTCCAATATCTCTAATAGCTTTCGAGAAAATGAGAAGGAAAGTCATGTTTTTATATAAATATTAAGTTTCATTTTACTGCGTAATTATTAGTCATAGAACAAATATTCATAATTACAGTTGTACAGTTTAATTAGGTCTATCAGATGCTGCAATGATATTTCCAATATCTCTAATAGCTTTCGGGAAAATGAGAAGGAAATCATGTTTTTATATAAATATAAAGTTTAATTTTACTGCGTAATTATTAGTCATAGAACAAATATTCATAATATCAGTTGTACAATTTAATTAGTTGTATCAGATGGTGCAATGATATTTCCAATATCTCTAATAGCTTTCGAGAAAATGAGGAGGAAAGTCATGTTTTTATATAAATATTAAGTTTCATTTTACTGCGTAACTATGAGTCATAGAATAAATATTCATAATTACAGTTGTTAAGTTTAATTACGTCTATCAGATGCTGCAATGATATTTCCAATATCTCTAATAGCTTTCGGGAAAATGAGAAGGAAAGTCATGTTTTTATATAAATATAAAGTTTAATTTTACTGCGTAATTATTAGTCATAGAACAAATATTCATAATATCAGTTGTACAATTTAATTAGTTGTATCAGATGCTGCAATGATATTTCCAATATCTCTAATACCTTTCGAGAAAATGAGGAGGAAAGTCATGTTTTTATATAAATATTAAGTTTCATTTTACTGCGTAATTATGAGTCATAGAACAAATATTCATAATTACAGTTGTACAGTTTAATTAGGTCTATCAGATGCTGCAATGATATTTCCAATATCTCTAATAGCTTTCGGGAAAATGAGAAGGAAAGTCATGTTTTTATATAAATATACGGTTTTATTTTACTGCGTAATTATTAGTCATAGAACAAATATTCATAATGACAGTTGTACAGTTGAATTAGGTGTATCAGATGGTGCAATGATATTTCCAATATCTCTAATAGCTTTCGAGAAAATGAGGAAGAAAGTAATTTAAAAAAAAGTAAAATTCACTATATATTAGTACTAGAGCAAATATTCATAATGACAGTAGTAGATTATAATTAGGTCTATCAGATTCTGTAATGATATTTCCAATATCTCTAATATCTTTTGAGAAAATGAGGAGGAAAATCTTGTTTTTATATAAATATTAAGTTTCATTTTACTGCGTAATTATGAGTCATAGAACAAATATTCATAATAACAGTTGTTCAGTTTAATTAGGTCTATCAGATGCTGCAATGATATTTCCAATATCTCTAATAGCTTTCGGGAAAATGAGAAGGAAAGTCATGTTTTTATATAAATATAAAGTTTAATTTTACTGCGTAATTATTAGTCATAGAACAAATATTCATAATATCAGTTGTACAATTTAATTAGTTGTATCAGATGCTGCAATGATATTTCCAATATCTCTAATAGCTTTCGAGAAAATGAGGAGGAAAGTCATGTTTTTATAAAAATATTAAGTTTCATTTTACTGCGTAACTATGAGTCATAGAATAAATATTCATAATTACAGTTGTTCAGTTTAATTACGTCTATCAGATGCTGCAATGATATTTCCAATATCTCTAATAGCTTTCGGGAAAATGAGAAGGAAAGTCATGTTTTTATATAAATATAAAGTTTAATTTTACTGCGTAATTATTAGTCATAGAACAAATATTCATAATATCAGTTGTACAATTTAATTAGTTGTATCAGATGCTGCAATGATATTTCCAATATCTCTAATACCTTTCGAGAAAATGAGGAGGAAAATCATGTTTTTATATAAATATTAAGTTTCATTTTACTGCGTAATTATGAGTCATAGAACAAATATTCATAATTACAGTTGTACAGTTTAATTAGGTCTATCAGATGCTGCAATGATATTTCCAATATCTCTAATAGCTTTCGGGAAAATGAGAAGGAAAGTCATGTTTTTATATAAATATCGGGGTTTTTTTACTGCGTAATTATTAGTCATAGAACAAATATTCATAATCACAGTTGTACAGTTGAATTAGGTGTATCAGATGGTGCAATGATATTTCCAATATCTCTAATAGCTTTCGAGAAAATGAGGAAGAAAGTAATTTAAAAAAAAGTAAAATTCACTATATATTAGTACTAGAGCAAATATTCATAATGACAGTAGTAGATTATAATTAGGTCTATCAGATTCTGTAATGATATTTCCAATATCTCTAATAGCATTCGGGAAAATGAGGAGGAAAGTCTTGTTTTTATATAAATATTAAGTTTCATTTTACTGCGTAATTATGAGTCATAGAACAAATATTCATAATTACAGTTGTTCAGTTTAATTAGGTCTATCAGATGCTGCAATGATATTTCCAATATCTCTAATAGCTTTCGGGAAAATGAGAAGGAAAGTCATGTTTTTATATAAATATAAAGTTTAATTTTACTGCGTAATTATTAGTCATAGAACAAATATTCATAATATCAGTTGTACAATTTAATTAGTTGTATCAGATGCTGCAATGATATTTCCAATATCTCTAATAGCTTTCGAGAAAATGAGGAGGAAGGTCATGTTTTTATATAAATATTAAGTTTCATTTTACTGCGTAATTATGAGTCATAGAACAAATATTCATAATTACAGTTGTACAATTTAATTAGGTCTATCAGATGCTGCAATGATATTTCCAATATCTCTAATAGCTTTCGGGAAAATGAGAAGGAAAGTCATGTTTTTATATAAATATAAAGTTTAATTTTACTGCGTAATTATTAGTCATAGAACAAATATTCATAATATCAGTTGTACAATTTAATTAGTTGTATCAGATGCTGCAATGATATTTCCAATATCTCTAATAGCTTTCGAGAAAATGAGGAGGAAAGTCATGTTTATATATAAATATTAAGTTTCATTTTACTGCGTAACTATGAGTCATAGAACAAATATTCATAATTACAGTTGTTAAGTTTAATTACGTCTATCAGATGCTGCAATGATATTTCCAATATCTTTAATAGCTTTCGGGAAAATGAGAAGGAAAGTCATGTTTTTATATAAATATAAAGTTTAATTTTACTCCGTAATTATTAGTCATAGAACAAATATTCATAATATCAGTTGTACAATTTAATTAGTTGTATCAGATGCTGCAATGATATTTCCAATATCTCTAATACCTTTCGAGAAAACGAGGAGGAAATTCATGTTTTTATATAAATATTAAGTTTCATTTTACTGCGTAATTATGAGTCATAGAACAAATATTCATAATTACAGTTGTACAGTTTAATTAGGTCTATCAGATGCTGCAATGATATTTCCAATATCTCTAATAGCTTTCGGGAAAATGAGAAGGAAAGTCATGTTTTTATATAAATATACGGTTTTATTTTACTGCGTAATTATTAGTCATAGAACAAATATTCATAATGACAGTTGTACAGTTGAATTAGGTGTATCAGATGGTGCAATGATATTTCCAATATCTCTAATAGCTTTCGTGAAAATGAGGAAGAAAGTAATTTAAAAAAAAGTAAAATTCACTATATATTAGTACTAGAACAAATATTGATAATGACAGTAGTAGATTTTAATTAGGTCTATCAGATTCTGTAATGATATTTCCAATATCTCTAATATCTTTCGAGAAAATGAGGAGGAAAGTCGTGTTTTTATATAATTATACGTTTTTATTTTACTGCGTAATTATGAGTCATAGAACAAATATTCATAATTACAGTTGTACAGTTTAATTAAGTCTATCAGATGCTGCAATGATATTTCCAATAACTCTAATAGCTTTCGAGAAAATGAGGAGGAAGGTCATGTTTTTATATAAATATTAATTTTCATTTTACTGCGTAATTATGAGTCATAGAACAAATATTCATAATTACAGTTGTACAATTTAATTAGGTCTATCAGATGCTGCAATGATATTTCCAATATCTCTAATAGCTTTCGGGAAAATGAGAAGGAAAGTCATGTTTTTATATAAATATAAAGTTTAATTTTACTGCGTAATTATTAGTCATAGAACAAATATTCATAATATCAGTTGTACAATTTAATTAGTTGTATCAGATGCTGCAATGATATTTCCAATATCTCTAATAGCTTTCGAGAAAATGAGGAGGAAATCATGTTTTTATATAAATATTAAGTTTCATTTTACTGCATAGTTATTAGTCATAGAACAAATATTCATAATTACAGTTGTACAGTTTAATTAGTTCTATCAGATGCTGCAATGATATTTCCAATATCTCTAATAGCTTTCGGGAAAATGAGAAGGAAAGTCATGTTTTTATATAAATATACTGTTTTATTTTACTGCGTAATTATTGGTCATAGAACAAATATTCATAATGACAGTTGTACAGTTGAATTAGGTGTATCAGATGGTGCAATGATATTTCCAATATCTCTAATAGCTTTCGAGAAAATGAGGAAGAAAGTAATTTAAAAAGAAGTAAAATTCAGTATATATTAGTACTAGAGCAAATATTCATAATGACAGTATTAGATTTTAATTAGGTCTATCAGATTCTGTAATGATATTTCCAATATCTCTAATATCTTTCGAGAAAATGAGGAGGAAAGTCGTGTTTTTATATAATTATACGGTTTTATTTTACTGCGTAATTATGAGTCATAGAACAAATATTCATAACTACAGTTGTACAGTTTAATTAGGTGTATCAGATTCTGCAATGATATTTCCAATATCTCTAATAGCTTTCGAGAAAATTAGGAGGAAAGTCATGTTTTTATATAAATATTAAGTTTCATTTTACTGCGTAATTATGAGTCATAGAACAAATATTCATAATGACAGTTGTACAATTTTATTAGGTCTATCAGATGCTGCAATGATTTTTTCAATATCTCTAATAGCTTTCGAGAAAATGAGGAGGAAAGTCATGTTTTTATATAAATATAAAGTTTTATTTTACCGAGTAAATATTAGTCATACAACAAATATTCATAATATCAGTTGTACAGTTTAATTAGGTCCATCAGATGCTGCAATTATATTTCTAATATCTCTAATAGCTTTCGAGAAAATGAGGAGGAAATTCATGTTTTTATATAAATATATAGTTTTATTTTACTGCGTAACTATGAGTCAAAGAACAAATATTCATAAGTACAGTTGTACAGTTTAATTAGGCCTATCAGATGCTGCAATGATATTTCCAATATCTCTAATAGCTTTCGAGAAAATGAGGAGTAAATTCATGTTTCTATATAAATATGAAAAGTATTTTAATTATTTTACTGCGTAATTATGAGTCATAGAACAAATATTCATAATTACAGTTGTACAGTTTAATTAGGTCTATCAGATGCTGCAATAATATTTCCAATATCTCTAATAGCTTTCGAGAAAATGAGGAGGAAATTAATGTTTTTATATAAATATAAAGTTTTATTTTACTGCGTAATTATTAGTCATAGAACAAATATTCATAATATCAGTTGTACAGTTTAATTTGGTCCATCAGATGCTGCATTGATATTTCCAATATCTTTAATAGCTTTCGAGAAAATGAGGAGGAAAGTCATGTTTTTATATAAATATAAAGTTTTATTTTACTGCGTAATTATTAGTCATAGAACAAATATTCATAATTATAGTTGTACAGTTTAATTAGGTCTATCAGATGCTGCAATGATATTTCCAATATCTCTAATAGCTGTTTAGAAAATGAGGAGGAAAGTCATGTTTTTATATAAATATACGGTTTCATTTTACTGCGTAATTATGAGTCATAGAACAAATATTCATAATGACAGTTTTAGAGTTTAATTAGGTCTATCAGATGCTGCAATTATATTTCCAATATCTCTAATAGCTTTCGAAAAAATGAGGAAGAAATTCATGTTTATTGAAAAAGGATGTGTGTGTGTGTGTGTGTGTGTGTGTGTGTGTGTGTGTGTGTGTGTGTGTGTGTGTGTGTGTGTGTGTGTGTGTGTGTGTGTGTGTGTGTACGCGCTTAACAGGTGACCTGTCCTGAGGTTGAAAAATGAGTGCTGCCGTTTGAAGGGAGTTTACAATATTTATTTTAAATAGGAAATACCTCATTTTATTGCTATATTCCTTCATATTGTATTTAGAACACAGATATTGCAACATTTACCTTAATAAGAACTACGGTGAACGTTGATAAAAGTGATAATATTTTCCAAGCAACTCTGTAAAAAATGTATGCCGCGCTTCGATATTCAAATGAATATCTTAAGCGTAGCACGTTAACTTTTATTTTATACATGATTTTTTTATATTTTATGTTGCATGGATTTTCGTTAAAACATTTTATATATACATTAAGTTCTAACTGGCTAGTTCACGTAGACATGGCAACGTTGGACCCATGGGAAGACTGGATTCTGTCCCACCAGAAAGCTCTGCTAAGATCTGTCGGCCTATAGTGTCCAGGACGCCGCCGACAAGCCTCCCGCCCTTTGCCAGACACCCCTCCTCCTCCTCCTCCTCTTCTCCTTCCTCCTCCTACTCCTGCTCTTCCTATAGGTGCCCCCTCCCACTTCCTTCCCCCTCCTCCAGGCACACAGGACACACCTACTAATCACCAGGACCACCTTCACCTCCACGTACAAATGAGTCATTCTCGCGCCGCCCGTGACCCCCGCCGCTTTTACAAACTGGCGCCACAAAAGCCACACATTCCCGCCTTCTTGAAAAGCTCTCTCGGACTGCCCCTGGTGACACTCCCTCACTCCCTCACCCCTCACCCCTCACCCCCTTACCCCTCACCCCTCAATCCCCTCACCCCTCCATCCCTCACCTATCACCCATCACCCTTCACCCTTTGAACAGAGGAACCTCACACCCCCTTGACTTGAACACACACACACACACACACACACACACACACACACACACACACACACACACACACACAAACACAAACACAAACACATATAGTAAATATGTATTTTGTATATGTAAATGTGTGAACAAATAAACAAGGCAGTATATATACTCTCTCTCTCTCTCTCTCTCTCTCTCTCTCTCTCTCTCTCTCTCTCTCTCTCTCTCTCTCTCTCTCTCTCTCTCTCTCTCTCTCTCTCTCTCTCTCTCTCTCTCTCTCTCTCTCTCTCTCTCTCTCTTTCTCTTTCTCTTTCTCTCTCTCTCTCTCGTACCTGTAATGCAGCACTTAACACTGGCTTAGCTATTTTAAGTTTTCCATTTTACAGTCGTTCATGGTTTATTTATTTTCTTATTCTACTCCGGTGTTGGTTTTTTACGACCTTCACTCGGCCTCTTCACGATTTCTTTAATGTCATTTTATGTTCAGTTAACGTCGGACGGTCTGTGGGGGAGCTGAGATTCTCTTCTTGATTGCCTCCCATTTGTGCATGTATGTTCCTGCTCTTTATTGTCTATTGGAAACTTCACACACACACACACACGCACACACACACACACACGCACACGTACACCCCCCCCCCATCCATACACACACACATACACACAAACACACTCTTGACCTCCATCATCATCTTCATCTCTGTCACAAAACCTTTACCTTCCCTCTGATCTTTCCTCCCACGCTGACTGTATACCTCCCCAATGCCTTCCTCCCTCTCTCACCTTCCTTCCTTCATGTCCTGTACGTACCCCCTTTGCGTCCCCTTCCCCCTTCCCCCACGCCCCACAGCACCCATCAAACCCTCCTCACCATCGCCTAAACACCCGCTAAACGGCCGACCGACCATTGTCCAGGAGGTGTCGACTTGCTCACCATCATTGTGGCTTCGACTCCCCGCCGGTCCCTCACCCTCCCCGGACAATGGGTCGCTGATGACCTCCCAGGCGGCTGACCTCCCGCCCCACGCCCCCATCCCTGACCTCTCCACCCCCTACCACCACACGCACCTTTATTCTCTTATTCTCTTTTGCCTCTCTCTTTCCTTTTATTCTCTATTTCTCTCTCTTGGTGTCCTTTCATTCTTGTTCTTTTGTGGTTTGTTCGACGTTGTTTCTGTTGTTGTCCTGGCGTACCCCAAGTTGTGGCCCCACGCGAGGCTCAGTGTTCTGCTGCTGCCGCTAGATGGAGGTGGAGAAGTCTGGTGGCCCCTTCAGAGTGGCCCGAGGTGATGGTGACGCAAAGGTTGTCATACCCGAGCAGGGGACGCAGGGAGGGCGAGGCTGTGAAGAATGAGAAGGAAGTTATAGGAAGATTTATGACTTGCGACGTGGATAGGAAAGAATGAGAGAGAGAGAGAGAGAGAGAGAGAGAGAGAGAGAGAGAGAGAGAGAGAGAGAGAGAGAGAGAGAGAGAGAGAGAGAGAGAGAGAGAGAGAGAGAGAGAGAGAGAGAAAAAAAAAATAAAAATTATATCCAACACCATCTGTTAATCAGTGTGTTGCATCCTATATTATGTACTTTATTATCATCACTTTCTTATTTACGGTCCAATGAAAACTAAGGATCACACTGCGCGCACATACACACGCACGCATACACGCACACACACACACACACACACACACACACACACACACACACACACACACACACACACACACACACACACACACACACACACACACACACACATTGATACTAATAGCTGTTAAAAGTTTATTTGCCTTTTTATTTTGAGAATTTTAACTTTTTTTGGTAATTTAGTTTTCTTCCCACCCCTTTCTCTCACTTTTTTTTCTCTCACTTTCTTTCTCTTTATCTCTCTTTCTCTCTCTCTCTCTCTCTAACAGCTGACGCACGCCTCACTAGATATCTTCGTCACTACAGTGTAACAAAACCTCAGCGTTGGTAAATTGTAATTTTTCTGCTGCTCGGCAAACCATCCCCGAGGCGCAAGAAAAGTACAGGAAAATAATTACTTACGTTCACTTCTTCTGTTTTCTGAAATCGAGATATATAAAACGTTTCTATTAAATGCCTTGATAAAAATTGACGGTATTCGTTTCGTAGGTGTGCTCAAATACGTAACATAATAATCAGGTTAACAGGACGGCGATGTCTTTGCAACTCAATTTGACACTAAACTGGTTGCATTTTTTTTTTCTCCAGTTAAGTGATATTTTTTTATGATTAAAACCATTTGGTGAACCACTGTTGTTAACGACTATCACTGCTACTATCATCACCACTGTCATCATCATTGCTGCTAACCACCACCACCACCACCACCATCAGTATTATTGCAGCCGCCGGCACTGCTATCACTGCCATCACCATCACCACCACCACAGTAACCTTCACTTCTACCACCACTCCCGTTACTCTCACTACTGCTAACGCCACCCACGCTGTTACCGTTCTCACCACCAGTACCTCCAACACTATCCACATTATCATCAAGCTACTCGATCAACTCTCTCAGAAAAAGTATGTCCCTCAGATTAATGTAACTGTGTATATGTGTACGTGTGCTTAGGTGTATGTACGTATTTATGTGTATACTGTGCTTACAAATGTATCTAGCACATGTCCCTCCCGTCCTGTCTCACAATTTTAGAAGTTTCAATATTTTCCATGAGACTTTTACTCTTGTTTCTCCTCTACATCCTTTCCCTCCCTCCTCTCCCCTTCCCTCCTCGCCTCTGCCCAGCTCGCGCGTCACCTGCAAGCCACCGCCACCTCTTCACCTCCCTTTCTTGAACCCTCCTGTCCCCCCTCGCCGCGGTCCCCACACATAACACGGTCCTTCGCTAGTCCAGTTTTCCATAACCTCCCCCGCGACCCCAAGACCAAGACCGAGACAGTGGCGATAACCTTTGTGCTTAATAATGTTTTCGTCCAGGGGCGAAGTGAAGCAATGCCCGCCAGATGCTTTCACTCAGCAAGCAGCAACAAAGTCAAGTTAATTAGAACACCTCGCTATTTGAGTGCAGGTAAGTAACATGGATTTCATCTCTTGCCTCACTTATCTGCTCTTATTTCACCTGCCTGTCTTAATCCCTTGTGGTGAAAGAGACTCGATTTCATTTCTTTTTCTTGATTTATTTTTTTGTCTTGGTTGGGCGGCTGGTGTCTCCGCCCGCCCTGGCAGTGTCCAGCTCGCTCTCGCCGCCGCCGGTGAGGGGCGGCTCGGGTCTGGCTGGAAGGTGACCAATTTTAGGATTAGTTCTGCCCGGGCGGGATTGCGGTGCTCACTCCGCCTGACAAAACAAAATGTAATTACACCTTCAGGGAGACCTAATGACACAGTAAATAATTCATATGTTAGCGGCGAGAAGTGTCAGTGGAGGGACGGAGGGAGGGAAGGAGGGAGGGAAAAAGAGGCCTGGGGTCAGACGGGACTGTGAAGGCGGAGGAGTTGGAGGAAGAACCAGTGATAAAGTGTAAGAATAGACGTCCGGGTGAGTGAATAATTAGGGGACAGAGGTGAGTACGAGGTGAGTGTGGACGGCCTGCCGGTGGTCTACTGAAGGGAATGGCCTCTTGGCGGATTTTGTAAGACTTTCTTTCACCTGGAAAATAGACATTAAAATTTCATTAAATACCAACGTAGTTTACTTAATCTTCTTATCCATATATGACTTGTATAATTTCACTTTTCTTACATTTTCCTCCTTTCCTTCTCCCTCCGTCTCTGTTTTTCCTCTCTGACTTTCTCTTATACTGCTCTTTCTCCTCCTCCTCCTCTCTTTCGTTAATCCAAATCTACATACTCCCTCATCGTTTTTTTGTTTTTTTTTAACTCACCTGCTCATCACTTTTCTAAATCGACCATTCATTCCACGTCTTATACATCCTTTTCCACCGAACATTCCCTTTCTCTCTCCCTCTCACGTGCCTCCCTCTATCCCTTCCTGCCACTCCCATATATCACCCTACCAAACCTGGCCTTTCCTTACGCTCTCCCTCACCACGCCCCTTGCCCTGCCTCCTCCCTCACCACCCACCCACACCCTCACACACACACACACCTCCTCCTCCACCGCCTCCTCCTCCTCCTCTTTCGCCTCCTTCTTCACGCCCTCCCTCGGCCGCCCAAGATGGAGGTACAATGGTGAGTTACTGGAACTAAACACACGAAAAATCGCCTAAATTCCCGCACAAAATTGACCGAATCCTGGCCCGAGGAATTGACGAGTCTAATCGGGATTTGCCGCGTCCTTAGTGGTGACGAGGCCGTGGCGTCACCCGCGGGGCCTTCTTTGTTTAAGTTAGGAGAAGGCGCCGCCCCTCAGGTGATGGGGTGGTGGGGTGGGGTGGCGTGTCAGGGTGTTTTAATATGCGGTAACGTGTGTCAAGGTGCGAAGAGGTGCGTCAAGGCGGGGAGGAGGAGGAGGTGTGTGATAAGGTGTATTAAGGGAGGTGCCAACGACAGGTGCAAAGAGGTGTGGGAAGGTGTGTCATCCTACGTGAGACTGATTAATTAGCATTTTTAATTCACCGTTTGTAATTTGTAGTTCATTCTCTTTTAGTTATACATTTCATTTGTTAATTTGTAAATGTAATAAGATGAAAGAAAAATGGATCCTTCGTTTTGTGTGTTTACTAAAGATAAAATTAGTCCTACTGCTAACTTACTCAGATATCATGTTCATTTTTTTTCATCTCGTTATTATGTGATTGACTGAGAAAATGTGTCACTCAACCCTGAATGCTGATGTGACAGAGGACTGATACTTGTGTGTGTGTGTGTGTATGTGTGTGTGTGTGTATGTATGTGCATCCCATTTCGTTATTCCCTTCCCTTCCCTCTCTCTCTTTCTCTCTCTCTCTCTTTTCTTTCTTCTCACTTTATTAATCTTGATGCTGAGTGACCCGAGGCGGCGGCGGCGGGTCGTGAAAGCAGTGACCTTATCTTACCGCCTTCAGGGAGGAAAAAGTTAAGATAATGCAGGAATTAATAAAGGTTTTTGTGTTCCTTTTTCTTTTATACACGAAATACTGGTTTAGTCACCTTATTTTTTTTTCTCTCTCTCTCTCTCTCTCTCTCTCTCTCTCTCTCTCTCTCTCTCTCTCTCTCTCTCTCTCTCTCTCTCTCTCTCTCTCTCTCTCTCTCTCTCTCTCTCTCTCTCTCTCTCTCTCTCTCTCTCTCTCTCTCTCTCTCTCTCTCTCTCTCTCTCTCTCTCTCTCTCTTTTGTATCTAATGAAAAAAAAAAGTCAAGATAAGTGTCTTTTATCTTCTTTCTCTCACTTCTTGAAACTTTCGGACGCCGTAACTAAATAAATGAGGTTACGCTGTCTTCCTTCTCCTCCTCCTCCTCCTCCTCCTCCTCCTCCTCCTCCTCCTCCTCCTCCTCCTCCTCCTCCTCCTCGTCCTCCTCCTCCTGCCTCTAAGTGACTACCTGTGACAAAATGATTCCGGCAACTAAACGGATCACAAGAAATAAAGTGTGACAATTCGATTTTAAGCAAGAGTAAAGGAGGAGGAGGAGGAGGAGAAGGAAGAGGAAGAGGAAGAGGAGGAGGAGGAGGAGGAGGAGGAGGAGGAGGAGGTCAATGTTGACTTGTATGTACCATGGAAGAAGCATAAGAATTAGTGTGTGTGTGTGTGTGTGTGTGTGTGTGTGTGTGAGATGAGAGAGAGAGAGAGAGAGAGAGAGAGAGAGAGAGAGAGAGAGAGAGAGAGAGAGAGAGAGAGAGAGAGAGAGAGAGGACTATCAAGGTCACATTTAAATTTATTGGTTGAGCTGAGGGATTAAAAGAGGATGAATTAAAAGAGTTTGGAGAGATAGATGGAGAGAGAGAGATAGAAGATTGGGATGCTGTGGGAGGAGGATGTGGAGAGAGAGAGAGTAAGTAAAAGTTATGAGAGAGGTGAGACTGTGTTTGTGTGAGGACTTAAGACTGTGAAGTGAGAGGATGTGGAAGAATTGTAGCAAGGTGGATGGATAAATGTGGATCAGTGGGAGTTTATGGAGTAAGTGGGTGGATGGAGGTACTATTTGTAAGTGTGGAAAAGTATGTGGAGTGGTGGATTAATGGAGGGGTGGATGAAATGGGAGGAGGAGGACGAGGAGGAGGAGAAAAGTGGGAGGAAGAGGAATAGATGAGTGTAAGAGTTAATGGAGGAGTAAGTTGAGGGACGGAAAGAAGAGGAGGAATAGAGGAGTGGGTGGAGGACTGGAAGAGGTGTGGGTGGAGGAGTGGAGGGGGTGTGGGTGGAGGGTTGGTGGCTGGCTATGGTAAGGCGGTGACGTTGTGAGGTGTGTGTCCTGCATGCTAATACATCCCACGTTGAAGGAAAAAAAAAGACAGCTAATTTATTTCTTCATACGCTTTCTTTCATTCAATGTTTTCTTTGATTTATTATTTCCCTTTTATTGTTTCTCTCTTTTTTTTCTTTTTGACACTTTTTTTTTCTTTCTCACACTCTCTCACTCTCTTCAAGGTTATACATCTCATATATACATGCTATAGTAATATCTACGTGTTTTGTACGAGTATAGGTACAGGAATTTTAGCAATGACTGGCTGACTATAGGAAGAGAAGGAGGAGGAGGAGGAGGAGGAGAAAGAGAAGAAGCAGGCTAGGCAGAATGAGCAGTACCAGATAGAAGGAGAAGAAAAGGGTGAATGATACAAAAAGTAGAAGATACAATAGTAAGGAGAAGGAGGTGTGGGAGGAAGGAGAGTCTTAGAAGGAGAGTCTTAGTAAGAGGCCTCGTCAGGGTGTTTGTGGTGGTTCAGTGGCACAATTCTTATCTTGGGTCACCTGTTCAGCAAGTCTCTAACGCGATAATGGGCAATAAATGTGTCAGTGGCCATCATGAAAGGAGGTTGATTTGCATGTCAGAGAGAGAGAGAGAGAGAGAGAGAGAGAGAGAGAGAGAGAGAGAGAGAGAGAGAGAGAGAGAGAGAGAGAGAGAGAGAGAGAGAGAGAAGAGAGAAGAGAGATATGAAAAAAGTGTTGAATTCTATCTGCTTCCTGAATGTATTTTTTCTTAACTATGTGTTATTCTTATTCACACACACACACACACACACACACACACACACACACACACACACACACACACACACACACACACACACACACACACTGGACTACATACATTAAACGTCACATCACTACAAACTTGATATCAAATAGTAAAATCAGGTAAGAAAAATATAATGAAAGGTAAGGTTGCAGAGTGCCTCACCCCGTCCCCGTCCCCTCGCCCCGGTTACCGCGCCCAGGAGGTTGCTCGCTGTTAGAGGGGGAAGCCAAGAGATGCCTCGCTTTAAGACACCAATAAGTAGAAATATCACCCGCTTCGGCACTCGTATATATCAGGCAGAGCGAATCGATAACGACAGACAGTACATTTTTATTTGTGAGCTGAATCCAGTCAAGAGTTTTGCAGTCACTACCACCACCTTTCTCTATCCCTCTTTCTCTTTCTCTTTTTTTCTTATTCTTTCTTTCTCTTTTTCTCTCACTCTCTAGATTTCTTTCATTCTTATATTTTTTCTTCTATTTCTACAACTGTTATTAGTGTATATTACTGTTTTTTTTTTCTTCTTTCTTCTTCTTGATAACTTTATTTCATTATCTCGTTTCATTATTCCCTTTTTCCCGTGTTTTCCTAATATTGCACTTCATCCTCCTTCTCATCCTGCTTTTATTCATCCTCTTCATCTCTTTTTCCTTCTTCTCCTCCTCCTCCTCCTCCTCCTCCTCCTCGTCTCACATCCGCCCCTCTGACCCTTTCCTCAACTTGGTGCCCCGATTTCAAGCCGCGATTATTATTCTGCCGCCTTAAAACCGGTGATCTAATTCAATATCGTGAATTCGACGCCAAATTACGGGTGTGAAACTATCCATAAAGAAAACGGGGTGATGAATCTTCCCGGGGGAGTTGAGAAAGAATATTATCATTTTCATGGTGATTTTCTCCTTCCTTTCTCTTTCTTTTTTTTTGCTCTCTCTCTCTCTCTCTCTCTCTGTCTCTTTCTCTTTTTCTCTTTCTTGCTCTCGCTCTCTCTCCATCGCTCTATCCACGGTCGCCTGAATATCCGTTGTTACTTATGTAAATTTAATTGACGAGCAAAGAGAGTGATGGCAGCTTGCTCTATTGAGGGTTTCTGCAGCGAGGAAAGTGAGTTATGTGGGTGTGTGTGTGTGTGTGTGTGTGTGTGTGTGTGTGTGTGTGTGTGTGTGTGTGTGTGTGTGTGTGTGTGTGTGGAGGAATGTGATACTGGTTTGATAAGCTTTGTGGTGAAATAAGTGAGTGAAGTAGAACTGTTAATGCATTTCGAGGGTTGCATCGCGTTAAGTAATTGAAGTGAGCATGGAAGAATAGAGAACAAGGATAAAAAAAGACAAGACACGCAAATAACTAGACTGATACGGAGTGACGAATACACTAATACAATATACATGATATACAACATACAAATAGATATTAAACAAAAGCGTGTTCACACATAAACCTCCATAATTAAGGAATGACTTAACCTAACCTAACCTAACCTAACCTAGACTTCCTAAAAGACTCACTAAAAGGTAACTATATTAGCAGCATGTCCCAAGTTTACCTGTTACCTCCTCTTGACAAATACTTATATCAGCTCTTGGAAGATGTCATTCAATAGGTTATCGTTGAGTGAAATTACCTGAAGCTTACTAATCAAGCTCATTTGGATGATATAGTGTTGATGTGCACCTTGCCTTCTGGGTCCAAACTGAGCAAGTGCACCGTACTGCTTTCTAATTTATTTGAAACTCCAAATATTTAAATTCTTTCAAGACCTCCAAAGAAGCACTCACACCCCCACACCCACAGTTTTGGAACCCTTTACTGAGAGAGAGAGAGAGAGAGAGGAGAGAGAGAGAGAGAGAGAGAGAGAGAGAGAGAGAGAGAGAGAGAGAGAGAGAGAGAGAGAGAGAGAGAGAGAGAGAGAGAGAGATTATTGTTTGTGATCGCAATTCTGTTTAGATTTGTCAGATATTTATTTTTGAATTTCCACCTAACTGAAAATATATTAGAAATGTGAATGTGGAGACAGATACCCATTGTGCACGCGCGTTTGTGTGTATGTGTGTGTGTGTGTGTGTGTGTGTGTGTGTGTGTGTGTGTGTGTGTGTGTGTGTATGCATGCACTCTTTTATTAGCATATTTGTGTCTATATCGATCCCTCCTGATGGAGAAAACATGCACTTAGTATCAAACCGCGCCCCGTATCTCTCTCTCTCTCTCTCTCTCTCTCTCTCTCTCTCTCTCTCTCTCTCTCTCTCTCTCTCTCTCTCTCTCTCTCTCTCTCTCTCTCTCTCTCTCTCTCTCTCTCTCTCTCTCTCTCTCTCTCTCTCTCTCATAATATATAATCGGATAGTGAAGCAAAGACATTCTCTCGTCAGCAAACTCATGATTCTTGTGTAGTCAAATATTTATTTTTGCCAACTTTTACCAACGCATTAGAACGCCACGGTACATTTTTCATGGCAGAGGAGGACGAGGGAAGAAAAATGAACCACACGATTTAACACGATCCAAAGGTGACGCTTATGCTTGTTTACACTTTTCATTCCGCCGGACGAACCACTGTTATTTGCGTCTCTCCTGAATATGTGTCTACGAGTGTGTGTGTGTGTGTGTGTGTGTGTGTGTGTGTGTGTCATAGTCTCTTTCTCCCTCCCTTTTGTTTATTTGCTTGTGGGTTGACGGGGTAAACCTTTAAGATAATATTGTGTGGTTTTGGGTAGATTTTCCCCGTCACCTCTAGCCACCCGTCGCCTCCACGCACAGCAAGACGGTTGTAATCTCAGTTTTTCTCCGCGCTTTAAATATGAAGTGAAAAGAAAATCAAGAGGCGAGTGTCACTTTGCCGAAACTCTACATCGAACATCCACTTAAAGGACCTGTAAGAGAGAGAAACAAAGAAAGAAAGAGAGAAAGAGAGAGAGAGAGAGAGAGAGAGAGAGAGAGAGAGAGAGAGAGAGAGAGAGAGAGAGAGAGAGAGAGAGAGAGAGAGAGAGAGAGATAATCATAACCTAAATATCCCGTTAGGTCGTTTGTCCCGTAACTGTTGAATGCTAATCGAAATCCCCCTAGGACCATAGAGGAAGAAGAGGAGGAGGAGGAGGAGGAGGAGGAAGAGGAGGGCCTAATCTTCCTGATGCGTCCTTAAGTGATGTAATGGTAATTGAAGGGGACTATAATTGTGTGTTGCAGGTGATATAAGGGAGTATGGTGATGGAGATGAGAGGAGGGAGGCGAGTGGAGGGGAGGAAGGGAGGAGAGAAGAGAAGAGAAGGAGTGGGAAGTGAGCCGCTGTCCGGGAGGTCTTGAGGTGCGAAGTGGGTGGGTTCTTAAGTCCCCTTTGGCTGCCTCTTCCTTCTCCTCCTCCTCCTCCTCCTTCTCTTCCTCCACCTTCTTGTCTTCCTTCTCCTTCTTCGTTCTTCCATCCTTGCTGCCTTCTGCTGTCCATTTTCATTTATCTTTTGTCTGCAATCTTTTATTTCATTGTTCTATTTTCTTTGTCTTTCCATCTTCTTCATATTATATCTTTTTTATCTTCTTACTCTTCCCTCGTCTTCGTCCTCCTCCAGTCTCCTCTTTTTCTTTCTCCAAATCTTCCTCTTCCTCTTCCTCTTCGTCATCCCTTTACCGTGTTCTCGCTACCAAGTCGTTCATCTCAACGACCTCCTCTTTGCTGCTCCACCCATGCGTTCCTGCCCCTCCACCCTGCTCCAACACCTCCACCCTCCCCTCTAACATCTCCAACACTTCCACCCTCCTTCCAGTCTTCACCATCACCTCCACCCTTCCTCCACAATAATAGTTCCAAATTCCTTCCTCCCATCATCCTTCCTTACTCTTCCATCCACCATTTATCCAACACTCCTCCACTTCCACTTCTCTCCACACCAGGGACGAACAGAGCACACCTGAGAAAATCACACGCTCACTCTCTCTCCTCCAAGGTAGACGTGGAGTTAATTTATAATGGATTAATAAGGGTTGTAAGTTTACCTTTATGGAGTATTATTGCATCACCTGAGCTTAACGTCCTCGGTGAGACGCACGTTTTGTTAGTGGCGTGGGACCGGCCCTTGAATTCACGTGTTTTGTTAATGAAGTGGAATTGTCAGGCGTGCTTTGTGCTGGGGGAGTTGTGGGGATGAGTATTGGCACGGAGAGGGAGGGAGCTGGGTTGGGTGATGGAGGTGGAGGGGAAGGGAAGGAGGTTGGGTAGGAGGCATGGAAGGGAGGAGAGAGAAAGGGAGGTGTTGAGACCACCCACCTTTAGCCCAACATCCGCTCATACGTGTATACTCTTGCACACACACACACACACACACGTACACGCACATACAGGCACACACACACACACATACACACACACACACACCCACACCCACACACACACTGTACATAGACACACTAATCAGCACATTCCCTCACGGAGCTCAACACCCTCTCGAACACAGACGAATGATGTCCTCGCCCACAAACTTTCCTCGCAAACTAGGCAAAGGGACAAAAACCCGCGAAAACCCTGACCACTACATCGTCCTCATCACCTTCCTCGCGTTCAACCCCAGACACGAGAACACGGTCGTCTGCGTGATGGGTGAGTGGATGGGAAGGTCTGTTTTTCTTCCTTCCTCTCATATATATTCGTTTTTCTTTCTGATTATTTTTTTATTAGATCGCCTCGGTGATATTAGAGAGGCCATCACCGCGTGGCTTAAACGACAGGTATCATTATTAGTAACTCCGGTGGCCGTGGACAGTTGGTACCTCCTTGATTATAGATGTTCTCCGACACCTTTTTTATCATCTTCAATCTTTCCTTCTGTATCCCTGTCATTGGCCTCCTCCTCTGCATGACGGCGTCTGTCTGTTTCATGCGTCCCACACTCACTCACGCTACTGGGAACCATGCATCTCCATCGGTAGTCTTTTTATGAGTCATTATTTACCATTCTTTCCCCACTTCTCCTCACTTGGCTGCTTCCGACAAGGGGACGCAGTGCTGGATCGTTTCCCGCCCGCTCCCTCACCCACACCGCCCACCCGCCCACCCGACTGCCTGCCTGGGAAGTCTGTATGTAATCGCATTCTCAACCGTAAAAGAATTCAGGGTAAAAAGTATGAAATGCCATGGTAGTAAGGGCCGGCGAGGGAGTGTAGGTATGGGTGGGTGTGGGGGCAGGGAGGGAGGATGGGAGGGAGGGCGGGAGGGAGCACCTGCACCGCGCCAGGCTGATGACCTTGAGATGTGAGGCGAATTCTCAGGAGGAAGTAAAAATGAGTGGTGACTAATAATGCCTGAGAGTTACGGAGGAAGAGCAGTGAATGTTGGAGGGTGGAGGTGAAAGGGCTGGGATGTGTTGGGGTAATGGGTGGACGAGTGGGGAGGGGGGAGTAGTATGTGGTGGGGACGTGTTGGGGGAGGTGAAGGTAGCCTGTGGTAAATCCTCCTTCATATGTGTAGTTTATCAATTTATTTTGATGACTTGCTCTTATTGACTTTTTCATTATTCGTATTTATGCATATAAAAAGTGTAGTTTATATGTAGTAGTAAAATCAACTACAACAGCAACAACCACAACAACAACAACAACAACATGGCGGGGTTTGTTCAAAAGCGAGGGCAGCTCAAATTGCTTTAAATGGACCAATATATTGTACGTGACATGAATATAAGTGTTAAGTCATTCAAAGCTAAATATAGTAATTATAACTACAGTATGTGTATGTGTGTGTGTGTGTGTGTGTGTGTGTGTGTGTGTGTGTGTGTGTGTGTGTGTGTGTGTGTGTGTGTGTGTGTCATGGATGGCTCTCTTAGCCTTCCTAACACTGCCAATCCCTTCCTCCTCCAGCAGCGGCGCCCTTCCAGCATGAGCCACGGAGGAGTCCTGCAAGGGCGTGTAATGGCTCTTAATCACACGTCATGGAGGCGGAAAATTGTTACTGAGCACCTGTAAGTTATATGCCTATACGGTAATTACATCGAGGGAGTGTGTGTGCCGACACCAGGCTCCCCCTCCCCCCTCTTTACTGCCCCCTCCTTACCCATGCTCATTACTAGTCCTAATTACGGCCCCTTCCCCCCTTCTCTCTCTCTCTCTCTCTCTCTCTCTCTCTCTCTCTCTCTCTCTCTCTCTCTCTCTCTCTCTCTCTCTCTCTCTCTCTCTCTCTCTCTCTCTCTCTTGACGCTATATCCACACGTATCTTTCAACTTAATCTGTGAAAACGTTCCTCAAGTCATGTAACAAGTAATGCCACAGATAAGGCTTCCTCCTCCTCCCTCACTCCCTCGTCTTGCCTCCCCACCCTCGAGACTCACTAATTCACGCGATGCGAACCCTCCTGAAATATCAAATATGTGAAAATAATCGTATTTGACAGAGCGAACTAAACACTTCACACTTGGTGCACGGTAATGACGCCCGACTCTGTGGTTAGTTCTCGCCGACTGCTCATTAGTTTACAGATTGGCCGCTAGGGGGAGAGGCTGCGTCCGCATCCACGCGAACCATCCTCATCTTCTTGGCGACTTGGGCTTCACGTGCGTGTTATGCCGCCTTGCAACGCCTCTCAAGTCATAGGGAGCTGTTATTGTATCGGATGAGGAGAGTCCGCACCGTCGGCAGCGTGTTGAGGAGTGCATGAGAAGAAACAGAGTGAGGTTAGCTGGCGAGGCAACGTGGTGTTCTCTGGGCATTCCTGGGTTCCTGCCAAGTGACTTCATCGTAGTGGCGGCGACGGCCTCCCACGGTACTCCCCTCCCTCCCTCCCTCCCTCTGCTTCCTTCCCTTCCTCCATTCTACCCGCCCTCCCACCCTCCCTCTCTCTCTCTCTCTCTCTCTCTCTCTCTCTCTCTCTCTCTCTCTCTCTCTCTCTCTCTCTCTCTCTCTCTCTCTCTCTCTCTCTCTCTCTCTCCGTCCCTCCCTGTCACTGGAGTCGAACGCGGCTCGTAATTACACACCGTAATAACTGTAATCAAATTTGGCGGGCGAGGAGCCTGAAATTACAAAAAACTATACATCAAGCTGGGTGGTAAAAAGGGGTGAAAAAGGTCAGCTGTGTGACGGGGCGACCATCGATGGAGACATTACAAGACAAGTGAGCATCGTCGAGGCGGGATTAGATCTCAGGTGTCCGAGTGCAAAAAAAACATTTTGTTGAGTAAAAACGGATTGGAATCTAAGTGGTCGTTGATCAAAGGATTGGCTGTCATTACGTAAGGGATTGGATGTCATTATGTTCGTGCAATGTTGCCAGATAAGCCATAATCATTGTCTCAGCAACACTATGACTCAGTATTGCCAAGAATTAAGTTGATATGAAAAAAGTAAAAACTTCGTCACATCTCACTTTTGCGATGATTTATACAGCAAGGATCATCGCCTCGTCCTCCCTCGTGGTCAAGGAACCGAGACGAGTTTAATCAGGTCTGAGGGAATTCTATAATTTACGAAAAGTTCTTTGTAACGAAGGATGAGGCTCAGGGGTGGGAATAATGGGTAATGACAGGTGACCCCCCAGCCTGGTAACACTGGCCACACACATGCACACACATGCACACACTAGCTCTCGTTTGCACACACAAGTACACGCACGCAGGCAAACACAGCTAGACACACGTATACACACTTAACTACAAGGAGTCACACTAAACACACACACACACACACACACACACACACACACACACACACACACACACACACACACACACACACACACACACACACACACACACACACACACACATTTTTTACTCTTTGAGGATTCTTCCACACCCCGCCCTCCCTAAAAAAAATAAGAAATATCCAAAATACAAAATTATTCGCTTATTTAATATTTTTTCTTGATTTCTTTGTTTATTAATGTTTTCTATGGTTTCTAAGATTATTATAATTGTTTTCTAATTTTTCTAAAATATTTTTTTAATGTTTTGTTTCTTATTAAGGAAAATAAACTAAAAATGATACATTATTTTGACGTAACATTTTCAGTTTACATCAAAATTATATAAAACAAAACGGAGATAATGCATGTATTATCTTCAAAATAATTCAAATAAATATAAAAAACATATCAGTACCAATAAACAGGAGAAGGAAGAGGAGGAAGAGGAGGAACAACCGATAGAGAGGTAAGACGATTGGCAGGACGAGATCAAGTTGGTGGTGGCGAGGAGGATAACGACTAACGAAGCTGCTCCTCGCTAATCCTTTAAGTGAGCCGCGTGTTGGTCTTGGTGCTCAGGGAGAAGGTCGCGAGGTACAGGGCGAGGAAGGGAGGAGCGAGAGGCCCTTGGAATTGGGTGAGGTGCAGGCGGTGGCGTATAACACTTGTGATCCCCACCCACACCACTTCATCTCCTAACACTACCGGCGTCTCCTGTAGTGGGTAGCGCAAGGAAGGTCACTGCGGTGGGGATTGATGAGTGTTGGGAGAAAACGCGTCGGAAGAAAACAGTGTTGGAGGGAGTGAAGTGTTGGAGAGATTAAAGAGATGGTATTATAGTATGAATATTTGTTGGTGAATCTCCTGATCACTCCTTTGTCATCTTAAAGTTCACAGCACACACACACACACACACACACACACACACACACACACACACACACACACACACACACACACACACACACACACACACACACACACACGTACTCAGCCACCCACGCCCAGCGCCACGCCCACGCCTCACCCGCACTAAAGTTATTTATCTCGCGTGGGAACGAGTGTCTTTCATCCCTGACGTTACGGTCACTCGGTCATGTGCGTGTGATGTTACCAGTCGATTTGCACACACACACACACACACACACACACACACACACACACACACACACACACACACACACACACACACACACACACACACACACACACACACACACACACCACCTCGATGGTAACGTTACTTGGAAGTTCCAACAAAAAATTTATTTACGAAAAGTATTTTTAATATTCTACCACTATTGTATTTCTATTTATTTAGACTCAATCTTTATATTGCCACATTTTGATGCATGTTCGGTTTTTCTTGTTTGTGTGTGTGTGTTTGTGTGTGTGTGTGTGTGTGTGTGTGTGTGTGTGTGTGTGTGTGTGTGTGTATATGTATGTATGTGTGTTGTTGTGGGCGTAACACTCTCTGAGCCGTGTGCGTCAGAGCGCCGCTGGTCAATGATTAATGTTCCCTCTAGTGGCTCCTCCGGCGTGGCATTCTCCGCCGAGTACTTAGTAACCTTTCCCTTTGTGATCGAATTATGTCTGGATCATGCATAAAAGGCCGACTGGGGCCCCCAACCGACGGTCAGGGGGGAGGGCGAGGAGATATTCCGGCCTACATTGTGTATACACTTGTTTACATTCTCCTCCCACATTCCATTTTCTACGTATCGACCCAATGCTGCGCGACCGACCTATTAAAAACGATCTCACCGCATATTTGTACAAAGTTGCCTGGAGGAAAAAGGGTAGACGAAGGGAAGAAGGGAGAGAGTAGGAGGGATAGGGATGGAGGAAAGGGAGAGAGAGAGGGAAGGAGAAAGGAAGAGGGTGGGAGGCTGTGAGCTTTTCCTAATGGTGTCTGGGGTCGCGGGGGAACAACCAGATCGGGCCAATAATTCTCAATAAATATCATTGATTTGGAAGTCAATTGGACCCCCCAAGTTGGCGGTGCGTCTTTGATGTGCGCCGCTTCCCATAGATGGCAGCACCTGGCCGGGGGGAGCCACTTAGGGCCTCCGAGTGTTGCCGCGAGGAAGACTCACGACTGAAAAAGAGAGAGAGAGAGAGAGAGAGAGAGAGAGAGAGAGAGAGAGAGAGAGAGAGAGAGAGAGAGAGAGAGAGAGAGAGAGAGAGAGAGAGACTGCAATCATTCATAACTTTATTTTTTCATCATTCACAAATTCAATTCAGTTTATGTATAACGATGCATCTCCCTCTCTTATGTAACTCTGAAATTATAACAAACACTCGCTTTCTTTTCGTTATAAGGAGTCAGGGAGAGAATGAAGGGCAGGAGCCGAGCGAGCCACCCACACACACACTGCCCGAAGGAAGGAGGGAGGGAAGGAGGAAGGGAAGGGGGGTGAAGGGGGGCCAAGGAGTGTGGTGTAGCGCTATCTTGCTCCAACGGTGACGAATTTTCTGATCGCTGCCTCATGATCCATTACCACATGATAAATGAAGCCACTCACACCAACTCTCTCTCTCTTCTCTCTCTCTCTCTCTCTCTCTCTCTCTCTCTCTCTCTCTCTCTCTCTCTCTCTCTCTCTCTCTCTCTCTCTCTCTCTCTCTCTCTCTCTCTCTCTCTCTCTCTATCTCAAAATTATTGGATCCCCCTGGGGGGGGTCCAATAGTTTTAAAAAAGGAGTTTACAGAAGTCGCCTGAGCTGGAATATTAGTTAGAACTTGTCCGGTCTGGCTGGGCTAGACATTGACGGAACATGGCAAGTATAAGTTACAGATGCAATTCATGTCCTAGTTGCGAATATTGTACTGTACATCCTACCTCACGAACGTATGTGTGAAGCACTAACAAGGCTGCTGCTTAGCCCATGCAGACCCTCGCTGGCAGCACGTGTGTTTGTAGCTTCAGATTTATGAGACCAAGACATTCACCTTCCGTATGGGTAACGTGATGATACTCTGAAGGACAAACATCACAGTTGGCACAATGGTTTTACCTTGGGGACCACGTGACTGTGTATCTGTGATTGTTGAGAGAATTGTAATGGCGAATCATGACATTACATGATTACTGTGTTGGTTCATGTTAACGGAAACCAGATGGCTGTTGAAGATTTTGAGTTTCTACCATTGTGTTGCATGAGATGTAATTGTTATTGTTGTTGTTATTGGTTTGTTGTTGTTGATATGTTGCTATTGTTGTTGTTTTTCTTGTACTCGGCGTTGTTGTTGTCTTTTTTTTTTTTTTTTTTTTCTTCGTATTATTATAATTATTAATAGTATTATTGTTATTATTATTATTATTATTATTATCATTATTATCATTATTATCATTAACGATATTATTGTCACTATTATTATCATTACTTTTATAATTATCATCATCAATATTATTGTCGACGATAGTGGTGGTTCTGGTGGTAGGGATGGTGACAGTATTGTTCCTCAGATTGATTACAGTATTTCTAAGCTGAATAAGTAAGGCTTACCCAAGTGTAATATATTTCCCTCACATCTATTTCAAGGTCGAGAAATTCAATTAACAGATTTAATTAAACGAATTAATTTACGTGTATTTGTAGAGACATGCCGAATGGGATTGGAGGAAAGAACACACACACACACACACACACACACACACACACACACACACACACACACACACACACACACACACACACACACACACACACACACACACACACACACACACACAGAAACAAACACACACGCAGTAAACGGGTGAACATAACCTGATGTGTCTCTTTTCCCTCTACTCTTTAATCTCTACAACCCAGACTTCCTTTACTCCTGCCGCGTCGGGCTGTCCCATTATCGCCCTTCCTCCCCGCCCATCGCCTCCGCCGCAGCTCACAGTCATTACAGTAACGAGGCTGCAGCGACCTTTTACCCAATCGCATTAACTACCACAATCAGGCGAGGCCATAATCGTGCCGTTGAAATTAACATATAAACCAACTCGAGCTGCTCCTTGGCGGCCGGCGGGGACACAGGAGAGGCGATGATGCCATTTCCATGCAGCGGGCGTGTGCGAGCCTTGCGTCTACCCTCAGCTGGTTCCTACTAATTGATACAAACGATTCTACCACGAAATATATTATCCTGCAGTGGTCTCTGTTCTCCATTATACTTTAAAAAGAATAAGGCATGTTAGTCCCTGCTGCCGCCGTGTGGTGGTGACCCGGGAGGTGCGCGCGGCGGGCACCGTGTGAGCTCCGGCGGGGCTGCGAGTCACCTGTTAATGACGTGCCGGTTTGTTTACGTCGCATCCAGCTGGGCGCTTCTGAGTTATCGCTGGCAGAACGCAGCAATGAAGCTGTTCCTGGGAGACACCAACAGCGGAAAGGAGGAGAAAGGAGAGGAAAGGGAAGCAAAGAAAGCTTATGAACAATTAAAAGCAGGACAAGAAGAGAAACCATGGAAAGAGACAACAGTTGTGAGGGAAGATAGTATTTATGAATTGGTGTTTTCATTTTGTCAAAGAGTCTTCAATTCACTCCATGTTGGCAGAGCATCAGACTATCAATGCTGCCTTGGGAATCATTGCTACGTTTCCCAACCACATAAAAGCAAGACTCCTCCTATTGGACACCTTTCCCTGTGACTTCATATTATCCACACATTCCTTATGCACACACACACACACACACACACACACACACACACACACACACACACACACACACACACACACACACACACACACACACACACACACATATTACATCTCCTTTACACTGAACACCTGAATTTTCTTACACCTTTCTGTTGTGTTCATGTATAATTCGCGGCGCACATTCCCCTCTGACTATTAGGCTGACTCCCGCTATAATGTGTGCGTAAAGAGTCGATTAATGCAAAGTAAAGGACTCAGTTAGGCAATCCAGCGGCGGGGGAAATAGCCTCGCCCAGGGCCGGGCCGCCGTTAGAGGTGTGAGGAGGCGGGAGTAAACAGAGAGACGTGTTGTGAAAGACAAAAACAGACAGACGGAGACAGTGACAAACATTAAAAAAAAATAAACAGACATAGAGAAGCAGACAGACATACTAACTGATTGAAAGATAGTGGAGTGAAGTGGATTTTGGAGTCGTGAGGTGGATGAATTGTGGAGTGCTGGAGCGGATGAGTGTGAAGATTAATGGTGGAGTATTGGTGATGTGTGGTGGAGGTGAATGGTGGGGGGGGTGGAAGACGTGATTAGTGGAGTGGTGGAGATGAGTGGTAAAGTGGTAGAGATGACTAGTGGAGTGGTGGGGATTGGTGGAACGGTGGAGATGAATGATTAAGTGGTGGAGATGACTGGTGGAGTTTTGGAGTGGTGGAGATGACTACAAGAGTAATGGAGGTGAGTGATAGAGTGGTGGAGATGATCGTTGGAGTGGTGGGGATGAGTCGTTGAGGTGGAGGGGTGGAGAGGAATGGTGGAGTGGTGGAGGTGAGTAGTGGAGTGGTGGAGGTGAGTGGTGGAGTGGTGGAGATGACCGACCGTTGGAGTGGTGGAGATGAGTGGTGGAGGTGAGCAGCGTAACGCGGTGGCCAGGTCAGTGTTCAACCAATTACTTGTTGGCTGTGTTAATTGGGTGACGGGGGAGGGGGGGAGGGAGGAGGGGGAGGAGGAGGGGGAAGAAGGGAGTGCGTGGGTGATGAGTTGCGACCACCTGCAGCTACCCCTCCCATCACCCCCTCCTTCCCCTCCCATCACCCCCTTCTTCCCCTCCCATCACCCCATCCTTCCCCTCCTATCCTCTCTCCCTCCATCGCTACCCTTGACCACTCCCCCATTCCTTTATCACTCCCTCTCTCTCTTCTCCCACCGCAATGCATACTACAGGTTCTTCCCCACCACCACCACCACCACCACCACCACCACCACCACCATCACCACCACCACCACCACCACCACCATCACCACCATCACCATCACCACCACCACCACTACCACTATAAGATTACAACTTTACCCTCACCACCTTTAGACATACACAGACATACACAAACATATATAAAATACTCCTCTGACAACCTCTGGATATACACACGAAAAGTAATTCGGTCAATTAACAGATTGATGATGAAAATAGAAATGACCTCTTCTTCCTCCTGCGTACTATTGTTCCTCGGTCCCATCCCTCCTCTGCCTCGGTGATATATATGAGCAGAGATAACTTACAGTGCAAATACAAACCACACAACAAATCATCTATAAACAGACATATAAAGTTCACTGTACCACAGACTCCCTCATGTGTTTTACATTTTATATTGAACATGCTTTGAAGATTGTTATTATTACCATTAGCTGTACTACCTTTGACAATCTTGTATGTTTTCTTTGACCATTCTTATAGCTTTCATTTGTCTATTACAGGATGCTTATGAGAGATGCGAGAAGCTGCAGCAACCACAGCGAGGATGAGCCTTGTAACTTCAATGCAACGGTAAGGAGTTATGTTTTACCTGTTTCTCATGTCTTGCCCTGCCACTCTCTTTGGCGTGAATCCTTGGCGCATGTCCCTTGTTGTTCTGATTAGTTTTACCTTTGTTTTCCCACCTCCTTCTATTCCTTCACACACACACACACACACACACACACACACACACACACACACACACACACACACACACACACACACACACACACACACACACATATATATAATTTATATTTATATTTATATTTATATTTATATTTAGTTATATAATTTTCCCATATTTTGCCTTGCCTCACATCATGCCATCGTTGTTTTTTTCCACTTACTATCATTTTCTCTATTATCTCATCATTATCATTCCTTTCTTCCTTCTTTTATTTTCTCTTGTTTAATACCAATGACCTCTCAATATTCGTCGTGTCGCTCATTTGGTCTGGTCACTGCACCGTTCTCCGCAAATTACGTTCACCTGTTTATTTATAGATTTTCCCAATATGTTTCCCATTTCTAGCTTTCTCCTTTCCACTTTCCTTCCATTCCCTTCCTTTCTCCCTCCCTCCTTCCCTCCCTCCATTCGGCTCGGCTTTGACCGGAGTTATGTGGCCGAGCACAGGGCTTCACTGAACACCGGGTGAGCGCTGGCTGGACTGCGGGACGGAGACACTAATGGGCCTTAGTTATAGCGGCCGCAAACACACCTTCCATTGTTTGCCGGCCGCCTGCTCACCCCTCAACCGTCGTCTTCATATCCCCGCTGTTGAGTCTCCTTGCACCACCCCGCCCAATCATGCTCCCTCACTTTATATTTTTTATTCATGTTTGTTGTTCTCTTGGTTATATTCGTCTCTCTTCTCCTTGTATTACTTATCCTTTTGGCTGTCTCTGAAGGATCTAGATTTCAGTGTATTATCAGTCTGTCTTTATTATTTTTTATTATATTTATTGTCTAATCTACATTACTGCATATAACCTCACATTATTCAATTGCATAGATTCTTGCCTCCCACACTGTCTCCTTTTGTTCTTGCCTCCACATACTAGGTTCTCATCTTCCCACATGTCCACTGTCTTATGCTCCCGCCCCGCCGGTTCCTCTGCCTCGCCTGTCTCCATGAAGAACAGAGTAGTGTTGATTATTTTTAAGTCAGCAAAACACGTAGATGTAAAACAAAAAGATATTACAGGTAGCTTTCAGATAAAACACATGATAGTTCTGTTTTTCTTCACTTTATCCATCACAGACTATACCAGCTATAGATGACGCTGTGTAGACGCTATATCCTGTTTGTTTTGTTATGCTATGCTCCATCAGCGTCTTCTTTAGTAGATGGCTATAAGGAAAGGTTGTGAGATGGATTGGAAAAGGTGAACAACAGAGCAAGATGAGCCGAGAAAGCTAACTACTGGATTAAAGTGTATTAAAGATTACTAGCGATGGTAATGAATCACACACACACACACACACACACACACACACACACACACACACACACACACACACACACACACACACACACACACACACACACACACACACACACACACATTGCTCGATCCATTGCATTGATAATTTTTTCACTCTTTATAAAGCCACGTATGATTCCAAGAGAAAGAGGTAATGAATGTAAATACTTAATGATTCTTAGGTTTTATTAGATATGAACAGCGCACGCAATACTTTTCCTGGCAAAAAAAAGATATTTCCATCCATTGTGCTGACCAGAGATTAGGAATCCGCGTGCTTCCACTAAGGTCGGAAATGCCACACACTTATATAATTTTACACTAATGGAGGACAATTGATATAGTTTATGGGGGCTAACTATGTGAAATTGAATCATCTTTATCTCATGAAAAAATGTGTGTATGTGTGTGGTTTGTGCTTATGAATGTGTATGTGTGTGTGTGTTTGTGTCTTTTTTTTTGTGTGTGTGTGTGTACTGATACGTCATCCTATATGAGGTCTTGTGCTAGTGCCACAGTCAGGAATATTTAGGATGAGAATCCATATTACCATTATCACCGCAGTCTTCCTCACTACACTGACTATTACTGTCAGAGTAATATTAATATTTGGATGCTAATACTCGCCCACACTCTGCTGCCAGCTATAACAATATGTAAACGTCTGTGCCGATTATTTCATACAATATTACTGTCATTATCTTTTGACTATTGCTTTTCCTATTGGCGTGTTGCAGAATTAGTTTAGAAAAAAAAATTTGAGTAAGAATTATTCATATGGAAGACACGTCGAACAAGTATCAATGAAATGGAGTGAAGATGTTTGTTTGTGACTTAGTCAATAATGAATATGTTATCCGGAAAATGATGCGTAGGTATAAAACGACTTTGTTTTTGACTGAATGCATTCATTTTTAGAATATTAAATGTCAGTGTATCTGCTGAAGCTTTTCGCATGTGTATGAAAGGATGATGATAATAATGATAATGATGATGTAATAGTCAAATAAAGTCAAATAAATTATAACAGCAATAGTAGCAGCAGCAGCAGTAGTAGTAGTAGTAGTAGTAGTAGTAGTAGTAGTAGTAGTAGTAGTAGTAGTAGTGCAGCATTATTGCTGTACTACCATTATTGCTGCTGTACCAGCAGCAACAATTGTTTTTTGCATTCTATTACTTATATCATTAGCGTCATGCACACTTAAAAAATGAAAAAAAAACATGATGGCAAAAGGGCATGAAATAAATATACAAGATAGAAGTTGAAAAAAAATAATAGAGGCGATATCGAGGCAGCAATGATGGTGGTGATGATGGAGGAGACACCAGCTGGGAGGGAGACAGGTGCTAGAGGGAGGAGGGGGGAGGGGAGAGAAGAAGGGATAAGCAGCGGAGAGTGAGGGATGGTGAGTGGTGAATAAGGAGAGAAGAATGAATGATGAGCAGTGAGGTGAGGGGTGATGGAGGGGAAGGAGGAGGGAGGAAGGGAGGGAAGGGAGGGGAAGGGAGGGTGAAGGGTGAGGGTGTTCCGGCGCACGGATTTCTTGGCTGTCACCTCCGTCTCGTGGTTGGGAGTGTGAACGATGTGTGTGTGTGTGTGTGTGTGTGTGTGTGTGTGTGTGTGTGTGTGTGTGTGTGTGTGTGTGTGTGTGTGTGTTTGCGTGTGGTGGGCACCGTCCCTGCCTCACTCTGCCACCTCATTATTTTTTTTTTATATATATTTACACACATTTTCCTCCGTTTCTTTATTTTGTGTTTATTTATTTATTTTTTTTTATTCTTATTCCATTAACGTCAAGTCATATTTTTCTTCCGCTGAGATTTATTATTTATTAACGTAAAAGTTTTATTCTTCTTTTATTGTATGATGTTTGCATCCATTCATTTATTTGGTGGCAGCCTTGTAAAGAAATTGGTGAGCATTGAGAAATTTGAATATATTTTTTCATTTTCCTTCTCTCTCTCTCTCTCTCTCTCTCTCTCTCTCTCTCTCTCTCTCTCTCTCTCTCTCTCTCTCTCTCTCTCTCTCTCTCTCTCTCTCTCTCTCTCTCAAGTATCAAGAACACGGCCAATCAAGCGATATAGATACATGTTAAGGTCAGCATCTCTTCAGCCTCACACAGATCGGAGAAGGTGCAAGCCACTACCTTCTCCTCCCATCACTCAGGGTCGACTGGTGGTGCGGCGTCTGGGCTGCGGAAACTGAAGAGAAAAATAAGTGGTCAGCGAGTGGCCAGATAACGCTTTGCTGACAGTCAGAAGCACCTCGCGTCTGTCAGTGATGTTCTTTCTGGTTATTTTGATCTTGTCAGCTGCTTCAAGTCTAGTGAGTGACCAAAACTCAGCGCGTCATGCTAAGGTCTTGACCTTGAGTTGTTCATTTTTAATTGATCATCATTATCATGCCTCGAATTTTTTACTTCTTGTATTCTGTAGTCTTGCTTAAACATTTTTGTGTAATCTGATAAGTATTACGTTAACATCATTCTCGATTGTTTTATGACTATAATGTTGCTTTTATAATATGAACAGCAATGACCCAGCCGATTCGAGACGGGGATGTGGTCACTCAGCGAGGGTCTGTCTGCCAGGGTACAGTTGATACACACTGCGTCTGGACAAGGTGGGCCACGAGGCAGCTTGCCGTACAGGCCGCAGCATCCCTGGCCTGGCCCACCGCCTCACCTCATTACGTCGACTCTGATCGGGAATCATTGGTGTTCTGGCTTTCGCTGGGTTCGGCTGGGCATGTCGGGTTCACGAGGATAAACTGGATATGGGCGGGTGTGCCGGGTCGAGGGAGAGGTGGCGGGCGGGCATTGTTAGCGCGGGGAGGCGAGGGTTGGGGCGGCCCCCTGCCCGCCCGTCACGCCCATTACCGGGTCACCTGCCCACCCCGGGAGGGCGGGACGTGGGTGGTCCTCGTCACCTCGACACAACTTGTACCGATGAAGATTTCCAGCTGTCGATCTTCATTTGAATAAAGCGGGTGTTGGGGGGAGGGGGCGAGGACGTCCCCCACGCGCCGGCCAGCTCGCTGCCCCGACCCGACTGCCCCGCGCCGCCACCGCCGCCGCCTGCACCAGAAATTGTGCTCTACGAAGGGGCTTGTCAAGGACCAAATTGGCATATCGAATCTGATGCCCCGTTGCCCCCTAGTGCCTGGGTCCAGGTGGCCCTCCCACAATGCCTCGTGCCCTCTTTAGGATGAAAAGCGCATTCCGCTCCAGCGGCCGGCCAACGGGGCGGCGCGGCACCCACTGTAAAGTAGATATGTGCTGTATATCATTTCAGCTCACGGCGACCTCCGCGCCAGACGTGCTCGCGACGGTTTGCTTGCTTCAACTGTAATTCAGGCTGGAAGAAGGCGTGTAATCGCGTGTTTCTCTTGACAGGCATACGACACTGACGCGGCTCGCCTCGCTCCGTGATTGTGTGTATGTTTAAAGACCCCCGCGTGAAGAGGGGGCGCTGTGGCCTGGCTCCGCCTCCCGCGCGGCCTCGCCCAATCACCGCACTCGGCCCGCACATCAAACGACCGCCGCCACCAGAGTCTCGCCGACCGCCAGTCTAGATGCGTTTCGAGTTTTGAGTTAATGTTGGTGTTTACATGAAGTTTAGCGCTGCAGTCCTCTTAACACATTTTTCAATTCAGTTGTTGAAAGTTAACAACAGTGTCTCAGAGAGCAGTGCCGCGGTCTCCGTCGGTATTAGTTTGTGTCGAGTGTGTTTGTGGGCCGCACACACGGGCGGTCTCCCTCGCGGCTCCTCCGGAGACAAACGAGCTTCCGGATTCCTGCTTCCCTGCGAGGTGTTCCAAGTCTCTACTACGGAAGGTGACGGCGCCCTGGAGGAGGAGTCTGTGTTCCCTAGTGGCGGGTGAGGGGCGGCAGGGGAGCCAACGACATCGACTCTCCGCCACTTGTGCCGCCGCTACTGCTGCCCCCTGCTGCTGTTTCTGCCTCTGCTGCTGTTAATGCTGCTTCCCCCTGCTGTGCCTTTACTCGATGCCCAGTTATCCGCGATCCTTTCTGGTCCCAAAGCATTTTTCATTTTCTTCTCAGCGAGAGAAAAATAGTCCTGCCTGGTGTCTACTGGAAGCATCACTCTCCGCGTAACGACTGGGATGCAGGAGGAATTTACCCTCAGGAAGTGCGAAGATTAATTAGTGGTAATTACCGCGAGAGGCAGGTGTTGTGTCCGGGCGGTGATGCCAGCCGCCCGCCAGGCAGCCATCAATCACGTGGAGGTGGACTGAACACCCGTAATTCTGGAAAACACACGTGATAAGAATGAAAATATCCCTGAGGTCCCAATCCTGTTTCCTCGCCGCTAGCAAGTCATCCAAGAAAGAGAAAGATATAAAAAGACTTTTCCATAATGTGTCACTGTGTTATGAAGCCGCAGCTCAATTAAGGTCCTGAATGAATCTACATGCCTTGCTTCACCGCACCCGTCCGCATCAAGTAAGTCCAGCCGTGCCTTTATCAACACTCCTACGGGAACAAAACGCTATTGCCTGTGCTTCAAAACTCAAAATTGACGCCATATATATCCAGAAGCTTATGTGAACAATGTATTCTAAGGATTTACGGTAAACTTTATCTGACATCGTGGATGCACCAGAGGCTGTGATTGAGTTGTTTACTGGCCAGAGAAAACTGAAGGTGGTGTGACATATTCCGCTGCGCTGCCCAAGAGTATCAGGTTGGTGGCGGCGTTGCTCGAAGTAACTGGTCATCCAACACCTGTACAGTGATCAAAGGCAGCCTGGAAACACCTGCAAACCACTACTCATATAGACACCTTCAAAAAACAAAAACCACCGAAGACCTTCCCCTTGATCCCCGCCGGAAGAAGGTGGTGACGCTGGTCCTCCACATCGGAAGGTGTTTGACGAGGCACTGGCGGGCCCTTCCAGCATGGCGGTGTCGGCGGGGGCACTTGGCCTCCCACAGATGAGGCCAATCTTCTCGGGCTACCCCTTCCAAGGTAGGCATGAGGAAGGCATACCTCTTTATCCTCTCTTTGGTTTTCAGAATCACGCGGTGCCACTAAATTCACGATGATTTACCTCGGCCGTAAATATTCTGAGAGAGAGTTGTGCGCGTGTCGGCCTGAGCTGCCTCCTGAGGGTGTTGATGGAAGAGCACACCATTTTTCTGCGCGGGAAAGGAAAAAACACCAAGCAGTTTTATTACAGCTTGGAAGTGATCCTGTTTCCCGTTGATAAATGTGTGTGTGTGTGTGTGTGTGTGTGTGTGTGTGTGTGTGTGTGTGTGTGTGTGTGTGTGTGTGTGTGTGTGTGTATGTGTTTGTGTATATGTGTGTGTGTGTATGTGTGTGTGTGTGTGTGTGTGTGTGTGTGTGTGTGTTTGTGTGTATATGTGTGTGTGGTGTGTGTGTGTGTGTGTGTGTGTGTGTGTGTGTGTGTGTGTGTGCGGGCGTGCAAGTGAGTGGTGAGATGGTAGTGGAATTGTAAGCCAACGCTCTCAGTTGCATTGAAGTCACCACGCCACACCTGTTGCTTGGTGTTCCTGTAAGGCCAGCGAGGCGACGTGAGACCATCTCTTGCTCTCTACAAATAAAAATCGTTTACTCGCTCTGCTCTCTGCCTCGATATTTTTTTCTACTCATCCACATGTGTTTCTTAATGTTTGTGCTTTTTCTTTCTTATTTCTTCTCAGTAATTACCACTTCTTCTTCTTCTTCTTCTTCTTCTTCTTCTTCTTCTTCTTCTTCTTCTTCTTCTTCGTCTTCTTTTTCTTCTTCTTTTTCTTCTTTTTTTTCATTGCATCGTTAATCATGCCACCTTTGCCCCCGTGTCACTCTCTCTCCTCCTCCGTCATCAACTTCTTGATCTCCTTGTCGAGTAACACCACAATAAGTCACTTCGCTTCCTCAGATGTTCTGCAGCATTCCTCTACAGCACAAAAGTCCACCTCAGCTGCAGCAACATCCACTTTTACCTACACCACCACCACCACCACCACCACCACCACCACCACCACCACCACCACCACCACCACCACCACCACCACCACCACCACCACCACCACCATCTCCTATCACACACACATACCAAAGACTTGCCCCGTCAATCTTTATGAAGCTGGAGCGCTACTGTGGACGGCTCTGTCTGTCTCTGTGTCTCATTTGTAATCGATCGACGGTTAGCAAGAAATTCGCTACGGGTGCCCTGCGCGGTGCTGATCACGGGAGTGCGGCGGTCGAGGGCACATCGGGGCTCCCTTTGCGCCCACAGCACCCCGAGAACTCCGAGGGACGCAGCGGCCGCCTCCCGGATCCCAATCACGCGTCCGCCAAAAACCCTTGTAAAATGAGCACCGCGAATTAGCGTTGCGAAATACTTACGTTTATGTCTGTATGCAAATGAGGGTTGTGCGTGTACGTCTTTGGCTTAATTAGCTGAGCGTCGATAAATTAATGGGTGGAGAAAGGCAGTTACGGGAATATATAGACCATAAAGGCTGATGCTTATGCAGCAGGATATTTAAGGACGTGCCACCCGCGGCCTCTGTGACGGAAATTCCAAAATGTGACGAGAAAAGCAATGGTAACCCAATGTTGGCCAGGTCCTCTCCCTCACCCATTCGAATCGTCTTCTTCTCCAAGCCTGTCACCCCCTGTCACCCTTCTCCCATGTCTCCTGGGTGCCCCCTCGTCCTGTGTCACTGGAGGACGACGCAGCAGGAATGAATTATAAAGAGGCCCTGAATCTTGACTTTATTGGGTTCTGACGCAAATTCCAATTGGGTGTTGACGGAGATACGGTCTTGTCGGCGAGTTTTGGCGGTCACTGAATCCCTATTCATTTACCTTTTTTCATTGTGAATGGGTTTCGGTATATAGAGGATAGTTTTCTTAGTTGCAGCTGTTCTAGTGGTCACTGGTGTTACTTAAAGTGAAGATCAGTGAGTAAAAAAATAATAGCAAGATGTATGTGGTCAGGGTGTGGTTGATTAAATAGCATTAATATTGATAATGATAATGATAATGATGATGATGATGATGATGAGCTCACTTATAAAGTAGATTAGAAATAAAGTGATTAGACAAGTGGTGACTAGAGAGAAAGAGATAGGGAGGGAGAGAGAGAGAAAAGATAGATAGATAGATAGATAGATAGATAGATAGATAGATAGATATAGAGAGAAACAAAATTGATAATGAAGTAAGCAAATGAATGAACAGTAGGACTCAAAGAAAACGACTTCCAAAAAAATAGGGAGCTGGTATGATGTCACGTTACATTTTGACACAAACAAACATTGGTTTCACGTACTATAGTTCCCGAGGATACAAATGTTGATGCTTCTAAGCTTTCGTGTGATAAAGTACTATGTAAAGTAATATGTTTTGTATAGTTTTATTACCATAGTGTTAGGCCTTATGTCATTATTATTATTATTATTTCAAACTGTTCCCCTTACCATAGATAGCAATACCCTCCATCTTAAGTAGGAATTTTCAAGCAGTATGTATGTATATATATTTCATAGCAATAGGGATTAAAAAGATGCATTTTTTCACTTTACTTTTGTACATTAAATGTACAAAAAACAGGCTGAGTGTACTACTTAGCACCAAAATGGCATCGTTATATCCTCAGTTCCCTTTAAAGAAACGTATAAATACCAAAAATTAAACAAACACTCCCTTAACAATGGAAAAATAAGGCACACACACTAATCTCTTCCCACTTTACGTTACCACAGCGCCATTCAGACTCTTCCTCTGATCTCAAGTGCAAATCTCATCTGTCTTCTCTTCTTCCCTTCACCATCTCACCTTTCCTTGTCCTCCCTCCGTCTTTCTTATCTTTGTATTCCCTTCCATCTTTTCTGTATAATGTTGTTTGTGTAAATGCTGCTGTTTCGTTGTTTTGTTTACTTTATTTGTTAAGGTTTTGTTTACGATTGGTCTCGAGTGATTCTTTGGTGTTCTTCTTCATCTTGTTGGTTTATCTTTTTTTGCTTTCGTGCTATATATTGATGATTTTTTTTTTCTTCTAGTCCTACTAATTATATGTCACATGCTCCTCTTCTTTCTCATCCTCTTAATCCTTCTTTTATTTTCCCTCTATTCCTGTTCCTTGTTCTCCCTCCTCTTCCTTCTCCACTGATCCACATTACATATTATCTTATTGAGTCTTTCTTCTTTCATCTGTTGTCTCCCACACTCCATGCATCCTCCCTCTACTTTGTCTGGCCTTCCTCCCTTCCTCCCACCA
>JAPQNM010000044.1:3165631-3275631 GCA_029783475.1 Metacarcinus magister | reverse complement strand
AAGGAAACAAAGAGAGACAGGAAAATGAGCTTTTCCCATTTAAAGAGAAGAGTGTCAGAAAGTGAGGCATTAAGGAGATTCAGAAAGTGTGTTATCTGTAGAGTGACGTGTCCTTTTTCCCTGTTTCCCTTTGGTGTCACCGTGAGGCTGAGAGGCGGACATCACGCCTTTGAGGGGAAAATGCTAATTGGCCTAATTTTACAGTTAACGAGGAATTGGTTACAGGCATTTAGTGATTATACGCGAGCCTCAGCCGGCCAGCGCTCACGATGCACCAGGAAGGGCGGCTCCCACGCACTAGCAGCCTGTAGAAGCTCACCCAAGCCTTCTTTAGCGATATCCTTCCCCTGCGTCCTTCTCCCACCATACGGTATCCTGCAAGGCACAACACAAGCCTCTTTACAGCGGATTTTTCTCCAAATTCATCTTGTTTCCTCTAACGTTTCCCTCTATAGAACTTTCCCAAATCTTCGTTTAGCGCTGTCTCTTTCCAAGGCTAGGATTTTGTCCCAGATGTCATATGTTTTTTTGTTCGTGGTCTAGCGCTACAATGTCTTCCTCAGTGTCCTCAGTTCCTAATACAGCAATCTGTAGGGCCTCACCCACGCCGCCTCCTGCATCCTACCTCTCACACACGTGGTATCTTCAAGAAATTTATTGCTCCTTCTGCCTCACACACACGGCATCCTAAATGGACCTACTACCGTCCTCCCTTTCCTCTCATGTGATATTCTGTAGGACCTCATGTTTCATCCTTCTGTTTTTCTTACCTCACCTCGTAGAGTCAACACGAGATATCATTCAGATCACTCTCGCCTTTTGCAGTTGCATGCCTTCATAATTTAGCATCTCAGTATACTTTTAATACGTCATTATTGGTTTCTTCAGCGGCACTACTCAAAGCCCGCTCACAGAACACTTCCCTTCAAACGGCAACCCAAGCCTCTCTCTGTTTCTTCATTGACACTCAGGATAAAGCCTCATAAACCATCTCACAATGCTTGCTTCCATTCCACTTCTTCAGGAGAGACACTATACAATGTTCCACGCAGCACCTACAAAGTAACGCTCATTTTCATCCCTCACGTTTGGGTCTTCATAAGATCACTGCTTTAAAACATACGTGAATTGAGAAGGAAACTTGAATGCTTTAGCAGGAGTTGTTATATAGTTACTTTTCTCCGTCCCTCACTTCGTTCGTCTACTCCTTTGCTACTCCGTCAGGCGGGCTGCGCGGTGCTTTGCCCTCATCAAGCAGTACGTAGATGCCGCCGCACATTACTCATAAGGGCTGGCTTGCCTACGAAGTGACCGGTGTAGCGCCGCCAAGTCGCCGCCGTGGGAATGATGGAGAACAAAATGAAATCGTGTACATCTTGTGTGACGCGGCGCAGAATGTGTGCTACTTTGTGCTACTCTTTTGTTTAATGGATATGAAAGTGTCTTGCAAAACACTTTGTTATGTAGTTATGTTCTGTCAGTATAGCTTCTTTGATGTTTTTATTTAGTAATTATTTTTTTTTATTGTCCAGTTTTATTCTGGTTTCGTTTGTTGTGGGTTTTTTTCCGTCACATCTCTTGCTTAACTATATTCATAATTTCTTCCTTATCAATTTATTTATCATGCTATCAATGCTGGTCTTTATCGCTTCCCATATTGAGAAAGTACGCGGAAGTGCTTACTCGTGTCAGTTTTCTTGATAAATATCCTACAGAATGTTCACAACTCTAAGTCCTCCACCTTACCAAGTTGATGCCATTGGAGTAGTTTAGAAATGGGATGCTAAAGACTAACACTTAGGCGTTTCTGCTTCATCTTCCACCCGCCGGAGGACGAACACAAATTACCCACTTACAGGTAATTGCCCAGATATTAAGAACAAGTGATTTAGTGGCAGACGTCTGCTTCTCCTCGCCTGAAAGGATAACTGGTATACCACAGAGCTGTCTCCTTCTACCCACCCTCTTTAATCAATCATGTGTGTTTCAACAGCACCCTTTGCCTCTCATTCCAGCACTGATCACTCCTCTCAACATTCTCTTAGCGCCCTTCCTTACTTTTCTATCAATAAGATCCTTCGTCTTTTTATATGCGATTAGAAAGCGTTTACCTGTTTATGTGCAACTCTTATGATTCATTAGTGAAGAGAGGATTTTTTATATCTCTCTCTCTATCTATCTATCTCTCTTTCAATTTCTCTCTCTCTCACTCTTTCTCTTTCTCTCTCCCTCTCTTTCACTCTCAATTTTTCTCTCCTTCACTAACACTTGACTACTAATCCTTGCAGTTTGTTAATTAACTTTGATATTTCTTGAGATTAATTGACACATTCGTATACGAGACGCTGACACGAGGCCATTAAGCTGATTCTAAGTGGTCTGCAGCACATTCAATTATTTTAACCCTCGCTCACAGATGATCTCATGCAAAGGCCTCGATCAGTCATGCATGAACCAGTGCTCTTCTCATGAGCTGCTTCACTCCAGTCATAAAGCATCACAGAAGGGCGGAATCAAAAGTTAACCGTCGTATCAACTTTCCTCCTCTTCCTCCTCCTCCTCCTCCTCCTCTTTTTACTCCTTTGTACTCCTTTTCATCGACTCTCTCTAATATCCTCATTTCTACTGGTGTCCTGCATCGTAAGCTCAACATTTTCACCGTTATTTTCACAGGTACTCTTTGCCCTGATCCTGTTTGCTCCGTCCAGGTATCCTTCCAACCTTCCTTCTCACGGGAAAGCTTGCAACACCGGCTCTTTTACACAATAATACGTTTTCCTCTCTCTCCGAACTGCTATTGTAATGGTTGACTAGTTTTCCGCCTTTCAACCTAATTATCTAATGGTTTTCGAAGGGTTTGAGTTCCTTGATTTATAGTTGAAAGAGTTCTTGCAAGACGTTACTGCATGCGGAGTAGCGAGGCGCCTCCAACGCCATCATAACTTTTTATATAATTTATATTCGCTGTAAAACGGAAGGTTATTATATATCTTTTTCATTAGATACATATGAAAGAAAAATTAAGCATGTTTCATACTTTCCAAAGAGAGGAAGAAAATGGAAAACACAAGCAACAACGTTCTTCAAGCCTTTAGTGACTTCTTACGTAAGGGAAATAGATTATGGGAGGGAGGCAAAAGAAATAAAAGATTGGTATTCCTCTCTTAACTCCTGTATGTATAAGAAAAGAAATGGAGGCAGGAAGACGCTCTTTTAGCCTTTATTAACCTCTTACCTCCATAAAAGAAGGAAATGGGAGGCAGCAGGAGGGAGGGAGGATTGGTATTCTTCGGGGCATCTGTCGGGGCCTGAAGGCAAAGCTGGTCGACGCGTGTATGAATTTCTTAATCACGGCGTCTTCCACTCTCCTACTGGTGGAAGGTGTTCGCGAAATAGGTGTTTTACTTCAATTACAACAAGTTTTTCATACAATTCAAGTGGTGGCGATGAAGTTTGGAAGTGTAATTAAATAGTTGGTAAGAGTTTTATGTGTGAATCAAGTTGCGGAAGTTTGCTATATACGCTATCACGTACTACACACTTGGTGAATGTGCGTTGTATCCAGATCAAGTATAGTGGGTTTGATATATACATTATCCTTGAGTGGCGAGCATGAGTTGTATTCATAAATAAAATAGTGATGTAGACTTTATTAGCACATCAAACAGCTTTATACCATTGTAAAGGCTTAGAAGACTGACAACTTGAAGGCGGATTTTAGAGGCGAGGAGCAAGGCGTGAGGCAGCAGGACCTTAGGAGGTTTGCTTCATGTTGTCTGTGTGTTATTTGTGATGTTCTGGTTCTTCTTAGTATTCATTGGGGTCGTATAGGTACTACTTGTGTTCCTTAGTGTGTAGTACTCGTTGTGTTGAGTTTGTCTTCTGTTGACTGTAATAGTGGTGTGTGTGTGTGTGTGTGTGTGTGTGTGTGTGTGTGTGTGTGTGTGTGTGTGTGTGTGTGTGTTTGTGTGTTTGTCATGTTGTGCATAGTGTAGAGTGTAGGTCTCTACCCCCACGTCCTGCCCTCCTCTTACTCTGCCTTTCCTTCGGCCCCTGCGTCCTGCATCCCTCACCCCACTACCTCCTCTCCTTCCTGCCTCGCCCTGTGACCCTCGACTCACCCTTGCCACACACGTCAGCCCCGGAACTCCTCTTTACTGGCCAGACTAATTCACACTCTTATCCGCCTGATCTATAAACTGAAGATAAAGTCTTAACCCTTAGTTCGCCGCATCCCTTCACCTAATACTGAACCCAACAGGCGTCAGGGGTCCCTCTCTGCCACCCGCCTCATCCCTGTCCTGTGTGTGTCAGGGAAATATGTTCACCGAATGTTTGTGTAACTTTATACATCCACGCGCCGTTTGCACGAAATATATTCACCACAAAATATGCATCTTGAACTCCGACACGTCCTGGGCTGACATGCAATAAGACAGGTCTGTCCACTCCCACGAGAACGTCGATTTACTGTTTGTTTTATTCTTCCTTCCGTCTCTCCTTCCTTCCTTCCTTCCTTCCTCTCCTTGCGTGATTGATGGTCGATGGAGAGCGGGGCGCGTCCACTGATCGGTGATGGCGTTGCTCGTCCGTCTGGCAGGGTGGAGGGGACTGACGAATCACTTGTTATGAAGCAAAACAAATTACAAATGATTCCTGGTCGCTTTTGTAGGTCGTGCGTCTCCATCGTCACCTCCACGTAGCCTTAAAGGACGCGCCGCAGCTCCCGAGCGTCACCTCTCGGGGCTTCTATCCGCTTAACGCAAATTGGATGCAGAAAAAAAAATATCAAACACGAATTTTCGCTGGATAATTCCTTAGTTGATTTTTGTCGTCTCTGAGAGCTGTCAGGCGGTGGGCGGCTTCCACTAACTCCTTCTTGCTCCCTTGGGATCCTCTTAGCTCCCTGCAGTTTATTTATATAATGTGTGTGTGTGTGTGTGTGTGTGTGTGTGTGTGTGTGTGTGTGTGTGTGTGTGTGTGTGTGTGTGTGTGTGTGTGTTTAAGTAATAGATTATCTTCATTTTTAGATAACACTTCTTTTGATCAGGTGAAAGAAGTTCATCGAAATTGCAGTATTTACCATCAATTCCTGCGTGGATTATGTTCCTCCGGGCGAAGACTGAAATTCGTGGCCTCGAGAATACCTGCTTCATAACATGGTAGGCACACGACCTGCCCATAGTGGGTGGCCAACACACACACACACACACACACACACACACACACACACACACACACACCACACACACACACACACACACACACACACACACACACACACACACACAGTATTACAGCAGCGGGAGGATAGCAGCATCCACGGTGGCGGCAGCAGGAAAGGAGAGAGAGGAGTGGAAGGCGCCCGGGGGCTCTGATCACCCAACTGATAAAGTCACCACCGATAGTTTATCTTAATTGGTGTTTTAATGCTGAGCTACCAGATAATGACCACCGCGTCTCCGAAGTCAGGGAGGAGCCGCCCCTTAAGTGCACTGAGAGGCGACCAGGAGAGCTGTCGGGGGCGGGAGGTAAAAGGCGCCTTGTGTTTGCCTGAGGGAGGAGAGTGGTGCAAGGAAACACATCCCATTGAGAGAGAGAGAGAGAGAGAGAGAGAGAGAGAGAGAGAGAGAGAGAGAGAGAGAGAGAGAGAGAGAGAGAGAGAGAGAGAGAGAGAGATTTAAATGAAAAGTTACAGATAGGAAATTTGATAGAGTAGAAAGGAGAAAGCACGAGGAAGAAAAGAAAACAAGGAGCACGTAAGGTATAAAAGGGGGTAGAGAAGGAGAAGAAGACTGGACAGGTATGCTGGGTGGTAGGTAAGCGCGGGGTGAGGGGAGGGGGGAAGGGTAAGTAGACACGAAGACAAGATATTAACCTAGAAAGGCAAGGAGGGAATGAGAGAGGGAGAAGAAGAGGGAGATAGAGAGAGCAAGAACGAGCGAGAATGGGAGTATAAAGAGGGAGTCTGGAGTGAGCTAAATGCCCAGGTAGTGAGATGAACGCTTGAGATATCTACCTGAGTTTATGTACACCGGTAACCCACACCTGTACTCGGCTCGGCGCTGGGCAAAGGTGGCGCGGACCAACACACCTGTAATACTGGTCTGCGTAACCCAACACCGGGAATTTATGTCCGAGACGTCTATTACGCGATTCTTTCTGGCACAGGCCGCGGGCAGGGAGGCGAAGGATCGAGTAAGGAGTAGCTAGCAGGCAGGCAGGCAGGCAGGCAGGCAGGAAGGCAGGCAGTTAGGATGATAGGATGGCAGGATGGTATAATAGTTTGGTAGGACGTGATGTGCCCAGATTATCAACCTGTCCAAAGCGATGTGGCAGAGTGTGTTTGATTCTTGTTGTGTGTGTTGGTTTGTGTTTGTGGGGCAGGAACGGTTTCTTCTTCTACTTCTTCTTCTTCTTCTTCTTCTTCTTCTTCTTTGTTATTGTTATTGCTGTTTGTTCTCGATGGTTTCCTGTTTGTTGTTCGTTGCTGCTGAGAATATTTCTCGCCAGTTTGTAAATGCCGTGTGTGCATTAATGCGTGCCCATGTTTGTTTGCATTTGTGTGTGCATGTGTCTGTGTGAATGTGTGTGTGTGTGTGTGTGTGTGTGTGTGTGTGTGTGTGTGTGTGTGTGTGTGTGTGTGTGTGTGTGTGTGTGTGTGTGTGTGTGTTAATCAGTCCTGCAAAGAATAAAGACCTACTTGATAAAAGAGGAAAAGGAGGTGGAGGAGGAGGAGGAGAAGGGGGAGCAAGCGTAAGGAAGAGGATGAGGACGAGGCCGCAGCTCCCTTCCGTCCCTCGTGGGTGGCAGATGCTGGAGGGAGGTTACGTGGCCTCGTCGAGATAATGGCGGGCGTCTCATGACTGGCGTGGCATCACTGAAGGAGGAGGACGTGCATGCTCTCCTCTCCCTTGCAAGGCTGGCTACTGTGCGGCGCTGGTCGGTCTCGGTCTTGGTTTTTAATTTTAGTCTTGTTGTTCTCCACTCAATCTTGATCTTGTCATAAGTGACTTGTAATTCCTCACAAGTTTAGTTTTCAGGACGTACTACCATTATTTTCTTCTTCATTTCTTTGCACCTGAGGCTCTGGGTGTCATCTCGGAGGTGGGATGAACACTCCAAATTAGAACGAGAACACGTCAAAAAAATGCATGAAGATAGAAAAACAAAGCCTCTTTAACCTTTTGACTCTGCGTGTACACCATATAGAGACACTTCACCTTAAAACTACAAGATGGTTTGCACAAAGATCCCACTGGCGGCAAACCCTTAACATGCATCAGGAAGAAGTGATATACCTGGGGGAGGTAGGGCGGGGGATTGAGAGGAAGCCAGGGGAAGAGGCAGGGGGTAGAGCCTCACACTCACTCATTAGCTCCTCGACGCATCACAGCCTAAAGGGGAGGAAAAAGAAGAAAGTGGTTTACTAAAAGAGCGTTGGTTAATATCCCACTAATTTTTTATACATTTTAATGCTGATTCAGCGTCACGCCGCATACCTCGCATTCTGGTTCTGAACGGGTTTGTAGAGCCTGACAGGACGAAGGCTTCTGCCCACTCAGGAGGAGGACGAGGAGGAGGAGGGAGAGGGAAGATGACGTGGAGAGAGAGAGAGAGAGAGAGAGAGAGAGAGAGAGAGAGAGAGAGAGAGAGAGAGAGAGAGAGAGAGAGAGAGAGAGAGAGAGAGAGAGAGAGAGAGAGAGAGAGGAAGGGAAGGTGTGAAGGAAGGAGAGAGGGATAAAGATGCTGACATAGATGGAGATATAGGTGAATGGACTCACCTCCACCACCAACGCTGCCACCAGAAGAGGAGGAGGAGGAGGAGGAAGAGGAGGAGGAGGAGGAGTAGTAAGAGGAGCAGGAGGATCATGTGCTAGGGAGAAATAAAACTACAAAATAATCTGTACATAAAAGCAACAGACACATAAACCGGCTTACGTGCGTTTGGCTCCACTAAAAGCGACAACTGGTTTCAGATTCTTGCCCTCCATCCTTCTTACTTATATCGAGGGTATCTGTGGGTCCTCCTCCTCCTCCTCCTCCTCCTCCTCCTCCTCCTCCTCCTCCTCCTCCTCCTCCTCCTCTTCCTGTAATTCGTGTGGTCTCTTTTTCTCTCTTTCAATACCTCTTACTGTCATAGTTTATCGGTGTTTGTGCCTCTTTCTTCGTCTTTATTTTTATATCATATCGTTTTTTGTTTTTTTTGTCTGTTTATCTTTTTTTTTGTCTGCTGATCTGTCTGTCTTTTCTGTCTGTCTGTCTGTCTGTTTATCAATATCTCTATCGCTTTCTTTTTTTCTACTCTCTCTCTCTCTCTCTCTCTCTCTCTCTCTCTCTCTCTCTCTCTCTCTCTCTCTCTCTCTCTCTCTCTCTCTTTCTCTCTTTCTTTCTCTCTCTTTCTCTCTCTGTTGATACCGCCGTCTCCCGGGCTGAATTAAGGTGTCTACTCCACCCTGAGTTATACGGAATAATCGGGCGAGGCAATAGCAAAAAGATATTGGGGTGTACAGGTGTGTGTATGTGTGTATATGTGTGTGTGTGTGTGTGTGTGTATGTGTGTGTGTGTATGTGTGTGTGTGTGTGTGTGTGTGTGTGTGTGTGTGTGTGTGTGTGTGTGTGTGTGTGTGTGTGTGTGTGTGTGTGTTCAGGTAACTTTGTATCCTTTTTTCTTTTCTTTATTGTAATCTTGGTCGGAATGTTCTCCTTCCTCTTTATGTACATGTTTGTACCTTATTACCATGTATGCTGCTGCTGCTGCTGCTGCTGCTGCTACTGTTGTTGTTGCTACTACTGTTACTGCTACTATGTCTACTACTACTAGACTACTACTTCTACAGCTACTTTTACTACTACTACTACTACTACTACTACTACTACTGCTACTGCTGCTACTGCTACTACTACTACTACTACTGCTGCACAACAATTATTTTCCTGGACTGTTTCTGCTTGCATCTCTATCTCCTACCTTTGCATATGCTCCTCTCCTTTATCTCGTTGTCCTTCTCCTTTCTCCTCGTCTTCTTCCTCCTTTTCCTTCCTCTTTTTCTTGCTCTTCTTATTCCATCAGGAAAGCTAACCTCCGTAAAGTACTACATGGACAGTGTTAAAAAAGGTTCAGGCCCGGAAGGAGAAAATTAATTCAGTCGGTAAAAAGTCAAATGTATGAGGTGAGATTTAATACTAGAATTGACGTCATTTTAGATTATAAGGTGGTGCACGAAAACGCTTAGAAAATCGTACAAGAATTTAACACAGACTTTTATTCTTATTCGGATGAAGAGGAAAAAAAAAAATAAATAAATAAAAAAATAAGCCACATGCATGAGATAAAAAAGAATAAAAAAAGAAGAACTAAAAAGACAGTATATTTATTGGGTGATTCTTTTTGTTTTTTTTGTAGAACTTTTTTTTCCTGCATTCACGTACATAGTTATTAGTTAGCATCAGTTTTTTTTTATTAGAGTTAAGTTTTGTATCACTTCAGTAATACAAACTTTTGGAAAATAAGAAAACTATGTGAGGATTTAGCTTTTAATGATTTTTCAAGTAAAGTATTTTTTTTATGTATCATTTTATGCATCATTTTCTTCTTCCTCTTCTTACTCGTCTTTGTTCATGTTTTTTGCCCTCCTCCTCCTCCTCCTCCTCCTCCTCCTCCTCCATTATTATAAGATGTAAAATATTCAGGCAACTCATCTAAAGTTTTCCTCGTCTTCCTCCCTATTTATCTCTTTTTTATACTGGAATCAAGCAAACCACATAAAGATATATAAAAATAACTATTTTCGAACACAAACAAAAAATAATCTTAACCATTAGCAAATTTTTTTCCTTGCTTGAATATTAAAAACAGATCAAAGTATTTCAAACAAAATTAGAAACAAAAATCTGTGGTTTCATACGTATAAAAATGTAAAAACAGAACGAACTTAAACCAAAAAAAGAAATTATATACATGGGTGAAAAAAAAAAATAAATGCAAATTATGAAAAAAAAACAAGCTGAGGTGGTGGCGGTGGTGGTGGTGGTGGTAGTGGTGGTGGCGGTGGTGGTGGTGGTGGTGGTGGTGGTGTGATAGTGATGGTAAGGTATCCATTCAAAAAAACAAAAGAAAGAAAAAAATGTACACGGATAAAAGGAAAAAGTAGAAACAGGCAAAACAAAAACAAAAAACACAGTCTTTCAAAAACAGGAGCATCAAGATAACAACATATTAGAAGTAGTAATTTCTGTATATTTTCAATCTTTTTATATTTTATTTCTATCAGCATATTTTATCTTCAACCCGTTACAATTTTCCTCCACCAACACTTTTATGAATCAGCATTTTAACGCGTAGCAAGAATTATTTAACTTTTTACTACTCTGTGTTATTAAGTAATATTCTTCGACCTCGCTTCTTTTTTATGGAACCTCTTTAGCTTGTCATCTGTAAGTATTGGGTACTCTTTGGCAAGGCAGCAATAGGTGTGGTTTGGTTTGGTTCAGGTTTGTGTGTGTGTGTGAGTGTGTGGGGAGGAGTGTAGGCAGCGTTCTTATCCTATTTTCTTATCCTTCTTCTGCCTTGTCCTTATTCTCCTTCTCGTCCTCGTTCTCCTCTTCTCTGTAACAAACGTTGACACTTCGGATGTATCTCTCATCGGTGTTTTTAGCGACGACAGACACGATACAAAAGCTCAGCGGGGTGCTTTCCGCTTCTTCCAGCCTCGTGGTGGTGGTGGTGGTGGTGGTGAGGCGAGGTGGTGAGGCTGTAGCATTGTTATTGGCGGTGGTGTATCATGGTGGGTTGAATGCTTATTGTTGTTGTAGGAAGTGGAAGTGGTTGTCGAAAGATGGTGGTGGTGACGGTGGCATTAGAATAGTGATGATTATGGAGGAGTGAGTTAGTGGTGAAGGAAGAATGAGTAATGAGTGAGAGAGGAGAGGTGCGTGAAGAGAGTGATAGGTGAAGGAGAGACAGAATGGGTAAGTGAAGGGTGGATACGTTGATTGATCGAAAGTATTAGGTGACATGGACGGTGAAAAGGTGGATGTCTGTTTGGTGAGTGGCTGTGTGTTGGTCAGGGCGGGCAGCTACTAGGCGTCTGTCCCCTTAGGCCCTGCCCCCGACACCCAACGCTCCCCCAGGCACCCAAACACAAATGGTCTGCACCGGGAAGTGACGTCAGACTTTTGATTACGAAACTGTATCAGAGGAAAAGAGGAGGATGAAGAGGAGGAGGTAGTGGTGGTGATGGTGGTGGAAGTGAAGGCTCTTTTGCACTGCCGGTGTCCAGATGGCGCTACTGAAGAGGAAGTGAAACCATAAATTGATGCATGAAAAATTTTAACTGAATTTCAATTACGTATGGGAGACTTTTTTTTTACTATAATGGGACGTGGGTCTTGTCTGTCTGCTTGGCTCCTCCTCCTCTTCCTCCTCCTCCTCCTCCTTTTCTTCCTCCTCCTCCACTTGTTTTTTTTATCTTCTCCTTTTTCCACACCATAGAGAGAACCAGAGACTCTTCCATACTCTTTCTTCACTCCTTCCTCTATCTCTTCCTCTACCTTATCCTCTCTCTTCACCTCCTCTTCCTTCACCACCACCACCACCACCACCACTACTTCCTCCTCTCCTCTCCTCGACAACTAACACCCCCCGCGGCATATAGAGCACATCACGGCCACAGCCTCGCCTCGCCTCTTCGCCCTCCATACATAATCTATAATATGCAGATACTCCCAACATGTAGGGTGTCCGGCGGGCCCATCCTGGCGGCCGCAGACTCACACCGTAATGGAGTTGTAATTATCATCTCCCGCCGTCCCTCTATTAGCACCGCGCAGTCGAGGGATTGAGATACGTTCGGTAATCCAGCCTGCATCGTGCCTCACCTGGGTTTTATTTTTTTTATGAAAGCTGTTAATTTGGTGACTCCCGGAGGTGGTGGTGGTGGTGGTGGTGGTGGTGGTGGTGGTGGTGGTGGGTTAGTTTCAGAAATTTGCTTGCATAAGGAATCTTTATTTCTATTATTTGACGATCATGTATGTTTTTTCTTCTTCAGGTTTTCCTCATCAGTTTTTCTTTCTTTTCCGTCTCCTTCTTTTCATTTTTTTCTTCTTTCTTTCTTGCTTCTTTTTCTTATTCTTCTTTTCCTTCTTCCTCCAGTAAGCTCTCACGCATCCTCAAGTTTCAATTCCATCCTATATATCTATCTATTTTTTTAGCTAAATTTTACCGCCGATACGCCTCAAATTGATAAAAAGGAAGGGGAAAAAGGAGGTGGAGGAGTGTAGAGAAAAAAAATAACCCTACATATAAACTGCGGTTGTGTTCCTCTTACCTAAATTACATCCTATCAGTTGCCTGGCTGATGACACTTGTAAGTTACCTCGATTTTCCCTACAATATTTGATTCTACGGTCCAAATTGGGGCTGATTCTTCACCGACCTAATTCCATGAGCAGTGTGTCTTTTCATCCCTCGCCCCGCCCTTCCCCTCTTTCCCGTTGCTCTTATGCTCTGTCTGATCCTCCCTCTCCCTCTCCCTCTCTTTCACTCTCTCCTCTGTTATTCTTCTTGTGTGTCTCCCATTTTCACAGCGCAAAACATCTGGTGGCTCTCTCTCTCTCTCTCTCTCTCTCTCTCTCTCTCTCTCTCTCTCTCTCTCTCTCTCTCTCTCGCTCTCGCTCTCGCTCTCATGCACTCTCTCTCACTAGCTACAAGAAATAAAAATACATAAGGAAAGGAGGAGGAGAAGGAAGAAGGAGAAGAAGAGACGAGGAGGTAAGATGAGAAGAAGGAAAAAGGAAAGAATAAGACGGAAGAAGGAAAAGAAAGAGGACAAGAAGAGTAGATTACAGAAGAGGAACAGGAGTCAGAGAAGGAGGAGAAGGAGGAGGAGGAGGAGGAGGAGGAGGAGGAGGAGGAGGAGAAGAAGGAGAGGCTTACAAAGGCTTACAAAGGATTACAAAGGTTATTTAAACATCAACAAACCTTCTGGCCCAGAATAAGCTGTTTGATTGTACAACTCTTAACAAACTTACAAGCATGAGGAAAAGAAGAGTACAAAGGAACACACAAAGGAACACACAAAGGAAGAACAAATAGCAGCAGACCTGTTGGCTCTTACGAAGTTGTTAGAGATTAACTACACTATCTAATTTTTTAAGGTGAAGGGCACAGGATAGTAAAGGCGAAAGCTCTTCCTCACCCATACTCATAGGGTAAATTTCTCCTCCTAGGAATCATTGTTGTTATTCTTCGTTGAACTCTTTTTCGCTCTTCTATATTTTTTTTCTAATAATAAGACCACAGCACAGTATTCAAGATGGGGTCATACTAATGAATCATAAAGATTAATATACATTTTTTCCGATGTATTTTCGAAGGCACGTCCGATGAGACCAACCTGTTTATTAGCAGTTTTATCTATTTATCGGCAATGCTGACTGGGCTTTAAATTGCTTAATATTATGACACCGAGATCCTTTTCCTTATTAACTGCAAAAAGTTGTTGACCATTCATTAAATACTGAATGTGATCGTTATGACTTCCAAGGTGTAACACTTTGCTTTTATCGACGTTAAATTATATTTTCCATTCGATTCAGATCTGACTGCAAGGTTTATCTGTCATTGTCGTAATTATTTTACTGGCATTTTTCTTGTCATCGGCAAAGTTTGATATTTTTCAAGTGGAAGAGAAGGAGGAGGAGGAGGAAGAGAAGGAGGAGGAGGAGGAAGAGGAGGGGGAGGAAGAAGAGAAGAAGGAAGAAGAGGAGGAAGAAAGCAAGGAGGAGGAAGAGGAGGAGAAGGATAAAGATATAGAGTAGGAAGAGGAAGAGGAGGAGAAGGATAAAGATATAGAGTAGGAAGAGGAAGAGGAGTAGAAAGTGATTTATATTTATAATGTAAGAAAGTGAGAATAACAAGAACAACAACAAGAAAGTGAAGACGATAACTTGAACGAAGGAAAAAGTAGTCTCGTCTCATCTTCATTCCGCTTCTTCCTCCCTCCCTCCCTCCCTCCCTCTTTCCCTTCCCTCCCTCCCTTCTTCCCTCCCTCTTTCCCTCCCTCCTTCCCTCCCTCTCACACATGACCCTTGTACCACCTCTTGATCTTGCAAATTGTTTCTCCAGACGAAATTCAATCCTAATTCGTAGACCCTCCCTTCTTTTTTCTTCTCCTCTTTCTCCTCCTCCTCCCTCTTTTCTTTTTTCTTCGTGAGTGAAAGATTCTTCGGGTTTTTGTGAGGCTAACACCTGTGTCATCTGGAGTTACCTGTTGCTGATGGAAATTAATGGTTTGGGGGAAATGTTGGCTGCCCACCCGACGAGGCTTGCGCGCCCCGCCACTCAGCCGTCGCCGCCGCCGCCGCCGCCGCCTGAAGAAAAAGGCTGAGGAAATAAGTGAAGAATTGATCGACAGTGAAGGCGGATGTGACTGTTATGCCTTGCTTCCCTTTGTGTGTGTGTGTGTGTGTGTGTGTGTGTGTGTGTGGGTGTGTGTGTGTGTGTGTGTGTGTGTGTGTGTGTGTGTGTGTGTGTGTGTGTGTGGGTGTGTGTGTGTGTGTGTGTGTGTGTGTGTGTGTGTGTGTGTGTGTGTGTGTGTGTGTGTACGCGAGCTTGTGTGCAGCATTTCATTTTTTTTTCTGCAAGTTAAGGAATAATAGGGATCATAAGGAACTACGAGGTCTTAGTGGCCGCGATAACAAGTTTTTTCCTCTTCAAGATCATATCAGAATCTTTGCCTTTGCTTCACTAACCTTCCCTCCCGCCTCTCCAATATATACAATCACCACAGAAGTCGACGGGAAGAGAGGCAGAAAAATGAGTGGATGGAGTATATACAAAAACCTTCACCTTCCCATGAAATACCGTCTATATTCTATTCCTTTTGACGTTGATTTTAAAATGCTCACCTGAAAATACGTAATGTTACCTTGCACAGAACCAGTGGCAGATCATTTATCTTAATCCATCTGTTATCTCTGCCGTGTCTCGCATCCCGCGTCTACCTGCGTCACCTCAATACAAGTACAACCTGCTCTTGGTCCTCAGTCTCCCTCCACCTCACCTGCAGTTCCACCAACCTAAGAAATTCTCAAAATATTGTTCGCGTCTTTTCAGAACTCTGCTGAAGTGTAGAGATTTTAACTGGAAAGGATACATTTTTATTTAATTTTATTCTCTCTTCTAAAGGATGAACATTGTAATAGATGTTAACTGTCTCGCTTTAGATGAAGAAAAGGTTAGCTTATGTCTTTCAAACTAATTTTGTCCTCGCATTTTACTGGAAAAAATGGGCACGAAAGTCTAAGCCGATCACCCGTACTCGCGGCTTCAAAGCATCAAAGAAGAGGTCTCAGACACCGCCATTTTGTATGTATTTGTGTCTAAGATGTGGTCCTTGAAGGCGAGGCACGTTCTCTTGCACTGCCAAGGTGATGCTTTTGTTCACTATGAAGTTAGAGACATTACATATTATCCAGTTCTCATTTCATTGTTGTATAATTCTTTTAGTTAAGTTTTTTATTCGCCAAAAGTTTTAGCGATGGACCAAACAAGGAAATGTATTTTTTAATGAGACAACTCCCGATAACAATCATCTTTTAATAAAGATTGGGATTTCATTTGTCTTTCTCTTGCGCTCATTGAATAATAAAATTTCAAAATATAGTTTACGTAATTCTGAAAGGGGAATCTTTCGAGAAAATATGAATATAAACGTTTCTAGGTGTTACTAATGTATAAGTGTGTGCAAAATGTTGATGAAAACATTTAAAAAGGTAAATCATAATAAAATAATACCATAAAAGTTAACAGAGCCTTGCTCAGCCTTCAGCCCAAAGAGTCTTCCCACCTTGTGTTAGGCCTCGGCGGCACACCACATCAATGCACCTCCTCTAACGCCATCACATTGTCGCTCTTCTATCCTTGTTGTCAAACTGAATTGTTATAAGTAAATGGTAGTCCGGAAGTGCACACTGCTGCCTTCGGCACCGCAAGTCACCTTAGTGTCGACCGTCGTTGCTGACGCGCTATGTGCGTAGTTATGCCTGGGGTTGAATAGTGTTCTAAATAAACAACTGACACTCAACAGGCATCCGTCCACTAATCCTTCCAAGTTTGGTGGGTAATTGTGCTCAGAAAGCATCAGTATACATGACAAAAAGAGTACAAAGGAACCTATAATAGCCTGGATCCTGCATGGATCACGCCAGGATGTATGACTTACCAGCGCAAAGGACAAGGAAACGCCCAACTCATCCTTATCGCCTTTATCTCTTCGCGATACAAGTGGCGTAATAAGCAGCTCACAGGGCGAGGATAATGACACTTCCCTGGGGCGGACTTCCTTCCCTGGCGGGCTGTCCCTTAATGGGTGAAACTTGCAAGGTGATGTGAGGTGCTGAGGGTGACTCAAGCGCCTTCGTGGCTCTCTTCCTGCTGCTCCCAATCTGGTAAAGTTCAAGATCCAGCTACTACTACTACTACTACTACTACTACTACTACTACTACTACTACTACTACTACTATTACTACTACTACTACTATTACTATTACGACTACTTGCTACTACTTGATGTTTTTAATGCACGGTCTCCCTTCCATCGATTTGCTCTTTTTTTTCTTAAAAGTTTCCACGCAATGCTTTCAGTCACGTGGATTACTTTTCAATGCACGACGTAAATATTTTCAAGCTCCATAAGGTATGATTCTATTCTGCACAATTTCCATGAATTAGTTATATGAATTTCAGCTTTCTTGTAGTTATGAATCGGGTGGCTTATGATTTTTTTTTTTATGTACATTTTATTTCACATTATTCCTAACATTCTTGATTCCTCGTTTCTTGCTGGCTTGTCCCTGTCTTCTTTTTGATTCCTCTTCTTTTCTTTTTTTTCTTTTTTTTGGTCATTCGTATCCTTCATATTTGCCCCTTACCCTCGTCCTCGTCCTCCCCACCCACGGCGTGTTGAAGATCCCGAGGCCGCCATCCCCGCCCCGCCAGCAACACCCCACGACGCTATTCACACGACTGGGAACGAGTTTTGTCCGTCAACCTCACCGATACGTTAGCGAGAATGAGCGAGAGAATGTCACGCGATGCTCGGTTTTATGCGTGTACGTCTGTGTGTGTGTGTGTGTGTGTGTGTGTGTGTGTGTGTGTGTGTGTGTGTGTGTGTGTGTGTGTGTGTGTGTGTGTGTGTGTGTGTGTGTGTGTGTGTTTGTTTGTGTGTGTGTTGGTGTGTGTTTGTGTGTACACATCCCAATATCTTAATTGACAGCGGTCCTTTCGCCCTCAGTAAAGTTTTCATTATTTCTTTGCTTTAAACTTAATTCCCTTAACTGAGCGTCCGCGCGGCTCTGCCATTACCGTGGAAACTCTCCCTCATTAGTAACGCAAAGATACAATCAACATATTTTCCCTCCATTTCCAATTAGGAGGCTCGACCATGAAATTGTAGACTGTTTTGATATATTTCTTTAACCTACCGCAGGCACCCACATGCACTGCCTTGGGCCTTGCAGCCATGTGGTATACGATCCGACAGGACAGAACTAGGCACCTTTGGCAACAGGATCAAGGGAACCGGCTGTGGAGGATCGAGAACTCACTCACATAGAACTTGACTCTCTTATACGCGAGCATGATCGCACACAACTTGCGATGCTTAATGAAAACAGAAGACTTGTCACGGTAGCAATAGTGGTGGTAACCAGAACCTGTTTTTCTTTTTCTCTCTCTTTCCCCTCTTTTTTTCTTTTTTTTCTTCCCTCTCTTTTTTCTATGTTTGGGGGCGGGGGATCACTCTTGCACCGAGCTGAAGAAAGGCTGAGGACCTGTCTAGGAACGTGTTTGAGGTGCGGGGGGGAAGCAGGGTCGGCGGGGGGAGCCTCATGCATCACCGGGAACACGTAGTTGACAGGTGTGATTATTAACCCCTGGCTTCCCTGTTTACCTGGACGCAGCTCAGGCCCACTCAAGATCGAGGGCCGCGCCACGCTGCCGAGTACAGTATACAGTACTTATCTTCTTGAGAACCCAGGGATTTACGAGCGATAGAGACAGACGTGCCGGCTTTTTTTTCTTCTTCTTTACAGCTGTGTGTCAGTTGTGTTTATGGAATTAGCGTCTGCATAGATAACGATAATGCAGATAAAGTGTTCGCATTTCGGAAAAGTTTGCACGCAACGTAATTATAATGCGTGGAAGAAAGGGGCTGAAACGGGACCACCAACAAAAGGACTTTACTAATACTACTGCAGCCACCATACTACTACTACTACTGCTACCACTACCACCACCATCACCACCACTGCTAACACCCGTGATGCTGTGCTCTTCACCGACACAAACTTAAGACTCCATGCATACTATCCCTCAGAAGAAGAGCAAATGGTCCTTCACAGTATCATTGCTCATCTGGAGAGAGAGAGAGAGAGAGAGAGAGAGAGAGAGAGAGAGAGAGAGAGAGAGAGAGAGAGAGAGAGAGAGAGAGAGAGAGAGAGAGTACAATAAATCGTGTTCAGTAATTACCAGTGATAATGAGAGCTTTATGTAATGTGCCGCCGAGCAAGGCATGGCGAACGGGCGATGTACAGTGGTGAGGGGCAGATTTAATTGTTGCCATTAGACCGTGAGTGACGCGCGCCAGGACCAGGCACTGAAAGAGAGAGAGAGAGAGAGAGAGAGAGAGAGAGAGAGAGAGAGAGAGAGAGAGAGAGAGAGAGAGAGAGAGAGAGAGAGAGAGAGAGAGAGAATGGATGTTAAAGATTGTTTACTAATAGGTCGGTCGTCTTGTTTACAGCATCATTTAAAATAGTAGTAGTAGTAGTAGTAGTGGTAGTAGTGGTAGTAGTAGTAGTAGTAGTAGTAGTAGTAGTAGTAGTAGTAGTATATAGTTTATCTCAGGTTTTATCAATTACCTTACTTTGCTTTCAACCGTTAGACTTCCCTTTATATATTTCTGATGTTGTGTTTCTACTTTGAAGTTTCTATTAGCACATCAGGACAAGCACTGGTGAGGATTGGTGAAGTATGAAGGCTAGGAAGGTAAGGGAGAGTGTTGTGAGGATGGGGATACAAGAAAATTGAAGCAAAGCAAGAACTGGGATGAGAAGAAGAGGATGGGGATGAGGGGGAGAAGGGTGGGATGAGAGAGGAGGGAGGAAGAGGAGGAAAGATTAGGTTGTTTGAAGAGTGAGGGAGGGATAACGATAGGTCATACTCCTTCATGTACACACACACACACACACACACACACACACACACACACACACACACACACACACACACACACACACACACACACACACACACACACACGAGGCCAAGGGGAGACAGTAATAAGACATGATAAAGCAATTCGGTTTAAACTGAGACATAAACCCAAGAAATATTTCATCTTAACCTTCTAAATACCAGAGAGAGAGAGAGAGAGAGAGAGAGAGAGAGAGAGAGAGAGAGAGAGAGAGAGAGAGAGAGAGAGAGAGAGAGAGAGAGAGAGAGAGAAAGAGAGCCAGCCAAGTTAGTCGCTGTCCTTCGCCACCCACACACACCCACGTCCCTTTTCTCTACCACCTCCACCTTTCTTCCTCTCGCTTAAAGAGGAAACACGGTCCCTAATTAATTGGCTGACCTCTTAAGGCGAGAAGGAGACATAAAGATTGCCCTAATAACCACCCGGGCAAAGGAGGCTGCGGGCTAATGCTAGACGCTGGACACTAAAACTCGCGCAAATTACCCATCGCGCGAGACCTGTGGCGGCGGCGGCTGTGAGGCGGCGCGACCCTGGTGTTGTAGCGGCTGGATATTAGTAGCCTGGGCGAGGAGGTGGGACGGGACGCACTTCCCTTGTGCACACAACGATGAAGTCATAAATACCTTTTGATTTAAAGCTAGAATGAAACTCCCTGTCTCTTACTCTCGTTTTTTCGCTTTTTTTTTCTCTCTCTTGCACACACACAATATGTATAAATAGATAAATATGTATAAATGAAAACGTGGGGGTATCCTGAGGGTGCCGCGGGTGAGGTGGGTGAAGGTGGGTGAGGGTGAGGAGGATGAGATGAGGGATGCAAAGCCAAGAGACGCCAGTGAAGGTTGAGGGTGTGAGGGTGAAGGCTTGTGTCCCTGTGTGTGTGTGTGTGTGTGTGTGTGTGTGTGTGTGGTGCCCGTTGATCCTCGCTGACCTACGCGGGCACTCAGGAAGGGCGTGGCCAGTGAGGCACCACACCAAGGACTCCTGAAGCATTCCTACGTGTGTGTGTGTGTGTGTGTGTGTGTGTGTGTGTGTGTGTGTGTGTGTGTGTGTGTGTGTGTGTGTGTGGGTGTGTAATTCTGGAGATTTATTGACGATTATGTTTCTTGCGTGCAGACGATTTCGCTGTGGTTGTTGTTGTTGTTGTTGATGTTGTTGTTGTTGATGTTGTTTATGGTGGTGGTGGTGGTGGTGGTGGTATTGGTATCGTGTTTCAAAATTGATACTGAATTCCTCGTAGTTGTCTGTCGTGTATTATTCATTCAAAACATTATATTGCTTCTTCTAAATGTATTGAACTTCACCTTTCTTTTCTCTCTTCCTCCTGTTTCCTTGTTTGTAGATTAGTTATAATTGTTCCTGGAGTTGCCGCAAACAGCCTCGTTAGCACCAATTGGTCTGTTATTGTTTGCTTTTTCCTTTGTATATTCCATTTATATAATTCTCTTTCTTCTCTTGTGCTTCTTCTTCTTCTTCTTCTTCTTTTTCTTCTTCTTCTTCTTCCTCTTCCTCCTCCTCCTCCTCCTCCTCCTCCTCCTCCTCCTCTTCCTCCTCCTCCTCTTCTTGCTCCAGTCTCGAAACAATGTGTCAGAAGCAAGATGGACGAGGCCATCCATTACAGTGGGGGAGTCTGCTCGACACTAAGCGATAGTATAATTAAAAAGCAAACTTTAGGTCCAGTTTAAGGCAAGAATACCCATCAGGACGAGAGGAGTGGAGTGAGCGGCGGAGTGGAGCGAAGTTAGTCAAGGTGAGGTGGAGTTATGTGGAGTGAGTGAAAGGAGATGGAGTTAGATGTAGTACAGAATGGAGTGGTGTGGAGTAGTAGTGTGGAGAAGTGGAGCTGTGAGAGGTTCGAACTAAGGGACGTAAGGGGAGGGTAAGGCAGAGGTGGAGTAAGGAAATATATTATATTATTACCTCACTATGATTTAAGAGTAAGTCTTTTCCTCTGTTAATATTGATTTTTTTATTTTATTTAATTACTACGTTAGTTTGGCGTGTTTATCTTTCATCACAGATAAGGATTTGCGGCTCCAGGCACCAACGAGGCTCAAGTTTACCTCAACCAGATAGAGAGAGAAAAAAAATTAAGTAATGAACGAGTAAGAAAAAAAAAAAATTGCTACAAGTGTTGCATCTCACCATATTTGGACTCGATTGAAATATTGTAAGGCTGAATCAAGAAGGTAATGATCAGCTGCTTGAGGAGGAGGAGGAGGAGGAGGAGGAGGAGGAGGAGGAGGAGGACGAGGAGCAGAAGAAGGAAAATGAGGAACAAATGTGGGAGATGACGAGGAGGATAATAGCGATAATTATGATAATGAGGAGGAGGAGGAAGAGGAGGAGGGGGAAGAAGAAGAAGAAAACAAAAAGAACACAAAGGAAAAACAAACAACAGCAAACCTGTTGGCCCTTACAAGGCTGTCTGAGATATTCGAGATTCGGAGGAGGAGGAGGAGGAGGAAGAGGAGGAGGATGCTCTTGTACACGTATACTATCTCTCTCTCTCTCTCTCTCTCTCTCTCTCTCTCTCTCTCTCTCTCTCTCTCTCTCTCTCTCTCTCTCTCTCTCTCTCTCTCTCTCTCACCACCATCTGTGTATTTGTCTTCCTCAGTTAACTCGTTTTTGTTTTAATCAATATACTTTTGCGTGTCTTCAATTAAGAGCAAATGTCGAGCGAGGTCAGGGACGAAGGAAGGGAGGAGGAGGAGGAGGAGGAGGAGGAGGAGGAGGAGGAGGAGGAGGAGAGGAGGAGGAGAGGAGGAGGACAACGAATGAGGATCAGTTAACTGCTATCATTACTTTGTACTGTTTACTGCTTGTTCCTGGTAGTGGTGGTGGTGGTATTATTATTATTATTATTATCATTATCATTATTATCATTATCATTATTATTATTATAGTGATTAAAATTATCATTATTATTATTATTGTTCTTGCTGTTGTTGATGTTGTTTTCGTCTATTTTTTTTCTTATTTCACTTCATCACCACTACACATTTTCTGGCAGGCTTTCCCACGCCTCTCCCCCTCCCCCTCCCAGCCCATGACGTGTCCCTATCGTTTGTACCCGCTTAACCCATGGCCGAGGCAGAGGGGAAGGGAGGAAGAAAGGGAGGGAGAGTAGGGGAGAGTAAAGGATTAAAGGAAGGCAGCAAGGGAAAGGGAAGGGAAGGAAGAAAGTAGAGAAGAAGAGATGGAAGCTGTGATTAAGATTGAGAGAGAAAGAATTAAGGAACGGAAAGAGGAAGGAAGGAAGGAAGGAAGGAAGGAAGGGAGGAAGGGAGGAAGGAAGGGGGGAAGGAAGGAAAGGGTGGGAGGTAGGGAAGGTATGATGTAGGAAGGGAAAGAAGGCAATGAGAAAGAGAAAGAGAAGAAATAAGAGAAAGAAGAAAAATTGAACCAAATGTTGAAGAAAAAAAAATTGAAAGCGTTGAAGAGTGAAAGAAAATAAATGTAGTGGAAATTTTGTTGATGGAAACAAATGTTCGAGAGAGAGAGAGAGAGAGAGAGAGAGAGAGAGAGAGAGAGAGAGAGAGAGAGAGAGAGAGAGAGAGAGAGAGAGAGAGAGAGAGAGAGAGAGAGAGAGAGAGAGAGAGAGTTAGAATTAAGAGATTAAATATAATAGAAGACTAACATCAAAGAAAAGAAGAAAACAAAAGGAGGAAAAAAGATGAATTAAAGAACCACATAAAAACAAAGAAGGAAGAAATAAGGAAGTAACACACACACACACACACACACACACACACACACACACACACACACACACACACACACACACACACACCTCCACGCTGACTCACACACGCCATGACTCAGGCATTCACGGTGACTCTTGTCTCTTCACACTTCTCAGTCTCTCCTCTGCTACAGTTCTGTCTGATTGAACCTCCTCCTCCTCCTCCTCCTCCTCCTCCTCCTCCTCCTCCTCCTCCTCCTCCTCCTCCTCCTCCTCTTGTTGTGATTTAAACGAAAATGAAAATAAAGCGAACTTTCTCCTTATCTGCAAATTGTATTGTTATTAGAATTTAGATAAGATAGACTGATTGTAAAACTGATAGATTGGCCAAGTTGGAATTAACAGTATATTGGATTTTTCGTGTTACTGTGTTTAATTTTTTGGTGTGTGTGTGTGTGTGTGTGTGTGTGTGTGTGTGTGTGTGTGTGTGTGTGTGTGTGTGTGTGTGTGTGTGTGTGTGTGTTTCTGGCAAAATGCGTGACTGATTTCATTATTATCGACCCCCTTTTACTTTTATCCCCTTTCTCTCCTTCCCTCCCTCCCTTCGTCTCTCTCTCTCTCCTTCCCTCCCTAACCATTACAGTTATCATCGATACATCACTTCTCCTTCCCTCCCTCCCTCCCTCCCTCCATCCCTCCATCCCTTCCCTCCCTCCATCACCACCTCTGTCCCTCCTTCTACCCCTCCCTTCAGCTTTCTCACTCTATTCCTATTTATCCATCTATCTATCTACTCATCTTTCTATTTATCTATCTCTCCCCTTCACTACCACTTCCACTCCATCATGCCTACCACTACTATCACCACCACCACCACAATCACCACCATCATTCACTACCACCTCGCACCTTCCCTCTCTCCTCGTTCTCTTATCTGATTCCAAGACTGAGACATCCATTAGCCAGCTTGATATCACACCTAACTCACTCTCTCTTCAAAGGCGGAATAAGGAAGGAAGGAAGGAAGGGAAGGGAAGGTGTGAGTGTGAGAAAGGAATGGTTTAATAGGTGTTAACGTAGCTGTGAGGTTAACCAACTGTTGTATTTCTCCTCTGCAAGGTGGCTGATCAGGTTGGTCGGTTTAGTAATTAGATTCAGATTACCTGTTGGTTCTCAGGTCACCCTTTTTCATTACCTTTCACCCCTCCTCTCTTCTCTCTTTCTCTCTCTCCCTTTTCTATCCCCTCCTCCTACCCATCTCTCCCTCTCCCTCTCCCTCTCTTACTCCTGTTGGTTCATCATCCCTATTCCTACCTCCTTCCACTTTCTCAATCAACACCAACACTAAATGGGGATAGAAAAAATATGTATAGAAAGAACTTTGGTTAATTAAGTCACTTGTTGAAAATTTTAGACATGAGTGAAAAAAAAACTTTGAAATTTGTCCTTAGCTTTTGTTTTTGTAAGTTAGGAAGCTATTCTGAAGGAGAGAGAGAGAGAGAGAGAGAGAGAGAGAGAGAGAGAGAGAGAGAGAGAGAGAGAGAGAGAGAGAGAGAGAGAGAGAGAGAGAATAGAGCAGAGTGTTGGCGTTGATGGACTCGCCTCACCTTGTTCCTCCATCCATCACAGAGAGGTAAGGGTTCCTCAGTGCATACCTCCATCAATCCTCCTCCCTAGTCTTCCATCAGTCTTCCTCCTCCTCCTCTTCCTCCTCCTCCTCCTCCTCTTCATCATCATCATCATCATCATCATCATCATCATCATCATCATCATCATCATCCACTCATCCTCATCTTTCTTATAAAGTTTCTAAAGACTCAGGAAACAGTAACTCCCCTTTCCTTACCCTGTCTGAAACTAACTCCTCCTCCCTCTCTTCCCTCTTCCCTCACCTTTCTAAAAACTACCTCCACCTCCTTCTCACCTGTCTCAGAGTCTACCTGTCTACCTCCAGCCCGCTTACCTGTCCCAAAAAACACGTCCCTTTCTCTTCTTCCCTAATATCACCTTTTTTTTCATTAATCCATTTGCTAACTAGAAAGAAAACGATAAAAAACACTCCCCCTTTTTCCTTTTTTCTTCCCATTTGTGTGTTTTAAATGCATTAGGTTTTGTTACTTAATGAAACACAAATAAGCAAAAAAACAAAACAGCTGGTCCATCGCACGAACAAACGGAGGAGGAGAACGACACTGAAGACAATTATACTGCTTCTCCCTCTTTTTTTTTGGCGTCTGTTTCTTCATCTCTTTTGTCATGTCGCCACTGAATTATTGCTTTCCGGTACAGTCGGAAGGAGCTGAGTTACGATGAGAAGATAATTACGCCAGAAAGCATGTTAATGAATAATGACAATGTAAGGTGTTGCATGGCTCTTATTCACACTTTTTATACCACTTTTTTTTTTCATCCCCCTCCCCTCTCTCTCTCTCTCTACCGTAATTCCTGGCAATTATCCCCTGAAAGTGTTACCTGAATTAACAGTTTAATAACGCCTTCTAAAACCATATTATAAGGCGGCGTTGTATCTCGTAAACAACCTTGACACTGTTTTCCCTTAATCGACAACTTAATTATTTACCACGATGTAGGGGGAAGACGGGGCGGGGCGGGGCGGGGCGGGGCGGGGCGGGGAGGAGAGGAGATGAGAGGAAAGGTAAGGAGCGGGAAAGGGTAGGCAAAAGGGGGAGAAGGAGAAGGAGGAAGGGGTGAAAAGGGGAGTGTTCAGGAATCTAAATACAACAAGTGTAGCTATTTAATTACCTTCAGATCATTACGGTAGGTGGCGGCATCCACTAATTGGCAGGGACGTGCAATTAACCAGGTAAGGGGAGTGACTGCTGCTCTCACCGTATACCTACACCTGTCTCCCTCACCCCCTCCCCTCCCTCCCCTTGCCCACTCTTCCCCTTTACCCTCACCTCCTCCCCTTATAGTCACCTTTTCCCCCTTCCTTATCCCTCTTACTGCCTTATTTTTCCTTTTCCTCTCCCTTCTACCCGACTTTTCTTTTCTCTTCCTACTCCTCCTCCTCCCTATTGCTTCCTTTTTTCTTTTCCTTCCCCTTCTAGCCGTCTTTTCCCTCCTCCTCGTGTCTATCTTCTCCTTTTTTCCTCCTTACTACTTCCATTTTTCTCCCCTTCATTACCTCCTCCTTTTTATCTGTTCCTCCCACTTCTAGCCTCCTTTTCGCTTCTCTTCCTCCTCTTCCTCCTCCTCTTCCTCCTTCCATGGCTTGTGGGAAACTGGTCAGGAGGAAAGGAAAGAGTCCCCATGCGTGGCTTTCCCGTCACGCGCACAGACCACGAGGGTGTGAAGGAACGTGTTAACTAATCAGCCACGGCATTGCAAGGTGTATGTGTCTCTGTAAGCTTTCACGGCGGCCAAGTATTGCACGGGAGAAGGTGCGCCGATAACTTATTTTTAGCTTATATTTAGTACGTCAGAGAGGAATATATATCGTAATTGAAGGTGAATATTAGAGGATGGAGTAATTAATAAGACGGAAATGAAACTCTTGTGTGTCGTATTCTCATCTTTATTCAGTCCGTGGGAACATATAAACGATAAAGGAAAATCAGGGAAATGTGGAAAAAATTGCGGTCATGAAAATAAAAGAACAACTGGATGCGTGGGAGATGTTAGTTGTATATAAACAAACCTGCTAACATGTTATACTGCTTGTTTTGGTGGGTTTAGAATTAATGTATTTTTAGTATAATTTACGTAGTGCGACACTCACTCACGAGGAAGGAAAGGAAGGAAATATTATATAAGGTAGTGAGTGTTGCCGCGTTCAGTCTTCCGTGGGACGCCTCACTGATGCCTTGTGGAGTGTTGGAGTGTGTGGGAGGGACGAAGGCAGTGGTGTGTGTGTGTGTGTGTGTGTGTGTGTGTGTGTGTGTGTGTGTGTGTGTACGTGTGCGTGTGCGTGTGCGTGTGAAAAAGAAGATACTCAATAATCTTTTCCCAAAATGTCAATGATTCAGTGGCTTACCATGCACGTTAAGAGTAATTATGTGAAAGAAAGTAATAAAGCAAAGAGGGTGTGAGGAGGAGGAGGAGGAGGAGGAGGAAGAGGAGGAGGAGGAGGAGGAGGAGGAGGAGGAGGAGGAGGAGGAAAAGGGAGGAGCTCAATTGTCGGTTCATGTTTCGTTGCAATTGTTTTATGCTCTATCTCGCTTCATCTCCGGTCGTGTGTGTGTGTGTGTGTGTGTGGGTGTGGGTGTGTGTGTGTGTGAGTGTGTGAGTGTGTGCGGTAGCAAGAGTGAATGACGTTCATGTTTTTGTGAGTTGCAACTTCCCGTCCCAGACCACCGCGTGTGTGCTTCCTCCTCCTCCTCCTCCTCCTCCTCCTCCTCCTCCTCCTCCTCCTCCTCCTCCTCCTCCTCCTCCTCCTCCTCCTCCTTCTCTTCCTTTTCTTCCACATGCTCGTGTGATTTTCGAAGTACTAGTGATAAGCTTTCTCTCTCTATTTTTTTGTTTTTCACTCGCTCTCTCTCTCTTCAAAATTCACCTTATAAGTTTTATACTAAGAAAACACAGATTGTATGCATTACAGGCAGACTTAAGGAAAACGACTTGTTACTTCTGTTTGTAGTAGTAGTAGTAGAAGTAGTAGTAGTAGTAGTAGTAGTAGTAGTAGTAGTAGTAGTAGTAGTAGTAGTAGTAGTAGTAGTAGCAGTAGTACTAATTCCAGTAGTATTTAGTGTTGCTTTTGGTGTTGACAATCGTACATACTTTCAATGAAGAAAAAAAACAATACTTATGATGCTCCTGGTGATGCTGGTGTTGGACGTGGTAGAGGAGTGGTGGTGGTGGTGGTGGTGGTGGTGGTGGTGGTGGTGGTGGTGGTGGTGGTGGTGGTGGTGGTGGTGGTGGTGGTAGTGGTGGCTTCAAGATGGCGGCTATCGCAGGTGTGCTCCAATTTGCTCTGCATCCCGGGTGGCCGGCGACTCCGAGGTGGTGGTGGTGCAGGTTGTAATTACTGCAGCATATGTGGACCAGAGGATGGGGGAGGAGGGGAGGGGGAGGGGAAGGGATGGTGGGGTGTGGTGATCTTCTCCACCCCGCCCCACCATGCCCCGCCCTACCCCGCCCCGTCCCGCCCCGTCCCGCCCCGCCTCGTCCCGCCCTATATATCAGCCTCTCCACGTTTACCATTGTCATTGGTCCATTCTCCATCTGTTCTCTCTCTCTCTCTCTCTCTCTCTCTCTCTCTCTCTCTCTCTCTCTCTCTCTCTCTCTCTCTCTCTCTCTCTCTCTCTCTCTCTCTCTCTCTCTCTCTCTATTTTTTTCCTGCAACAGACAAATTTGATATATTCTTTGAACTTATTGAACACACAGATTGGTCTCATATAATCGTGTTTACTTTTGATAACTTTTATTCTTTATAAGTTAAGGACAGACCACCTAGTTGGAACTTTAGAGTCTGTGTGGTCTGAGTTTATATGTAATTTCATGTAATTTTGTGTGACTTTCCTTTGCTTCTGAATTTTTCGCCTTTCCCAAATTTCCTCCTCACACACACCTCCCATTTCCCCTTCACTTCTCCTTTCCTTCCCTCAAAGAACTACTCACACTCTCTATATTATGTTCATAGTTATTTTCCCTTCCTATGGTTTTCCACTTTATTCCTCATTGTTATCTCTTCTTCCTTTCTATTAATTTTATTTCCTTCCTTCATTTTATACCTCTCTTACTACCTTTTCCCCTCTCTCTTCTTTTGCTTCATCTCTTCGCTTCCTTCTTTTCTCTCTTTCATTCATCTTTTCCCTTTTTTCTCCCACCCTCCCTTCACCCATCTTCTTTCTTCCTCTCCCTTCCTTGCCTTCCTCCGATCTACGTGACTGAAATCAGGTCACTGCACATACATAGTTTCCTTGGCCACGTCTACTTTGAGGAGGAGGAGGAGGAGGAAAAAGAGAAGGAGGAAAACCAGGAAACTAGAAGATGAAAGCTTGACAGGAGGATAGAAGGGAAAAACGTTGTAGATTGCATGTTAATAATACTTCCCCATCATCTCCTGATCTCTTAATTTTGCGTCATGCTACTGATAACTTCTCTCGCAACCTGACCATAACCAAAGCGAGGTGTGGGGGAGAGTTTCTTTACGGCGGCAAAAATGTACGAGAGTTATTGTCGAAGCACGATAGCGGCGCCCAATGGAAGAGTGCGAGGCGAAGCGGTGATTGGTTTGTGGGTTCAGGACGATTGGTTTAGTATAGGATTGGAGTGTGTGTGAGGCTGACTTGTTGAGTTTGGTCAGGGATTGATTGTGTGTGTGTGTGTGTGTGTGTGTGTGTGTGTGTGTGTGTGTGTGTGTGTGTGTGTGTGTGTGTGTGTTTGACAATGAATAGTGAGAATGAAACACCTTTAACATTTGAGACGTGACCACCTCTTTTACCTAAAAACATTCAAACAGTTTTTGTGATTTAAAAAAACTACATGAAAACGTGTAGAAAATGTTGTCTTAGAAACAAGCAAAGCATAGTATAACTGGGAGAAGTTCACTATTTATCACCAGATGGCAGGACCCTTCAGTGCAGTCACCAATTTAGATCAAGGTTGCATCAAACAATACTAACCGAAGTATAATCTTTCGAATCATATTTATTCCATAATTTGCCAGTTTCTTGTGTCACACATTTAAATCGTAGATATTTTACTACTGGTATAATGATAACGAAACATATCGTATGATTCTGCAAGTTATATACCAATTATTAATACACTATCTTATGAAACACCTTTATTGTTATTTTGTTCTGTATATTCCTGAACAGCATTGGAGTCATCTGTTGTCAGTGACCAAACTTTCACCACCAATCCATCCATGCTTCCTTCCCTCTCTCCGTGGACATTATCCTCACTTCCTTTTATGTACTCCTCAGCCTTTGATTCTAATATCTTACCAAAGTTATAGATTTATCCATAAATATATGCTAAGAAATTTGAACATCAGATATATAATGACCCAATTGCATATTGATATAAGTAATTCAATAGTGGTGGCAATTATGATTAAGTAATTATGGATTCTTCTTTTTTTTCTGTGTAATTATAAACTGTTGGGCGGCTGTTGTCGGGCTTCCTTGTTACTGGCGTCTATTGGGAGACTACCTAATTACAATGATTACCTTTTTTTCCACTTGGATGCAGCATAGTAATGGGAATGAGTGTTTCGTTACGTGTCTATCTAACTGTCTATCTACCTCTATCTCTTTGTAATATTTTAGCGGAGGTTCAAGTGGCAGGATCATGGCAAGGGTGTGAAGGCTTGTGGTTGTGCTTGTTTCTGTTCGCCTCCACCTCATCACACCTTCTATCACCCTCCCGCTCGTAGCCTCAAGACCAGACAATTATCTCCCACGTGTGGCCGAGGAGGGAGCGATAAGATGTAAGAGTGAGGCGATTCTCTCTTATCCAGGAAGCGAAGGTTGCACATGTAACGCCTTCAGGGTGTTCCTCTATCCAGTATTGGCTGCCCCCCCCACCAAACGCCTCGCCCCGCCCACATCACGTTATACACTCATAAAATCCAGAATATTGTGTGATAGTTTGGCGGAAATTATAAGAAAGTAGTGGGAAGGTCTGTTTGAAATGGAAAATTATAGGAAATTAGTAAGATCTTTATTTGAAATGGCAAATAAAAACAATTTGGAAAGATACACACCTACTAACTTTAAAACAGGAGAAAGTAAATGGTTGCCTAGGTTGGCGTTATGTTTAGTGTGATAATACGCGGGAAGATCAAGTTTGGACGCAATATAATGCTGCCGGTGTAGTTAATAAGCATGCAGCTACCTCCGTCTTGTGCATTATTATCCCTGTTCACTCCAGCTGCTCAACCTGCGCCGGATGGAGTAGCGGTGATCGTGGTAATAGTCCCTGGTTCCTCCCGCCCCGAACTCTGTCTCCCACACACAGGGTAGAGATGCGTTGGATCCTCTTACAAGTCTATATGAGTGAATGTTGATAACTAGCGATGTAGCACACGTCAGTCTGAGCTCACTCTTGCGTTTCATCTTTGTAGTTGTCGTTCAAGATACAAAATCATACTTTTTTTGCTGTTTTCGTAATAGAAGGAATATTCAATTGTTTTTTTTATGTTAGATTATCAGTCACCGTTGCTACTATGAAATTTTGTCTTATAATTTTTTGTTTTCTCTCTCAAAAGAAAGAAAGAAAAAAACCACACACATCGTCGCTGAACAGTGTCAAAATTCATGTAGTATTTACGGTTATCTGAGTTACTTACGGACGTGCCTCCGATCAGGACTTTTTTTTCTCCAATCAAACTCAAAACAGTGACACCGAGAAGAAGTCACCGTTGTGTTCTTAGTATCTGCAACACACAGGTCATGTTCAGCTGGATCTGCCACTCCACCTCAGTGAGTCGGCGTTTTGCAAGACATGGAGGCCAGTTTTTATTAGCATTCACATGTTTCGCTTCTTACAGTTCGAGTAAAACTTCAATAATATGTCAGGTCACTCGCCTGCCTCGTGCGTGTTCTGGGGAAGGTTGGCGATGCGTCCCACGTGTGTCTGGTCCTGGGTCTGGCCTGTGGGAGTCTGGCACCAAGGGGACTGGTGTTCATGTGAATTCCTTATGATATGTCACTTTTTTTAACCACTTATTTTTCTTAACAAAATTGCAAAGATATGTAAAGTTTTATTTGGACAACACAAAGATAGTTTTTGTTGTTTGTGTTATTTGTATTGAGGTGGTGGCGTTACATACAAAAGGGAAAGAATTTGCCTTACTGTGTGTGTGTGTGTGTGTGTGTGTGTGTGTGTGTGTGTGTGTGTGTGTGTGTGTGTGTGTGTGTGTGTGTGTGTGTGTGTGTGTGTGTGTGTGTGTGTGTGTATAATACTGTGACAATAGATTATGAGTAAAACTATAAAGTCAGTCTCGCTTCTCCGCAGATAGAAAGTCAGTAGATTGTGTCCAAAATAAATGTTCATATTCTAAAATCAAACTGATCCTCCTTTTATTCAGCCAAAGTCTTATTCCACTTTTCTTTTTCCCTCACACGTGTACAGAATCTCAGTGCAGTGAAGGAGTTTGTCATTATACTTCAGTGACTTTTGTAAACACTTCTCTAACACACACTATCGACCGTTATTAATATCATAACGTAACCTATGCATTCCGTACCATGCGTCAGTTTTGATCATCATTACATTCACTAAACATTAGGCATAAAGCAACGAGTCTGTGAGCAGCTTAGGGTCACCTCACAGCTTATAGGCGAGTGGATGTCACTACACAACAGCTTTCTCTCATCCTGCTTGGTGTTTTTTTTTCTTTCTGAATTGATATTTTTGCACATATTCACTAATAAGATTATGTTTCATGTTCTTTTTTATATCATTGCTAGCTTTAGTCTCTCCCGTTCTTTCAACATAACCTTCTTCCCACATTTTTCCTTTCCTCCATCCCTCCCTTCCTCTCCCGGTACCTCCTCCCATGTTCTTAACCTCCCTCAGTCCCTCCCATCCCTACCTCCCTTTACCTTGCCTTTTCCCCTCCTTCCTTCCTTCCTTCCTTCCTTCCATCCCTCCTCCCCGGCCCATCATCACAGCCACCGCCCAGTTAGCATCATTAGTGACTCTCCAGTCCCCTCACTTGTCCCCTTCTTTCCCCTTCCTTCCCCTCACTGTGGCCCTCTTTGGCACCTCTCTGACCACCTCAAGTCCCCCTCCACCCCTCACACACACACACACACACACACACACACACACACACACACACACACACACACACACACACACACACACATGCACATGGCTGGGAAAATCTTAGTCGCAAGTGAGGGTAAACAGAATGCTAAGTGGGATAATGAATGCGGTGTGTGTGTGTGTGTGTGTGTGAGAGAGAGAGAGAGAGAGAGAGAGAGAGAGAGAGAGAGAGAGAGAGAGAGAGAGAGAGAGAGAGAGAGAGAGAGAGAGAGAGAGTTTGCAAGTTTTTATATTCCACATCATAAGTCAGGAACTCACAATATAAACTAAAAGAAATCAGTAAAATAAATTATTAGAAATACTTTTACTTGCTACTTTCGTTAATATATCATAAATCTCTATATTCAGATGCGAAGAGAAATGGAAATCAGCTGTCTTATTTTTACATGTTATTCACATTTATATACATTTATCTATTCACTTTCCCTCACCTTGCGTCCAATTTTTCATAAGCAACAAAAGACAAACTCACACGAACAGGTTTAGGCAAGAAAGAAAAAATAAAATAAAAGATAATGTAATAATATAGGAATTTGAGTTATAGTATTAATCCCCATTCTTATCATTATCATCATATTAATTATAGAAGTTATCTACACAAGTAATCAGAAAACGTAGTAAAAGGTCCTCCAACTAAACAAAAAAACTACTGTACAAAATATTATAAAAGGCATTGAAATCTATTGTTACCAAAATAGTTAAAAAGAATAATATATAACCTAAAAGAAACTTCAAAACTAAGAGTAATTCATCTATAGAAACTTTTCCACAGTTATCTCATTTATATTATTTTATTCAATGTTCTACTTCAATCTTTCTGTATTACCCTTTATCTTTTCTTTATTTTAACTCGCTTTTATTTCTATTTAATCAAAGAAAAAGTAGGAAGGTATTACCGTTCTCTGACCGAGTATAGAGAATTGTATTTTTTTTCTCTCTCTCTCTCTTTCTCTCTTTCTGGCGACCTTAAAACACTCTTATATTGTCCTCTCTTCGCGGAACGAGTGAAAGCCGATGACAAAAGAGAGAGAGAGAGAGAGAGAGAGAGAGAGAGAGAGAGAGAGAGAGAGAGAGAGAGAGAGAGAGAGAGAGAGAGAGAGAGAGAGAGAGAGAGAGATATCGAATGTAAGAATTCTTGGTAACTCTGATCAGCAAGATATATAATAAACTGCAGTGTCTATCCTGGTGTACACTCTTATATCTCAACTGTGCAGGAGATTTACGAGTGACTGTGGCTGTGAATTTATCGACACTTTTGATTATTACTCTTACTTTGAGGGGAACAAGTGAAAGCGAATGATGAGAGAGAGAGAGAGAGATCGAAAAAAAGAGATAGATAGATCAATAGATAGATAGAAAAAGAGAGAGCTTACACAATGAGAATTTCCTTACATATGGGATCACTTGCATATAGAATGTCATACTTTCACCACTAATATAATGTCAATAACCTTGATTTATATATATAGCTGACGCAATCTTATACGTTACCTGTGAATACTAACAACTTTGAGTAATTCTGGCTATGGATTTTGAGTCTTGTATGTGTTGTAGTTCTCCAATAGATGTCACAGTCACCTTAACACCTTCTTGTGTCACTTTTTTTTTTTACGGTACACTGAAAGTACTTGGATAAAAAAAAATAAGTTACAGAAAAGATGTTCCGTGCAAATAAAAATTCAAAGTGTTGCTGAAACTCAACTCAAATATATATTAGGATTTTCTTTCCATTTTGCTATCTTTTTATAGTGTTGTTTTCGTTATAAAGTGATATTTGCTGTTATTTTCGTGATTTTGGAAGAACGTTCAATGCATTTTCTTTTAGTTTTCGTTATTAAGAGGAAGTTAATTTTATTGCCATGGTTTTAAAAGAACGTCTCCCTATTTTATTTCGTATTTATTCTGTGGAGGTATTTTTCTCTTTCTTTTTATTGTTGTCACGTGATGTTGCTTCATGTCTTCGCGGCGAGGAAGTGAAAAATTCTCTGTTTCACGTTTCCGGATGAACAGTCGTTGAGTTCCACGTGAATGCAACGCTGACAAAGGGTTCGAGTGGAGTGTTGCAGTGTTGCTCGTCGCTCTCCCTTGCAACACTCCCTCCCTCCCTCGTGTGTTGCCTCCTCCTCCTCACCACCTCCTCAACACACACTCTCACCCCCGCCCATTGTGTTGTTGTGGCGGCCAGTAACACCTCAGCCAATCATCATTTTCAAAACCCTTCTACACTTCTTGTTTTTTTTATTGCCTTCCACCGCCTTCTCCCTTCCCCTTCAATTCCTCCTCATCCTTTGTTTGGTTTTCCCCCTCATCTGCCATTTGCTCCTTGTTCTCACCTTTGCCCTTTTCCTCTTCCTCCTGTTCTTTTAATAATAATAATAATAATGATAGCTATAATACTTATGATAATGAACACTTCCATAATTCCTAGTTAAAAAACAGTATATCTTCGAGTATTTCTTACTTATGTAAATTTTATTTTCCTCTTTATCCATGTAATAAATAGTTCTTCCCAAAATTCCTCGGTAGTTATGACCTCAAAAAAGAAGAAATTGTTTTATGACTTACCTGGGAGGTAGACGGACAGGGAGGGACTAATAGGGGGGGGAGGAGGGAAATGAGGGAGGGAAAGAAGAAGAAAAACGAAGGAAGGGAGAGGAAACCAAAGAAAATAGAGACAAACAGAGGACTAGAATGTAAAAGAAAACCAAGTCAATCACAATACAATAGAATCTAGAAAAAAGAAAAAAGAATCATATTGAAATTAAGTTGAGAAATTTACATAGAGATTAATGGTTAGAAAAGAGTGAATGACAGAAGGAATAGAGGAATGAATGAAGGAAAAGGAAACAGAAAATGGAAATGGCAAAAATACAAAAGAGGGAGAGAGAATATAAGAGGATGAGGCACGAGGAAGGAGCACAGTGAGAGGTATGAGGGGTATGAGGGAGTGAGGCAGCGGGAGGGGAAGGGGGAGGGGGACAAGGCAGACAGGCAGGTAGGCCCATAACCCACCTGACACCGTTTTTTTGTGGTGCATCACGACGTTACTGCTGCGAGATGAGGCAGATTATGGACGGTGGTTAAGAGGAAGCTTGGCACACCCATCCTCCTCTTCCATCCCTCCCTTCCTCCTTCCCTCCTCCTCTATCCCTCTCTCCCTCCCTCCTCCTCCTCTATCCCTCTCTCCCTCCCTCCTATCTCCATCCCTTCCTTACTTCGTCCATCCATATCTTCCTCCTTTCTTCCTTCCATCATTTTTTTCTTCTTCTTCTTCTTCTCCTTTCATTCGTCCATCCATCATTATCGCTAACAAATATTCTCTTTATAGATTGAAAAGTCATTTGGTATTTGTTCTTTCTTTTATGTATTTTTGTATATCCTCATCTTTGTTTATTCATTTTTTTTTCCTCTGTGCTCCTGATTTTCTTCTTTCTTCCGGTACACACAAACAAATATTTACCAAACTCAAACAGTAAAGGTACGAAAGATTACTGATGTGTTTTTGTTTTTCTAATCGAAGGGATCTAAACCTTATAACAACCTCGTGTGTAGTACTACCTCAAGGAAGCTTTGTTCTCTCCCCTCGTGTGCGATCCAAAACCCCTCACAGCATGTTTCTAGTAACTTATGATCTACTTACACAGGTTACGATGGCACTTGCGGCAAAAACTACGTAGCTTATTGTTAGAAAGAGAGAGAGAGAGAGAGAGAGAGAGAGAGAGAGAGAGAGAGAGAGAGAGAGAGAGAGAGAGAGAGAGAGAGAGAGAGAGAGTCAATCTTTCATCATTCACTCAAACATTCCTCGGAAGACAAAATTTGCATACGTGTTAGGCAGCAGGAGTGGCGAGAACACACCAAGGTTCGCTGGGGTGATGGGGAGGCGCAGGGAGGCGGCTGAGAGGACCGCGTGGAGGCCTGTGAGAGATAGAGGAAGGAAGAAGAGGAGGGACGAAACAAAAGGAAAATAAGAGAAGAAAATAATATATAGGAAATAAAAGTGTGTCTGATGAGTAAAGAAAATCACCGAATAATCAAAGGAAAAACGATAAGAAAAAATATTAAAAGACAAGTATTATAATAACATTTTATACATAACAGAAAACGATAAGATAAAAAAAAATAAACTAACACATAAGAAAATACACATAAAAAAAAAAATTAAGTACGATAAATAAAAATAATAATAAAACAAGTGAAAACCAGATAAACGTGAAGGCGGAACGAGACAAAGGAGAAGCTAAGGAGGAAAGGGCTGGGCGTCGGCGTGATCAGAGCGTCGCCTTTATGACTGCTTCTAGGCTGATGGTTTTACGGGCGTGTCGGGCCGGTGCGGGATGGGCCTGGGCTGGGGCGGGGCGGGGCGAGTATGATGGCATATGATGAGCCCGATGATGCCCAGGTAAGGCTTGCAGGTGTCCGCTGAGGTTTAAAAAGGAAGGGACATGATGGGAACGTGGACTCATGTGACTGAGAGAGAGAGAGAGAGAAAAACAGTTAATGTATGAATCTTAGATGTGAAGGTTGAGAAACTAATAACAATTCATATTACTAACAGGAAAATAATAAGTGAAAGAAAAAAAATACATATACAAACCCTACAATTAACCTTCACGTACCTTGTTATATACAGATGTTGTTCCTTCATTCGTTGTGCAATAAGGAAAAACTGGGCGATGAATATTTCAAGGCGTGTCAGTAAGAGGAAGGAAAACAAACTTCAAACATCAACATCAACATCCGCATGAGCAGGCACAGATATAGATAAATAAGGCAAGCAGAAGGACGTGTAAATAATCTAATGTTATTCCGTTGTAGGTCTTCAGGTGATTCATAGAGGCAGTGTGTGTGAGCATAATGAAGCACTTACGAGGCAGCCAAGATGTTGAAAGGTTCATGAATGGGAAATGAAGCGACGAATAACTTTCACTTCACACTTATTTGTCACTGCCATGCGTAAAGCTGTATGAGGGTTTAAAATTATCATGCAGAGGTGTGGGTGTGTGGGTGTGTGTGTGTGAGTCTTCTGTTCACAACTAAAGTTAAAGTCAGCGGTAACAGTCCTGAAGTCGCCTCCACACGCTTAATTCCACGAGGTTCTTCTATTACACATCTGTCAAGGGTATTTCGTGTGGTGAAAATGTATGTGGTTGTGGTATATTTACTGAGGGAAGGTTGCGTTGTGCGGTTACATGGATGCGGTGTGTCTTAACTGCTGTGAAGGCTGTTTGGTGTTGCAAGAGGAGGAAGAGGAATTTAAAAAGTTCGGGGAATTAATAATGTTTGAGTTACTGTATACTAGTTAAGCAGTGTGTGTGTGTGTGTGTGTGTGTGTGTGTGTGTGTGTGTGTGTGTGTGTGTGTGCGTGCGTGTGCGTGTGTGTGTGTGTTTATGTTAATGAGGAGGGACGGGACTGAGGCATTCATTATATAAATGTTCAATGTACAACTGTAATTCATATGCACTTTCACGTTTCTGTGACGGAATATTTCTTTTATTATTTTCGAACCGGAAAATAACCAAAATTAAGGTTAAAAGCGTCATATCACCGCGTAATTATTAGTCTTAGGCAATTATGTATTGAGACAAAGTTGTCTAATTTTAAAATGTGTATCAGATGCTGCAAAGATATTTCCGATATCTTCAATAGCATTGTACATACATACAAATAAACGCTGCAATCATATACAGAGTAACACCTTGTTCTGACCGACTTTTAAGACTTCTGAATAAAGAGAACACTTCCTCGCCACGCTGGGCCCACCATGACATCCAAAATTCCCACAGTTAAATTTGTTCTATTCAATTATAGTAAAATAAGCAGTAAATGCGAATAGTAAAGGGTAAATTATTTTAATATATTACGCAGTATTCAGATTAAGCCGAATGTTACTGCTTGGTGAATGTAGAGAACTTTAAATAAGTGATATTACATCGAATATAAGTAAGAGAAATAATAAAAATGTGATCACCAGTAACCCAGACTAATGACAAGGTTACTAAATTTATAAAAACCTATTACAAATTATTACAATAGTATTACATCCAAAACTCTTCGAAAGCCAGCAGGGTATAAAATTTATGGGCGTGTGGTTTGGGGGTGAAGGATGGTGCGAGCGTTCACCAGTCTTTGTACTACATGGAAAGACAACTTGCATCACCGCACCGAGGGAAGATGCAAGACTAAGAAGATGAAACAGTTTATCCATACACTGAGTTACCACACAAGCAACATTTACAAACCACCTGTGTAAAAGGTGAGGAAGGACAGGAAAATAATTATAAACCTTCTTTCCTTCCTCTTTAAGTTCTTAGGGATTATATATTACGATCATAGTTTTGGGTTTTAAGTAGACCTGCTGACAGACGCGGCGGAAAGCGGCTTACCTACCTGTGCCAAGGTAATAAACACGAGTTATGTCTGGATTAATGCATGTAAATGTTGTATTAAGACTACATTTTCTACAATAGGAATAAGTGTTGTACAAATAGCCGCCTAAGAGACACTGACAATTCTTTATCTGTTTGTTTAAAGTCTCGTTACATCCACTAAGGTTGTATCAATACCTGTAGGAATTAAGGCTTCACGTGTCTCAGATCACCTCGCTTATTGGTGATTGGGTCTTACAGGTGGATGAAGACGTCCTACCTGTCTGTTCGCGTGTCTTTCTGTCTGTCTGTCTGTTTGTCTGTCTGTCTGTCTGTCTGTTTGTGTGTCTCTTTGTTTGTGTATTTGTTTATCTATCTATCTGTCTGTTTATGTGTCTTTATCTATCTGTCTTTGTTTTTTTTTGTTTTTTTCTCCTCACACAAACACACATACAAAAAAAACATCCAAGACTAGATGGTTTTCCCCTCCGTGTCCTCGGTTCTTACGTGAAGGATACACTAATTCGATGCATTATCCTTTATTTATTTATCCAGAGAAGGAAAAATAATACTTCTTGCAACACTTTCATGATCACTGCTTGCAAGACTAAGGCGGAAAAGTATGAATTAGTGTCACTACGTAAACCACACAAACATTTAATAGCATCTGATAAATACATACATACATATATACATACATACATATATATATATACATACATACATAAGCCTTTGAACACTATAGATAAAAAATTATGATTCCTTAAAAAAAAATATATGTATAAAGAAAATTGAATATATATAAAAAAATATAAAAAACTAAATAAATAAAATTACGACCGTGGAAAAACCCGGTGATGATTTTCGAAATTATTACCGAGAAACTGATTTTTTTCTCTCTCTCTCTCCCTCAGGCGCGGAAGGCAGTAAGGCAGTTTTTATTATGATTTTATTTTAGGGTGGCGGCGAGAAGGGAGGGAGGGAGGGAAGGAGGGGGGTGGAAGGGGGGGTGAAGGGGGGGGAGAGAAACTGTGGTGTGCGGTAGGTAACTTTGACTCTAAGGGGATTTTTTTGTTTTTTTTTTGTTACCTCCATCCACATATTCTTATCATCCACCTCCACCTCGTCCTCCTCCTCTTCTCTTCTCTTCTCTTCCTGCTTTCAATTTTGTTCCTCTTCCTTCACTTTTTGATTCTCTCTTCTCCTCTACATTTTCTTTGTCACTTTTCATCTTTCAATTGTCAAACCTTAATGCTTCCTTCTTCAAGATATATAATTATCTTCCTGCTTCTTTTTCTTCTTCCTTTGTTTCTTCTTAATTTTTCTTTTTCTTCTTTTTCTTCTTCTCCTCCTCCTCCTCCTCCTCCTCCTCCTCCTCCTCCTCCTCCTCCTCCTCCTCCTCCAATCAAGATCAGAAAGTCTCCTCCGTCGCTGAAAGAAAACTATTCAACGTGTTCGTTTCGCGCCAAAACTTACAAATAAATCTCAGTCCTCACGAAGAACACGAAGAAGACACTCATTCACTCTTCTCTCACCCAAGGATGCTGTGATTCGCGACAGAAATTTGGTAAAGACTATTTGAATCCACTGCACAAGGAAGAGGAGGAGGAAGAGAAGGAAGAGTGGAGGAGGAGGAAGACTGGAGTGGAGGTGTTGGGACGGCTGGTTGAGGCCATAGTTACCGGGCAGTTTTATGATAGCATGAGGAAACTTTGCTTTTACCGCCTCTTCTCCCTCCTCCTGTAGTCCATCTCTCCCACAGCTCCTCCCTCCTCCTGTCCCTCCCTCCCTCCCTCTCTCTGTCCTGGTGCTGTCGAGGCTTAGCAGAGGATAAGCTTTGTGAATCTGTTGTACTTTATATGTTTGAGGCATGTACACGCACACACACGTATACGTACACAGGCGCACGCACACACGCCAAAGGTAGAATTGGCGGGAAGGTATATAGCTTTGCCTTTGCGGACCTTTCGTCAATGTGTGTGTGTGTGTGTGTGTGTGTGTGTGTGTGTGTGTGTGTGTGTGTGTGTGTGTGTGTGTGTGTGTGTGTGTGTGTGTGTGTGTGTGTGTGTGTGTGTGTTTGCGAATCTTTCCCACTGGTTGTGATTTATGGCTCCCGGATATTTTGACCGTCCTTGTCTGATGACCCGGAGACAGAAAAATGATCTTAGCTCGCTCGGCCGGGATGCCTCCGACTCTCTCTCTCTCTCTCTCTCTCTCTCTCTCTCTCTCTCTCTCTCTCTCTCTCTCTCTCTCTCTCTCTCTCTCTCTCTCTCTCTCTCTCTCTCTCTCTCTCTCTCTCTCTCTCTCTCTCTCACTCTTAATACTCTAGATACCTGCGATGCGGTGACGTCTTACCTGAATGGTGGTCAAGGCCAGAAGCATCGCAAGACTCATATAACAAAATTAATTCCGAACACCAACTCACCTTGAATATTTTAATGTACGGGAACGCAACATCTTGAGGCGCACCAACGCATAATCCGCTGGTAATATTGTGCATACAAGTTTTCCTATTGTTGTTCATTGTAATTAACTTTCTTACATACGAAGGAAGGCCGACCGAAGGATAGAAATAAAATGTTTAAAAAAGAATACACACAATTCTATTTGCTGGCCGCGAGGGAGCACGAAAAGTTGACGAGGTGTTCAAATCAATTTTAAGAACGTTCAATTGTTTATTGGTGTATTCTTACGCTGGTTTCGTCTCTTCTTGGGGTGACGGGAGGGAAGGGGGAGGGGGAGGGAGAGCGAGGAGGCTGAAACGGATTTGGGGATGTGACTAGACAGGACAGGACGGGATGGATGGGACGGGAAGAGGCACAGTGACCGGTGGTGTACTCTATGGGGGCAATAAATTAAGAACAATCAGACCTTTTGTTTTAATTCGCAAATCTGTGCTACTTTTGCTCACCTGGAAGTCGTGTCGCCCGGCCGTGGGAATGTTTCTTTTTGATCACAGATTTATGGTGGCGAGGCTTTGGTGTTTGGTGCTGTCATAGCCGGGGTGGCGGTGTTGGGTGAGGTGAAAGGAAGAGAGAGGGAGAAAAGAGAGAGAGAGAGAGAGAGAGAGAGAGAGAGAGAGAGAGAGAGAGAGAGAGAGAGAGAGAGAGAGAGAGAGAGAGAGAGAGAGAGAGAGAGAGAAGAAGAGAAATAGACAGATAGACTGACAGACAGACAGAGCGAGAGGCAGACAAAGAAATATACAGTATATAGACAGACTGACAGACAGATAGATAAACAGACATACTTATAAACAGACACACAGACAGATAGACACAATGAATGAATGAATAAATGAAGAAAAGAAAAAAGAAAATGAAAAGAAAATGAGAAATAAGGAAACAAGTAAGAACATAAAAAGAAAGAGAAAATAAACACATAAACGGACAGACAAATAAGTAGATGAAGACAGACAGCCCAGACAGACAGAAGAGTGGCTTGGAAGGTAACCAATGTATACGAGTCTGGTAGCGGCTGGTAGCAAAGTAGTGGTTGGAGGAAGAAGCACTAAGAAGGAAGGAAGGTGGTGGTGGTGGTGGTGGTGGTGGTGGTGGTTATGGTGGTATTTGAGGGTGTGGAAAAGGGAGGGAACAAGAAGATGAGGGATGGAAGGGAGGGGGGATAAGGAGGCATATTGGTGGACAGTCTTGGGTAGCCTCTCCGTGGGTTCCTCCTCACGCTGGTGACATAAAACCTACAGTCCATGTCACCGATTCGTCAGTCGTGTTACCTCCTCGTTCTCAAGCAGTCCTCCCTCCCTCCCTCCTCCCACGACCTCCCTCCCACTCCACTCTTGAGAAACTCCACTGGTACGTGAGTCAAGGGCGCCCCTGACACACTCACACGGTGACCACACACCTGCTGACGTAGTACTTACTTGGAAAATAAGTTTGATTATTAAGCATAAGAACTTAACTCACCTGTGTTGTGTTTTTTTTTTCGGTGAGTCGAGAGAGAGAGGGTGACGCTGATTCTCACCTGCGACCACCTGAGCGCCGCTACCGGGAGCTTCGATGCGTGTGAGAAAGTTAGGTCAGCAAGCGACCGACCCGAACATACCATCCGTGCGTGATTAATCTGTGAACATTGATTTGATCGGCGGCGACCTGGTGTAAACTGTGTGGGGGTGTCGGGCGTGCATCGGGAGGCTGAATATTCATTGGCAACATTGAGGCTGTGGTAGTGGTGGTGGTGCCTGTGGACGCGCGGGGCCACGGATGAGCCTAGGTGTGTAATGCGATGAGGGCCGGACAAGCTTCCGTGACGATACGACAACAACAACACAACGCCGCCGAAGCTGTGCTCCTCTCGAAGTGAGTCGCGGGTCTATTTTTCTTTTAATCCGAGATCGATGCAGTAGTCGCCTGTACCAGGAATGGAGAGAAAGGAGGTGGAAACGCACCATTGCTCTTATCGCCAAAACGCAAGTAACAAGCCGCTTCAGACCACCTCCACCCTTCCTGGAAGCGTCATTCTCTCTCTACATGGTACTTGAGGGTTCCGTTGAGCACCTGAATCATTCAATTGTAAACCACGTACTTGGATGACTTTTTTGGAAAACTAAAGTGAGATATATGGGGCACGGAGGCCACCATTTAATGTATAAAGATAATGACAAAGTTCCACTCATGGGCCACAGTTGACGCAGGTGTTGCTCTTATCGTCTATCGAAGGATGTCTGAGATCATCAAGTCGTGCATGGAATGACTCGCCCACAGACCTGCAGCAGTTGTTGTTGTAGTCCCCTCCTTCAACAGTGTCAAGAAAAGGAAAAGAAAGATTATACATAACGAATAAAAGGGAAACTGTATGAACACACTCGTTCCCGCAAAACGTATCGCTGAGACGAAACTCAAACGATTATCTTCCTTCCTTCAGGCAGGTAATCAGATTATGTGTTGTGTGTGAGTGTCCTTCATGCTGTCGCGCCCATAAGTGGACTGACCAAAGGGAAACAGCTGCTTGTGAAAAAGACTTATAATAGCAATAATTCACTCGTATGACAAGAAACTATACAACTCAAGCCACTGAATTATAGAGCGAGTGACTGTGCACCGAATTTACATCAGTGAGCCACCTCGTCCAGGAAGAAAACGGGGTGTGGCAGTAATCAAAAAAAGATTAACACGAGACTAATTACACGGATAAACAAAGACTAGAAGTGTTGTTTTGGAGGAAACGTTGAAGTGCGCGGCTGTCAGTGTTACCAAGAGCCTAGCCACGTCACTTCATTGTTACCAGAATGGAGTGGATATCCCTCGTCTCTACCGGTGAGTTAGTGATGGTGGTTATGGTGAGGTGGAGGAAGAGGCGGAGGAGATAAAGCTGTAGTGATGGTGATGGTGTCTTGAAGGGGTGTAGGTGGAATGGTAGCAGTACTGATGTAATGGTGGTGATTGTGGTGGTGTACTGGAGTTACGGGAGGGTTGGGGTGGTGTTAATGATTGTGGTGGTGATGGTTAGGGCAGTAATGGTGAATGTATAGTGTTTTGTGCTGTATTGCATGTAGGGAATGAACATGATTGTCAATAAGCTTTTTAACATGAAGAAAAACTATGGAATTGATTTGTGTTTCGTATCAACATATTAGTAATCTCTCTATCTTTTTTTTTCTTTTCTCTCTCTCTCTCTTTCTTTCTTTCTCTCTCTCTTTTTCTCTCTCATATACACAGTAGTCAAAACACAAGCAACAATGACAACAGCCAACAATTACCAGAAATAAACAACAATATGCATCGCGTAACACAGCACGTAATCACTCCTTTAACACTGGGTGGCAGGATAAACCTTCTCCATTGCAACACGTTCTAAATAATGACCCCCATGGATGTAATGCTGCCTTATTATATTACACTTATATCCTCGAACCGTAACTGGTGGTAGTAACTCTCACTGTACCCAGGAAGAACAGGACGAAAGGTATATATATAGAGTGTGTTTACCTGTGACGTTAATATGTCTTACTCGTGTTTATTGTTGTATTCAGGTGAGTTCAGGGTGTGTGGGTGGGTGTGTGTGTGTGTGTGTGTGTGTGTGTGTGTGTGTGTGTGTGTGTGTGTGTGTGTGTGTGTGTGTGTGTGTGTGTGTGTGTGTGTGTGTGTGTCACTTTCCTCTCACTCATGGTCTTGAAACGTATGTACATGCATTTTTCATCCTTCAAGACCAACTTTCCTTCTCGTTCGTGCGTGTGAGAGCGAAACGAAGGCTGATGTTGAGAAATTGGAGGAAAAATAGGTCTTTTTACTATTGTTGAGGTGAGATTTGTGTTGAAATGGTCAGTGGTTCAAAAAATATAGATGTGTGTATTTGTTCAGTTTTATGGTACTGATGCAGAACAGAAGTGGAAACTATAGCATTTCAAATTATTTATGGTTAAGGAAGAATTATTTATTTCCTTCTGTCTGTGTGTGTGTGTGTGTGTGTATGTGTGTGTGTGTGTGTGTGTGTGTGTGTGTGTGTGTGTGTGCGCGCGAGTTGCTTATCTGTCTGATTCCTGTCTGTCCGACTTTTTATTTGTCTGTATTTATCTGTTTGTCAATCCGTCTCTCTCTCTCTCTCTCTCTCTCTCTCTCTCTCTCTCTCTCTCTCTCTCTCTCTCTCTCTCTCTCTCTCTCTCTCTCTCTCTCTCTCTCTCTCTCTCTCTCTCTCTCTCTCTCTTTCTCTCTCTAACACACACACACACACACACACACACACACACACACACACACACACACACACACACACACACACACACACACACACACACACACACACACACACACACACACACACACACAAACACAAACAATCATTGCTCCCTAGCTCAGTGGTAACGTTCCCGCTTTGTCACTTGAACTTGACAGGCTAAGGTTCGCGCCCCGCTCAGGGTGCTAAATTTTCATGGATGACCGAGCAGTTACTGTCCTCCTTGAGCAAGAGGATGGTGTGTGTGGTGTGTAAAGGTCACAGGTTTACCCATAGATTGGTCTAAGCTCTCTGTTGAAAGATTATAGATGGTGATCACAAGTCTAGCACGTGATCCTCAAGACCGTGGGTGAATTAAACACACACACACACACACACACACACACACACACACACACACACACACACACACACACACACACACACATACAGCCCAGGTCCACAGTAGTGATCTTTTAAGCAGGGACATAAAAATGGATGCGAAAAGAGAACCGGAGTGTGAAGATGCTGCTGCTGCTGCTGTCACAGGGAATGTTCACCCTTCCGTCACCTCCACCCCATCCACTCCTCTCCTCCATTTCCACCTCTTCCTGACTTATTTTTTTCCCATCTCTTCCCATCATTTCCGTGGTAACTTATTTTCTGTCCCTTTATTTTTTTTTCTCTCTCTCTCTCTTCTTTTCTTTTTCTTCTCCTCTGCTCATCCATTCATTCCCTGATCCTCTTTGTCCCTCCACCTCCCTTCTTCCTCCCTCACCCTCACCCGGCCCCCCCACCCCCACCCCGCTGCTGCTTCACAGTGAAGGAAAGAGAATTTCGTAATGTTACACCAGTCTTAACTTTCCATATTCCTTATTCCATCAACTTGGACGTGAATGATTTTAAATTACATATATATATATATATATATATATATATATATATATATATATATATATATATATATTTTTTTTTCATCAATGGCAGAGAGAGAGAGAGAGAGAGAGAGAGAGAGAGAGAGAGAGAGAGAGAGAGAGAGAGAGAGAGAGAGAGAGAGAGAGAGAGAGAGATGACACGTAAACTTAATTTTCAAGTAATATGTGCATTACTAAGTTTTGGTAAATATAGTGATTGCTGTCACGTGATAAAAGACTCGTGATCCATTAAGTGAGTGAATCGCGAGTCAGTGAGCCGCTGCTGGGGTTGTCACATCACCACCATCAGGCGGCGACGACCTGCCGCTGCTGGACCGTGAGTAGTGGGCAGAAAGGGCTTTCCTTCTCCCGGTCTTTACGTTCATACCTCCATCTCTCCTGCCAGAACAAGTTGATTCCCCGTTTTCCCTTAATTTTGTAAGCAATGCGTCGCGAGGCAGTGTTGGATGCTGCTCTGTGTGTGCTGCTCCTTTCAGCCTCAATGCATCACGTCACCATCGTTTACTAATGGTGTGTTTCGAGTATCTCATTCCCGCGGAGGAAAATATTTGTGCAGACAGGCTTGTTCAGTGCTATTGGTGTCGTCTTACTGTCGTGATTAGTGACGAGGCAATCAGTGTTTCATGTGTTTTGTCTTCTGTGTGTGTGTGTGTGTGTGTGTGTGTGTGTGTGTGTGTGTGTGTGTGTGTGTGTGTGTGTGTGTGTGTGTGTGTGTGTGTCTATGTTTGTATTCGTATGAAAAATGTATGCACATGTTTTTATTTGTTTTTTGTTCCAGTGTGGAAATATTTTGTATTCCGTCATATCTTTTATTATATAAGGGTTTTAGTTACCCTCTCACAAACACACACACACACACACACACACACACACACACACACACACACACACACACACACACACACACACACACAAACACATACACACACACATACACACATTCACGCAAGCCTACACCTACAGGTGATCACTTCTCTGTGTCCACAGGTCAGGGCCGCGTGAACCAGCTGGGCGGTGTCTTCATCAACGGGCGGCCGCTACCCAACCACATCCGCCTCAAGATCGTGGAGATGGCGGCGGCCGGCGTGCGGCCCTGCGTCATCTCCCGGCAGCTTCGCGTCTCCCACGGCTGCGTCTCCAAGATCCTCAACCGCTACCAGGAGACAGGATCCATCCGGCCCGGCGTCATCGGCGGCTCCAAGCCCAAGGTGACCACGCCGGACATCGAGAAGCGGATTGACGACTACAAGAAGGAGAACCCGGGCGTGTTCTCGTGGGAAATCAGGGACAGACTGGTCAAGGTGAAGGTGCCCCGGGCTGGCCATGCACTATCACTCTCTAAAGTTAATTAGTTAAGAGACACCCTCAGACTGACCTCTTGCGATTCATAGACACCTTGTCGCGCACTGAAGTAAACAACCGTAACGCTGTGCGCAAGTCTTGAGTAATGTTGTCACTGAGGTCTGTCCATGCATGTACCGGGGTGGTCCTTCCTGCGGGTGACACGCGGCATGAAACATTAAACGTGCGAGTCATGTTGTCATCAGTCCTTGAAACGCTCTGTTAATAATGATAATAATAATATGATGTGTGCGTCAGAGGAGAATATAATGTTATGCTATCAGTAATGAATCTTTGATAAAATACAGATCGAAAAAAATGTTTCTGATAACAAAAGAACACATATGAAATCATACACACTTTGTTGCCAGTTAGTTAATCTATAATATCACAGTCAAGGAGCATGACTGGTTAGACTTAATGTTTTTTCTTCTTATTCTGCGATTACTTTTATTGAAAACATCACTACATTTTTATATTAATGCGTCATAAGCATACCCAGGAAGGCATTCAAAGCAGTCCCACCGCATTTGACATGTAATTTACATCGACGACTCCTTATTTGTCTATGTTCCTGTCAGTGAATAGGTTGTTGCCGTCAAGCCGTGAAACCATTGGCTTCATGAAAGGCCTGTGCACATTGTAGTCGTTCCTTGAAAGGATTGTTTTACTCACTTATGAAATTGCAAACCTTTTACAAATTCCATGAAATGCCCGTGAAACCAGTCTTTGCAGTATTACGAAAGCAACATCACAGTAACTATTAAATTACTTCAGTTGTCGGAGAGTTGGTTTTGCATTGGTTTGTTGCCACGCTCGGTGGACCAATTATTGAAAACCTCCCCACAAGAGGTGATCTTATGGCTTCTCTCAATATGCCAGAAGAAAAACCTTGATTGATTTATGACAACGCACTTAAATAATAATAGACACAATACAATGATGCCACCAAATTCAAATGTAATCCAGCTTTCCCTCCGCTAACCATCACAAAGGATACCTATAACTTTTCCGAGTCCGCCGCCAAACATACCACAGTCGTTGCTCTAATTATACTCCGTGGTCGATTCCTGCCCGAGCGAGGGTGGTGTTCCTTAAGGTGAAACACTGACCATGAGCACGACAAGCCATTGGATCAGGCTGCTACATGTGGGGGACCTACACTGCCTCTATTTTCATGTATTTATATGTATTCCTTTAATGTATTGTATTCTTATTTGTGACATGAACATAGGTGTGTCCCATGATACATTGTTCCCCCTCACGCGCACCTCCCCTTCCACCCTTCTATCACCCTGCCACACCACGCCCATTTCACTGCCTCACACCTACTCATCCCTCCCTGAAGTCCTCCTCCGTCCCTTCCGTGTCTAATACTACTTTCTCTATTCGACTCCTCGGGCGTCAGGAGGGAGTGGTGGACAAGACGTCAGCGCCCTCTGTCAGCTCCATCAGCAGGATCCTGAGGGGCGGCAAGAGAGACGATGACCCCCGCAAAGACCACAGCATCGACGGAATTCTGGGTGAGTGTTACGGCCTTGTGTCCACTTCAGTATTGACCTGTGTCCCCTTAACTTGGCCCTGTGTCCCCCTCACCATGGCCACGGGTCCCCTTAACATGGCCCTGTGTCCCCTTACCATAACTATCTCCTCTTCACGATGTTCTTTTACTTTACTTTTGTGTGTTACCATTAGAATCATGTATCGTCCTCTTGCGGTCCTCTCTCTATCTGTTCTTCCCTTTGTCCTCTGGTTCTGTAGTGATCAGATTAGAAGGAAGACTCACAAGTATCCAGGTAGAGGGTCGGCAGATTTCCGTTAGTGTAATAAATGTCCTAAGTACTCACCTCCAATCCCCGTGCACTCTCCCAACCACCACCTCCTTGGTTTCTCTTCTCCCTGTCTTTTTATCTCCTCCTTCTTCCCGTCTTTATCCCTCCCATTTCATCTCTACTTTTCACTCACTACATCTCCCTTTTGTTATATTTTTCCTCGACTTCCTTTTTATCTTTACCTTTCTTTTTCAAGTTCATATTCTTCATCAGTCTTTCTCAGTGTCCTTCAACAGTTGGTTTCTTGTTTATCCCCCAACCACTTGGCATCTTATCCCCGCCACTACCACTCCGGCAACACATCCATTGAGACAGGAAGGTGGAAAGTTTAACCACACGTCACCACATCCTCTTGTTGCTCTGAATCTACGCACACTGACCGCATCCTGTCCACACTTTACGCCACACTTTTCACCTTTACACCTTGGCACATTGTGTTGCGAGATCATAAGGAAATCATGCCACGTTCACCCAAGCCAATCCACACGACAGAGTAATATATAGTTATGCACTGCAACACTGTGATGGAAGTTGACGGGGTTATACACAGCATGGCTCAACACACCACAACACAATGCACAATACAACACAACATCACACTGTATCATTTTGTTTTTCATTGCCACAACTCTTCCTTCCTCTACTTTCCCGCTAATATATTTTGTCACTACTCTCTCCATACTTTTACTCATCTGTTACGAAATACACCTTTCACGTTGTCTCCTTTCCTTCCTTCGTGACCTTCCTTCCTTCCTTCCTCCTTCCACCCTCTTTACCTCCCTCCATCTTCTTTCTCTCCCTCCCTTTTTTTTCCTCCGCCGTCCACATCCTTCGTCCCCTCGTGTCTCCTCCCCATAGCTTCCCACGCACTCGGATGCCATCATCACTCAACGACAATTTTATTATTATTTTATGTTTTTACTGCCTCGTCCTCCCCTGCTTATCCCTGTTCGAAGTGGCTGACCACACCGACCCATGCGGGCGAGGCTGTGGGTGCCCAGAGCTACCGTGGCATCAAACATCTATACTTTACCGTCCAATCCCCTTTTTCTCCTCCTCCTCCTCCTCCTCCCGTTCTTTTTGATGCCTTCTCGTCTCTTTTCTTAATATTTTTCCTCTCCTTTTTTTCGTTTTCCCAGTAATTTTCAGTCCCATCTCTTTTATTTCTTTGTCTTTCACTATCCCTCCCTGCCTCCCCTTGCAACTCTTCCTCCTCTCCCTTCTCGTTCCTGCCACCAATCCGTTGTAATAGAATATTCATAATAAGAGCAGTGGTTCAGAACATTATTTAACCAGCGTCGTGTGTTTTTCTATATATTAATTTTGTGTTTTCCAATTTATGGGAATTTTTTTTTGCCCGATTGCTGTGGAGAAAGGAATGGCTAAGAGCGTATTAATAAAATGTCTTTCCAAAAAAGTTAATAGTATCTCTACTAAGACGTTATTTAATTGATTGTGTGTACGTGAGTGATTTCTTTTTTTTTTTATCTATTATTTTATTTTTGAGACAGCAATGAAATGGATAAAGAGCGTAGCAATACTTACCAATTTTATGAAAGACAACGAGTGATTTTAAGGAGTAATTTCGTAATAAGGTAAAATCGTCTGTATCCCTTTTTCAGCACAGTAGTTTGGGATATTTCATTTTCATTGTATACTTTTTTTATCCGAGAGTATGAGAAGGACAGGAACCGTAGCGAGTGGAACGACGGTATACAACCTGGATCCGTCCCGCCTCCCCGCTGCTGTGACATGGCGCGTTATTCCGGGTTATGTTGCGGCGAGCCTCTGTCAGGGCCCAACCTCACCCCCACCTCCACCAAACCCCACCCACCCTCACCCACCCCACCCACGGCAGGAAGGTTTTTTTTATGAGAGAGAGAGCTAGATGACAGTCCAGCCTACTCTTCTTCCTCCCTCTATCTGCGTGTACTATAGTCAATAATGAGGCATAGTTATTGTTATTTTGTTACACACACACACACACACACACACACACACATACACATACACACACTCTCTCTCTCTCTCTCTCTTACCTCACCTGTGCTGCGCCTTCCCCCTTCAGACATATTCCCAGGTAAAAAATAAGATAAAAAAGTAAGTGTGAAGCAGCTTTATCGTAATTTGTCGCTGAAATTGAACGGCGACTCAGATTGGAAAAAGATGAGACAACATACGAAAAAGTGTCGCGTCCGTAACTAAATGCACTTAATCCCTTATTACGAAAAGTACGCATAGTATATATTTCCCCGCCATTGCATATGTATTTTTTTTTTCTCTTACTGACACGCAATATAAAAACACTAATAAATAGATTCTATATTACATCTTTTAAGTCTGAAATAACTCTCACTTAGGTCAAAATATATTGTGATCCTTTTTTTATTATTTATTTTTTTTATTTTCGGGTGCATATGAGGCCCGTCCCACCCCCATTCCATTTTCTTTTATTCACAGTCCCACGTTTTGTCCCATTTCTCCTTTTCTCAATAATCCCGTCAAAGCAGAGGAGTCTTTGGGCCTCCCCGGAAGTCATATTTTTATATTAAGCCAATGATCCAAAGGGAGAGAGAGAGGGAGGGAGAGGGGAGAAAGGAGGAAAGGAGAAAGGGAGGGGAGATAGGGAAATAAAAGAGGCACAGAGGAAGCGAGAGTGAGAGAGAAATAAAAAGGGAGGAAGGAGGAGGAGGGTCGGTTATTCTGAAGACTCGTGTTTACTCTACAGATTATCGGGTGACAGTATTGGAACCATCGTCAACACATTACTCTTTTTCTCCACCACAGACGAGAAGTTATGTACCGCGAGTTTGATTAGCTAATTGGATTACGGGGGGAAGGGAAACCTGACCGAGAGAGAGAGAGAGAGAGAGAGAGAGAGAGAGAGAGAGAGAGAGAGAGAGAGAGAGAGAGAGAGAGAGAGAGAGAGAGAGAGAGAGAGAGAGAGAGAGAGAGAGAGAGAGTCATGTGGTGGTGATGGAGGATTAAAACACTTAATGCCTTGGTAAATAAGAACAGTTTTCTGATAAAAAGGGGTTCCAGAGAATAAAATAATAATCATAATAGTATTGGCGTGACTAATGTTAAAGAAAAAAGTGACGTTCATTTTGTTCTCAACTGAAATATTACGCAGCATTTTTTTATCATCATTGAATAGAGAAACGTACAATCTTCACGCATTTTAAGCGATAAAGAAGTGATTGTCGAGGTTATCTTTGAATGAGTCTCTTCTTTTGCTTCTTATCATTATTACTGTTATTATCATTATTATTATTATTATTATCCCTATTCTTATTCTTATTCTTCTCCTTCTTCCTCTTCTTTTTCTCCGTTTCTCTAGTCTCATGCATTGGCGCCATGTACGAGTCTTCTTCACTTCTAACCAAGTTATAGTGTTCAAAACATATTGTTTGTTGTGACTGCAACACCAAGACTCACTGCACGTTTTTCAGCTTCATTATGCATAATTCGTTACAAAGGTTTTTTTGTTGCAGTAAAAAGAATATTTGTTTTTGATTACAACACAACTAGACAGCTTTCACTTGCCTGGCATCCATCTCTTTTCACTCGTCGTGCTCAAGACTTCACTTGCCTTGCTCAGACATTGCACAATTTTCAGTCTCTTTAATGAAATAAAGAAATCTGTAATTAAACTTTTCAAACCTGTATCGATATATTTAATACAATTGTGTCAGCAACGCCATTGAAAAAACAAACTTTGCGAAACAAATGGTCAATTTAGAAGCAGTTCTACTTATGACGACTTTTTTATGTTGCTTGGCCAGATAAAATCGTTCTTACAAATCACCAATTATACTCATTTGCCATCCTGTATACATCAATTTATTGTTTAAACCTTCATGGAGATGATTTTTGAAAGTGTTGGGAGATAAAATGCCAAAGATCATTGTTTCTGTAAAATATTGAGCAACTCTGAGGAGAAATATGTTATGTATAAATCCGTGAAAGAAGTGAAGAATTTAGGGTTTCATTCAATTATACATCCAAGTGGCTTTCTTATGGAGTGCTGGGAAGATATTATGTCTGTAGTTTTATTGAATTATTATCTTGGACTTATTGAATATTGTGGTGACATTATAAATCGTTTAACAATCAGGAACAAGACTCACTTGGCAAAAACAAATTGATAAAAACTTTTAACTGAAGAGAGAAAAAACAGAGACTGAGACACACACACACACACACACACACACACACACACACACACACACACACACACACACACACACACACACACACACACACACACACTCACATACACAAGCAGACAGACAGATGTAAAGTTGTCATACAAAACACTAAATGAAAATATGATTGTAAAACTGACATGCCCTTTGCCCCTCTAGCCTTCCTCCCCTTTCCTTTTCTTCTCTTCCCTTCTCTTCTCTTCTCTTCTCTTACTCCCCTTCACTTACCTCACCGTTCCTCATCCCTTCCTCATTCTTCTCCCTCCCTCCTTGCCTCCCTCCCTCCCTCCCTTCCTCCCTCCCTCCCTCTCTCCCTCCCTCCCTCCCTCCCTCCCTCCCTCCCTCCCTCCCTCCCTCCCTCCCTCTCTCCCTCCCGCCCGCCCCAAGAAGCTCGTAATGGGTTAGCGATGAACGAAGATAGAAATGACATCGGTTTTCGTTTGAAGTCACCGGGACCAGCTCACCCGCCCCCCTCTCACCCTCCCCTCTCACCCTCCCCTCTCACCCTTCCCTCTCACCCTTCCCTCTCTTATAACCACAGCTTTTCCTCCCCTTTCACGTCTTACACACACACACACACACACACACACACACACACACACACACACACACACACACACACACACACACACACACACACACACACATCATTACATAGTTAAATAAGTAAATCATGTGAATATAAATAAGCAGACTGATAACTGTCAATAAACACACATTATGCATAAACAAAACCAAAAATGAACGCACAAGTATAGTAATGATTTACCGCCATATAAATTCACAGTTGTTTTTAATATACCATACATAACCTGCGCAATGAAAGGAAAAGTGAGAGGAGGAGGAGGAGGAGTAAGAAGAGGAGGAGGAGGAGGAGGTGGTGGAGGAAGCTCTGTGTTGCGTATTAGTCATGAGGACTGCTCACAGAAACACTCTCCACTTGGCAACACTGCGGTAACCAGGAGCTTTTTGTCAGGGATCACAGATTAAAGGATTCACGCGGTGTTGGAACCACTGTGACAGAGGCGGCGGCGGCGGCGGCGGCGGCGGCGACTAAGGTGAACGGAAGAAAGAAGAAAGAGAGAGAGAAAAAAAATAGCGGAAAGAGATTGATAAAAGGAATCACCTCCTTTGTTGGTCGAAGTTGTAAGAGGGATTAAAGGTGAAGGGAAGATACTGAGGGAGGGAGGGAGGTAGGGAGGGAGAGAAGGAGGGTGAGAGGGAGGGAGGGACGGAAGGCGTGGCGGGTGTCAAGTCAAGGCGCGTGTCTTGCTTCGTTTTCCCACGGCTACCAAGGTGTTCGATCCCACGCAGTCTGCCGCAGCGGAGGGTTCGATCCTATTGACTCACACAACCATTAATTCCGTGCGAGAAAGAAGTCAAGTCAGTCTTATTATCACTCGCTAAAAAGATTAATCTCTCTCTCTCTCTCTCTCTCTCTCTCTCTCTCTCTCTCTCTCTCTCTCTCTCTCTCTCTCTCTCTCTTCTCTCTTCTCTTCTCTCTTCTCTCTCGTGTGTGTGTGTGTGTGTGTGTGTGGGTGTGTGTGTGTGTGTGTGTGTGGTTCTTGAACGTGCAAGGCTACAATTGTTTTTCCGGCATTGTCAATGTTAATCATGAGGCAAATAAGAAGGAAATTATTCCATTGTAAACGAAAAAGATAAGAAAACATTAAAGGAAAATAAGGAAAAGAAAGAGCAGGAGGAGGAGAAGAAGGAGGAGAAGGAGGAAGAGGAGGAGGAGGAGGAGGAGGAAGAGGAAGAAGAAGAGAGTCGAGGGTAGCAGAAGGCCAATTGGGTCATGACTTATGATTCAGACTCTTTATTCTTCCTTCTTTCCCTCTCCCACTTCCATCTTGCCTTCTTTCCTTCCTTCTTTATTTCCTTCCTTCTGTTATTCATTCAGTTATCCATCAATTCCTCTTATTTAACTTCCTTTCTCCTTTACTCCAGACTATCTCCTCCTTTCCTCTCACCTTCCCTCACGCCTTACCTTCCTTTCTTCTTCCTTACCCACACCCACCCCCCCGTCAGCCTCCCTCACACCCTACCTTCCTGCACCATCTCTTCCCTTCACCCTCACGCCTTACCTTCCTCCACCTCGACCCCTTTTTACTTGGCGATTCAGGGGCAACACATCATCTCACTCCCTTTCCCTCACGCGGCACTAAGAACGTAATCCCCGACCCTCACACCCACATCAAAACAACCCTTATATCGCCACATCACAGGGACGACTACCACGCCAGTACTAGATCTTGTGAGGTTGAGGTTGTCGTCTTAGGTAGTCGCCGGCCACTTTGTAGGTGTCAAGACGGTGAAAGAGAGAGAGGCCGCGAGAGGCTGTCAGGGGAGGGCAAAAAGAGCACTGCCATTCGTTACTCACTTTGGGCAAACACTTGTTGGCGTTAATACGACGGTAAACAACCTACGTCTTGGGGGTGTCAGCGGAGGGATCCATCTCCTTCTTCCTCTTCCTCTTCCTCTTCTTCTTCTTCTTCTTCTTCTTCGTTGTGTTATGTTATGTTGCGTTGGTTAATCCGTGTGTGTGTGTGTGTGTGTGTGTGTGTGTGTGTGTGTGTGTGTGTGTGTGTGTGTGTGTTTTTTATTTTATTATTTTGGGCCGTTTTTGTATTTCCGTTTAGCTCTCTCCCTCCTCCTTTTCTTCCTCCTCCTCCTCTTCCTCCTCCTCCTTACCACCACCACCACCACCACCACCACCACCACCACCACCACCACCACCACCACCACCACCACCACCACCACCACCACCACCACCTGCCCAAAGTGTCATATCCAGATCTTATCTCCTAGACGGGTGCGTGGCCACACCCGCGCTGAACCATCAGAATACACACAAAATACACGACACTCGACCTGCTCCCTCACCAAGAAAAGGCAGCCACGCCAACATTCCTGACGGTTGGCTGCGTCGCGTCTCAGCTTCAGCGGCTCCCTCAGTGTTAGAGAAGATAAGCAGTGAACTCTACGAGGGAAGGGAACAGCAGGGAGGACGTGTATTTCATTCCATCTCAGTTGATTATGTTTAAAGAAGGTTATGCTTCTGTAACTCCCCGCCAGTCACGTCCAGGCGATCAAAACTCTCAATGGATAGCGAGGAAAGTGTGCAACCTATGACGGTGAAGGTGCATTTAGCGTCAGAAGGAGAAAGGTGAACTAGTGTTAGTGTGACTCAGTGTAATTGATGTGACCACTAGACAAATACTGTTCTTCTCTAGTGGAAAGTTGAGAGGATGTTCCACGTGCATCCTGTAGGAGTAGGGTGAGAGGGTGGAAGTGAGAGTAATAGTCATGAAAGTGTTAGGGTTCAGTAAGAAGAGATTAGGTCCGAACCGACTGAGTATTCATGCATTTTTACATCCGTCCCGTGTATACCTCGATCTCCTGAAGTTGTTGGGGGTCCGGACACATGCACGTTAGGTTAATGGTATACACATTTTTAAGCCAACACTTCCCGCAGCATCTTGATTAGCAGGAAGCCACAGTGGGGTGTATGGAGGTAGGGAATAACGACGCGAGAACACTTGATAAATGCTGCAATAAAGATGATTTGAAACTGTAAAGTGGACAAAAAAATACTCACAAGACAAAAGGTTGTAAGAAAATAATGCAAGGAATGAAGGTATTTTATTATCAAAACAAATGAGAGACTTGAAGTAAAGCATATTAATGGAAGGATGGATCCGACATGCACACTTTACATTACTACCGGTTAGGGCGTCTACCTCTCGCTTGTCAATTGTGTGATGTTTAACACTGTAGAGGAAAACCACAGACCTCCCTCCCTCCCCTCCTCCCACACACACATGAAGAAAAAATAAATGAATATAAAGGATACATGGCCTGATGATCCAGCTGAAGCCAGACAGTAAATGAAAACCAGGAATTGTTGTTTTGGTTCAGTACTCAGCGGATTATTACTCTATTTAGACGGCGCTCGAGAGAGAGAGAGAGAGAGAGAGAGAGAGAGAGAGAGAGAGAGAGAGAGAGAGAGAGAGAGAGAGAGAGAGAGAGAGAGAGAGAGAGAGAGAGAAAATGCACACAGACTTAGCTAAGTTTTTAAAATCAATATAGAATCGCTTAAGAATATCCCCATTGTCATTATATTGACTTTCGATTTGTTTTTCATTCATACGAAATTACGATTTTTTTTCTTCTTCACATTGTTCCTTTTTCATGCATAGATTTTGTTTGGTCTTGGATTTCATTTGTTTTGATTGCCATCCCTTTCCAGTCTCACCTTTTGGCTCCCTGCAAGTAGTATTCATTTTTCATTTTCATTGTTTATTTTCCTATTTGTATTTCCCACTACATGTCCTGCGTCATTTCCTACATGTAAAAGAAGACGCAAGTTTCACATTAATTTTCGTTTTAGTAAATTACATTACCTCAGTTAGGAAGCCTTCTCTTCCTTCTCCTCCTGACCTGTTTTATTTTCCTTCTTCACCTTTTTGTTACTATTATCATTGTTAGTATTACTCTTATTATAGTCATCATTATTGTTGTTATCATTATAATGTTATCATTGTTATAATTATCTTTTATTATTATTATCAATGATGCTATCATTGCTAAATTACAATTATTATTGTTATTATTATCATTATTATTATTATTATTATTATTATTATTATTATTATTATTATTATTATTATTATTATTATCATCAATGTTATCATAAATATTAATTGTATCCGTATTTTTATTTTTATTACAGTTCCTTCTCCTCCTCTTCCACCTCTTTGCCTTCCTCCTCTTCTCATCCTTGAATCCCGACTTGTCTAATCATATAGTAATTCCCAAAGCCAATTAATTATATCCCGGAAATCCCAACAGACGAGTTAGTAATTGGCCTCTCGATAAATTAGACAAACAAGGGTTGGCTCATTAATTCCTAGGCACGTACCGCACCGACCCCCGCCGAGCGCCACTCTTTTGTTTTTCTGACTCCTGTGGCGCAGCCGAGGTGGCGGAGGGCAGCGTTGCCAACCCGACGTGTGAGAAGGTCCGAGTGATGCTCAGGGCCGTAAGGGAGGAAAAAATATATACATAAACGAATAACTAAATTTCCGTCTTTGGATTCTCTCCGGTCTTTATATACTCAAATAATTTATTTTTTTATTTTCATTTTTATCATACACTCCTACCTTCTCTTTGTTTTATATTTTTTGTGTTGCATGTTTAAGTTGTCTCGTGAAGCACCAACATGCTAAGCATCTGCTTCTTTGGGTTTTGTTTCTAAATCACGCGGCAGCGCCGGGGTGGGGAGGCGTGCAGCGACGGTGGATTCCTCGTCTAATCATGAGGCGGGGAGGCCATACGGGCTGATCGCGTCCGGCTGCTGCCCACAAAAGAACCGACGATCGAGCATTCACCATCGCTCAACGACTGTCGTGGCTCAGACTCTGCGGCGCGGCGGGAGCTACCTGGACCCCCGCAGGGCTCCCCGAGACCCGCCACCACCTGCACTGACAATTATGCACATTTTATGATTGTTTACAGCATTGCAGGCTTCTGTTTATTATTTATTGTTGCATTGTTATTCCGAGCAGATTGCCACAGGCCGTATAAAGCTGTTCCATCCCCCACACTAAACTATTTTATTCATGGCCAGAAAATATACATCGAAGTGCCATTTCACTTGCTGGTTCTCGCGTCGATGCCTCGAGACGAAACCGACACTTCGAGTGTCAGGCTCCAGTCCCCCTAGGACGCGACGGCCGAGGGTCTGTTTTCCCGCGACATTCGGCTTAGACTATAGTCCAGACAAGACTTCAGAGTCCACCAAATCAGGTGTTGAAGCCCGCTGCGAATTCTTGTTCCCGCAGCCCCCCCGCCGTAACCCGGGCCAGCCAGCGCCAGGGTGGTCGCACGGCGGGGCACGCAGGCGGCCATGTCCGCACTTTGTTCCTTGGCCCTTCTGGGGGCTGCAGGACCCCTCCAAGAGATCGTAATGGTGAGCTATGGCTGCCTGCGAGGTGCTGGGGATTCTGAGAAATTGATGCCTGTTTTTTTCTAAGCCCCTTGTAAGTCTTCGAGAGTTCTAATTCCTCGTTGGGTGTTTTACGTTGTTTTACACATGTTTCCGTTATCACCACCACCTGTTCACCATATTCCCATTTACTGCCGCGTCATCGTTGTCTACTAAGGAGCATCACACAGAGCCGCCATTTCACTCTTTGTAAAAATTACTTCACTTGTCGTCTAGTTTTTCACCCTTCGTATAGCCGGCCAGAGTTACAGGCGAGTCACACATTCTCCAACGCCAATCCTCCCGAGTTCACCGTCTTGGCCAATCCACACCTCACCGGGTTTTATGGGTCTCGTCTGTTCTTAGCAAATCCACGGTCTATCTGCCGTCATTAACTCACTCTTAGAATTCTCCATGGCGCCCTGTCAGCCCTTCTGGCCAGTCTTTGCTGACGACTCTGTGAAACTTACGGGTGACCATTTTTCTGCCATAAACTTTAGCGGTATTTCCTGGGTCTCCTGGAGGTAGCCGTATCGATTGTGGGTCGCCTCAACCATGGTCGTACACCGTTGACCTGGCGCACATAATTTCATCATTTTGTATATAATAATTTCTTTCTTTCAACGTGTCATTATCGAACGGAATCAGATATCTGAGGTGTAGTCAGGCGTGTCCTTTCTTTCTCTTTCGCTTTATCTCTCTCTCTCTCTCTCTCTCTCTCTCTCTCTCTCTCTCTCTCTCTCTCTCTCTCTCTCTCTCTCTCTCTCTCTCTCTCTCTCTCTCTCTCTTTCTCTTTCTCTTTCTCTTTTTCTCTCTCTCCATCTCCTCGATAAGGCCTCTGTAGCGCACTTCATGGACACATCCCCGCTGGTCCCGAGGTGTGAGGGGGCGGCCACCTCACCCTTATCTGTTCCCGCTACATAACACCTAACACGAATACTAAGTGATGTATGCATGATGTAAATTAAATACTTCACACCTGTTGTCGTATTCATCATGAGGAGGGGCGGCGCGGTGCCCTGTGTGGTCCCTGATAGTCCCTGATGGTCCCTGTGCCCTCCTGCCGCTAGGGTGAGGCTCGCTCGCTGCCCGGATGAAAAGGGAAGGAGGGAGGCGATGGGCTGCGGGAGGCGGGTGGTGAAGAAATCCATTATGTGCGTGATGTCGAACACGGTGTGGTGCTAATAGTGGCTGGCGTCCCTCCCCGCCTGCACCCCTGCCACCCACGCCCTCACACCATCGCCACCATCACCACCACCTCTCTTTCTCTCTCTACTATACGCCCACGGGCACCCACCATCTCCCACGATCCTCCACCGCCCATGGCTACGCACTCCACCATATGACGCTTTCCACCTGTACATATAAACACACACACACACACACACACACACACACACACACACACACACACACACCACCTTCCACTCGTATCAGCGAACTTTTCCTGCTTTCTACCTTTGTTCCAAGCACGAAAACCGATAGTGATGATGATAAAGATGATAATGATAATAATAATAATAACAATGATAATAGTAATGGTAATAATAATGACAATAATTAAAGTGAAAGGAGACACTACCAGCAAAGTGAAACTGGAAACATTACATTGAAACAGACCTCTTTTTTCCATACTGTTATTATCTTCATTAATTTTTCCAAGTCCATTCACCTCTAATTTCCAGCACAACAAGAACGAAGACGAGAAAAAAAGCCGTAGCATGTGTTCGGATTACTCTACACTTGCCCTCAATCAACAGTGCGGTGGTAAGAGAAATCAACTGTTCGACTTCCATTTTACCGCTCCAAGAAAACTAGTCGACTCCCAGAAGCGCTTGCTGTCGACGCTCGGAGACTTGTTCTCGCTGGATAGAAGAATTAACTCGTTCCCGCAGAGAAAACCCAGACTCACTTACAAACTTGCCCAGACGCGTTGTTGTCCAGAAACTAATCTATTTCCTCATCGACACCGAGTATTCTCATCGTATGTTAAAGGCTGGGTTTCTGGAGGAGGGAGGAAGAGAGGAGAGGAGAGGAGAGGAGAGTATAGGAGAGGAGAGGAGAGGAGAGGAGAGGAGAGGAGAGAAGAGGAGAGGAGAGGAGAGGAGAGGAGAGGAGAGGAGAGGAGAGGAGAGAACAAGACAAAATAAACATTAAAGGAAAGAAAAAAGAATCAAGAAATTGAAAGAATACGGATTAAGGAGATGTGAAGCAAAAATAGGGACATATATGGAAAAATTTAAGAATATGTATATAATAAGGAAACTGAAAATACACACACTGTATTACATGATGCAGTGATAAAGAATTGACAGAGAGAGAGAGAGAGAGAGAGAGAGAGAGAGAGAGAGAGAGAGAGAGAGAGAGAGAGAGAGAGAGAGAGAGAGAGAAAGGGAAAGAGGCTCTCCCGCCGTCCCAAGAATGACAGGTTGCAAGGGCGGTGACAGACTAACTAATCACAGCACAATAGCGACTCTCTCTGCCAAAGCTTGCCGTCCACACTATTTTTCGTCATTATCTCTTTGTGGCCAACAGTCCTCCTCCTCCTCCTCCTCCTCCTCCTCCTCCTCCTCCTCCTCCTCCTCCTCCTCCTCTTCCTCCACCTCACCTTCTTCACACACGCTCTTTTACAGGGAATAATTTGCTGCTTGACTACATCACTTAACGCGGCGGGGACGAGGGGGAGAAGGGGAGCCACAGCGGGTATTTGGGTATTTATTATTTCACTTAATCACTGGACTACGCGTATGTTGAATCCAGCCGCGTCGCCTGTGTGGTCCAGCTCGTGTGTGTGTGTGTGTGTGTGTGTGTGTGTGTGTGTGTGTGTGTGTGTGTGTGTGTGTGTGTTTCTGTGTATGTTTTGGTGATTATGTTTTTGCATTTTCTGAGACGCAACAGTACATCTTTGGCAAATTCTCGGTGGCTTTTAATTTCTACTTGTTTTGTGCTAACTGGTGGTTATGACTTGCGTGTATGTATAAGCACCTCACGTCAAGCAACGCAAGTCTCCTTTTCGCTGGTGCTGAGAGACTTGTTAAGCACCAATCCAAGCGTAGGCTACTTACTTCCCAGGCTAGAAATTTCAACGCGTCACAAGTACCAATTCAACATTGTGTCTGAGTTATGAGAACGTGTTAGTCTTCTGGGCTCTGTAAAAGGTGGTAGTTAGTAGGCCGTGGTGACCTCTGAGTGACCTGACCTCGCGAGCTTCCTGACCTTAAGTGCCCCATTAGAAAGGCGATGAAACTCAAGGCTGGTGTGTTTTATGCCTCCGATGGATTTTGTATCAGCTAGACGTATTTCAGGGGTTAATTATGAGGCCGAATGATTTACGGCCGCATGGCACTTCCCTGGAACAATACTCTTGTGGCATGAGTGGACCAGCATACACCCTTCCTTTTCCTTCCTCTCTCCTCCCACCAGACATGCGCCGCCCCGTCACCCCATTGCATGATGGAGGCACCACCCACTCAGCTTTCCGTCTTGGAGCTTAAATTCATCCAATAAATGTAATGTAGTGGTAGACGCCGCCCCATTGCCGACACGCTAGAGGTCGCGCCGCCGAAAATCGAAATAAAATTCAATGTATTCTAGAGATATTATGATCTTGCGCCGCGCTGTTGCCAATGTCGGTTCCCGAAAATAGAATGCATGCAAATATCATTCATTATTTTCTTCAGCTGTCCATAATCCCTCGACAGCACCGATGCTCCTCGCTGCAACACCTTTACCAAAATGTACCTGAAAACTTTTAAATAGAGGGATAAAAAATGTTGATCAAGATGTTCTTAATCCCTCGGGGTTGAAGAGCTGCGTTGGTACCACTGGCGGGCGGCCCGGAGAGCGCCATTACGAAACAACGGGGAGGCGACCGGCCGCCATTGTTATAAATGATCCAGCGGGGCCAAGAGGCTGCTAATAAACACCTTCTTCGTTAAGGCTCGACTCGTATGTAGGAGCTGCCTGTCTGACGCCCTTACGAAGAGTGGTCTGTAGGCTCCTTGGCCAGTCGCGGAGCCCAAATGACTCGTTTTGTTGTCGGTGAGTCGCGCGGGGCTGGACGTGCTGGTGATATTGACACGCTTATTACAGACCAATTGCAACTAATGTATTGCAATATAATTTATGCAGCGTCCATTTGTTACCTGCGTGTGCAAGGAGAGAGCGAGGTAGAGAGAGAGAAAGAGAAAGAGAGAAAGAAGGAAAGAGAAATATATATACTTAAGCAAGTGTAGCCTCACAAGCACCTGTAGGCACACGTCGTTTCTGCAAAGTTTATGTTTCGTGCTCGAAATTTTATAAGACCCTTTTCACCCTCCCTCACCCCAGCGAGTCACACCCTGGCGGCGGCCTCGACAGACGCGCCTCAAGATATGCAAAGACACGCCTTATCTGAGACGTGGTGGGAAGGAACAGGGAAAAGAATAAAAAAACATTAATATAGTTTCTTTTTAAAAAATTGTTTGTTGCTCTCACTCACGTTGTTGATGATGTTGATGATATTGGTAGTGGTAATAGTAGTAGGGACTGTGGTAGTGATGGTGGTTGTGAGTCCGATAGTCGTAGCGAGTTTGTACAACGCTGGTGGTAGTAGTGTTCGAGATGATGTTGATGGTGATGATAACGGTAGTGGTGTTGGTGGTGATGCTGTTGTTGGTGGTGATTACTGCCGCGGTAAGGGTGAGACAGGTGGTGATGATTGTCGTGATAATAGTGATGGTAGTGCTGGTAGCGGGGATGGTGACGGTGGTGGTGGTGGTGGTGATGGTGGTGGTGGTGGTGGTAGTGATGGTGGTGGTAGTAGTATCAGTACTTACCGGCAGTAGTAGTAGTAGTAGCACCACCACATTACCACCACTACAGTACTGTACCACAACCACCACAACAACCACCATTATCATTTTTATCTTTGTTGGGAGAAATTTTTATAAAGCTATCCAATACATTACAAAAAAAATAATTCATGACAGTACATAACATATAAAACGCTTCCATCACCCCCCATCCCCCACCTGGACACTGACGTCACTGTAATGAAAATGTTATGTTGTGAATTAAGTAGTTTGACGAAATTTACTTGATTATGTTCCTCATGGTGGGAGCGGCTACGATTCATACTATTCCTAATAAAAGTATCATTAGGTGCAAGGGGGCGGCGACCCACTCTAGTCCTGCTACGTAGGTAAGGCCGCGCGGCTCAAGGGTGTGTAGCCGCCCGGACGACCCGGCAAACGAGTACAACATGCTAATGCTCTCAGTCCGCGAGTGGAATACATAAAGGTTTGGACGTGGCAGTGTTGGGTGCCACTCTTACGAACCGATCGAGGAAAGACCTAAGTTTTCGCTTTACATAAATGATAACGAAGCTAGAACAAAGCGTGAAAGTCAAGATTTCTTCAGTGCAAAGTTAATTAAACATGTATTAATGTATGCTTGGTTGTGTTGATCTCACTGCATGAATGCTACACATAGACATGCACACACGCACACACACACACACACACACACACACACACACACACACACACACACACTCATAAGGAAAACCTACAAAATTTAGTTTTGTTGACAATGATAAAGTCTTTCAATCAAATTTATATGTGATGTTTATGCTTCTCAGGCATTCCTGTCAGCTTCCTTACATCTCTGCCTCACCACCACCACTACTTCTCAAAGATATTCCTCATCACGGACGCAAAACTTTCACCAGCATACCAACTTTACTAACATACCGTTGCTCTAAGGTCCGACACCATGCCTTGGGAGCACCGCGCTAACACAGTCCACAGTCCCTTCCACTCATGCCCTTCATGTGTCTAACAGCTGTAGTTTTTGCATAGATGTGCTGAGTTTCTCATGACCCCTTGTTCTCGCCACCGCCACAGATGCTGAGCGGCTCGTGTCGATCTCTCCTGCAGGGGGTGGCGGCTCTATCTCCGACAGTGACACCGAGAGTGAGCCGGGCATTCCCATCAAGAGAAAGCAGCGTCGCGCGAGAACCACCTTCACTGCAGAGCAACTGGAGGAGCTAGAGAGGGCCTTCGAGAGGACACAGTATCCTGACGTGTACACGAGAGAGGAGCTGGCGCAGAGAACCAAGCTGACCGAGGCACGAGTGCAGGTGAGGCTGTGTTTGGAGGTGTTCTGCAGATGTAACCTCGCGCGACAAGTGACATTTAAAGTATCATTTCTGAGGAGCATTTAAGTAGTTATATCAGATGATTTAATTCTTTCAAGTGGTTACTACAAGCCTTGCAACATATCATATAAGCCGTTAATAGCAGTCAGTAGCCATTTTTCATGTGTTGCTGGTTATTTCTAAAGATTTGTTAATGTTCGTGCAGGTGCCACTAATCTAATCCAATCATCTAAGGTGCTATGGGTATTGTCCTCCAAGTTACTACGTCCGTTGTCCCCTCCCTCCTTAGGTGTGGTTCAGCAACAGGCGAGCTCGCTGGCGGAAACAGATGACCGGGCAGGGGATGGGCGTAACAGCCCTAAACGCCCTCGCCATGAGCACCACCAGCTACCCTGGCAGCCTCCCACCCACGCTTCACCCGCCAGCCACTGCTCCCGCGCCCATTACCTCCACTACAACTGCCTCTACCACCATGGGTGCCACACAGCATTACACCACCCATGACCACCACGCTCACGCCGCAGCCGCAGCTGCTCACCAAGCCCACGGTGAGATTACTCTCCCTGCTTTTCACCTTTGCCGACAAAACCTATTAATTACAATGCTTCTTAATGTCGCCAGTTTTCATAAAACTAAATTAGTGGATACGGCCCTCCCTTACCGCTCTCCCATCCCACAGGTGAAGCAAGTGCGTGGTCCAGGGCAGCACTCATGAACCAGCAGGTGGCGGCAGCAGCAGCAGGCAGCGGTGGTGGCAGTGGAATAACTGGCGGCGGTGGGATGGCGGATGGCAGTCTGCAGGCTGCCAACCTGCACCAGAGTGGCGCGGCCCAGACCAACCTACAGTCTCAGATGATGTCCATGCTGTCCACCTCCAATAACGGTCACTCCTCCATCTTTCCCCCAGCGGCACACACCTCCCTCTTGCAGACAGGTGAGCCTCCCTCTCACACTTCTCGTCCCTCCCTCACTCCCATCCTTACTGCCGTATGCACACAGCAAATAATTGTTTAGAGGTAAAGAAAATGAGAAATTGATGAGCATAGTCATAACCAAAGAAAAAGTGAAAAAGAAGATAGATAGACTGAAGAAATGTTTAATCTCCAGGGTCGGATGAAATATATCCGAGAGGATATATATATATATATATATATATATATATATATATATATATATATATATATATCAATGATGTTCCCCTTCAGGAGGATCCGGCGCGGGGACTGCAGGGCTGCTGGGGAGCCACGCTACCTCTGTTGCAGACTACTCGGCTTCCAACGGTCTCACCACTTCAGCGGGGCACCACGGGGAGGCCTCTTGGGCACCAGCGTTACATGCCAAGACTGGAGACGCCTGGGGTGCCCACCACCACCACGCCCATCATATACCTTACGACAACTACAGGTGAGTCCTTACACACACACACACACACACACACACACGCACACGCACACGCACACACACACGCACACGCACACACACACGCACACACACACACACACACACACACACACACACACACACACACACACACACACACACACACACACACCGGGCAGAAAAGGCGTGGTGTCGATGGTATGGGACGCTGGCGAATTTTACTCCAAAACATTTGAAACTCCGTGTAAGGCACAAGGGGGCTGGGCTTCGAGCCAGTCAGTATCACCTCCCATCTTTGCACCCACCACTGGCAGCAATACATGCAAGAGCCTCACACACTGCAGGAAAGACGAGGGTAGAAGACACTCGCGTTGTGATTACAGAATACTGACTACAGATGGTGGGGAAGGGAAGAATTTAACGATGATGATGATGATGGTGATGGTGGATGTGATGGTGGTGGTGGTGGTGGTGATAGTGGTGGTGGTGGTGATGGTGATTACACAGATATGATAAAAATAAAGTTACATTCACCCATTATATCCTCGACGAGTAGAATGAGAGCAGTGAATATATTGTGTCTTGCGTAGAATTATTTTACGTTTGTATGGCATGAATGAGACAATGAATGAATGGGTAAACGAAAAAACAGGGAGAGGAGTGTGTGGCGTAGAAATAAGTATGTAAGTGAGATAATATAACTTTAACGGAACCAGTGCACGCGGCGTAAGGAGGACAATTTTGTGGTGGAACATGATAATGAAAGAGTGAGTAAGTGGGTGAGTAGGTGGGAGAATGAGTAGATGAGTAAGTGGATCTATACGTGAATGATTGAGGTACACTTACAATGCTAACACCACCCCCTCCCCCTCCTGCCTTTGTCTTTTCAGTACCATGATGGGCGGAAGCGAGATGCTAATGAGCGGACAGCACTTCCCGATGGAGAGCATGAAGACCTTCCACTACCCGACGCAATACACGGCGGCGGCGGCGGCGGCCAACTTCAACCAGCAGCTGCGGCACCACAAGGGGGCGCCACTACCCCTCTTCTAAGGGCGCACAGCCTGTTGGTGGAAGAGAAGAAGAATGTGACACAGAAAATCACCTTTTTTTGTTTACATATATGTACGGGCCACGTTTTATTCATTTTCTTTTTTTTTTAGTTGACCATAGCAAAAAAAAGCAGATTTCAGTATAATGCTTGTTTTCTCCACTTGTCGTCGTCAACATAGCGAAGGAGTGTTCACGGACGACATGTGACCCTCGGAGCATACAGCACAACACCCCGTCCTTAGACACACCTGTCGGGAATTGTGTTCTTACGTTTTTTTTTTATTTCTTTTAGAAACATTATTTCTTATATTCTGTCCTCGCATCCCTAAATAATTCACTTCACCAAACCAGTGTCATGACTAGCAGCTTCGAAACACCTGATGTTTGAGGCTTTAGTTCCCATGAATGAATCCTTCGTTCATCTTCCTCTCCACGCCGTCTGTGCCTACAACTCGTGCTTTATCTAGCTCGAGGTGTGGAATTTGCCTACAGTTTGTAGAATCGAATGTGTTGCGTGAGGCAAGTCCGTGATAATAAAACCTTCCGGGACATCCATATCACTTTCGAAGCAGTGTCAGGAGGGAGGACCTGCCTGCTGCCGCGAGAGCTCAGGAACCCGCTAGAGGCACCCGTGTCCGTCCGACCATCAGGCCTTGTTCAAATAGTGGTGATGAGACCCATGTGCCTCTTGTAGTACTGTAATTAGATGCTGATATGCGTTTTCTAACATGGGCATATAATTAATTAGAAGGATGCCAAGTATGTTCCTGATCACCGCTCAGGAGCTTCACCATTTTCGTGCATACTGACCGCGGCTGTATTTGTCTTCCTGTGTGAATGTTACAGAGATCTTTCAAATCTTCTCAAGTGTCTTCGCATAGCAAATAAGGTGACTAGTCGGACAAAATGGTAAGGCAGTGAGATCCAGCAGCTCCTCCACACCATGGATCGACTTTGGTGTGTGCTGCTCCGACGCCTTTCAATCTCTCACAAAACTTAGCATCAATGTCATTCAGGATGATGTGAGTCTCGTGTATGAGTTAAAAGCTTTGGAGTTCCAACTAAGGCAGCAACTCCCACTGAGAAACGAGTTGGTCTGTCAGGTGTCGGAGCTTCTGAAGCCTTACTATTGTGCGACCGACACCCAGCTGGCTCTTTCCAGGTTGCCACTACTCATATAAATCTTATATTTACTTTATCTTTTCGAGGTATATTCTCAGTTGAATGTCTGTCAAAAAATTTGTTTAAGTTTTATTCACATGAGGTTGTATTGCATCAAAGTTTATTCCATGTATAAATGTACGTAAAACTCTATCAATTTTGATTGTGGTGAACGGATGGGGCTCTTGTTCCCGCCGCGCCCAAGAAAGGCAGCGGCGCGCCTCCTCGTCAGTTCAACGCCTGTGCTCGACGGGGCGTTGCAGCGCCGAGGAAGTGTCCGTTTCCCCACACTCCTGGGAGCCGAGGGTGAGTCTGACTGTGCCTTAGAATTAGCGGACTTCTCAAAGCTCGTATTTTTATACCTACAGCATCGCCAAAACCTGGATCGTATCGTTAAGGTATTTTTGTAAAAAGTCCTTCCACTTACTCTGACATAACCCCCAGCACGCATTACCCCCCTCCCATCCTCTCCGTGTGCTGGGGGTCCCGCTGCTCACCTGTACTTAAAATGCGCAGGTGGATGTCCTTAATGCTTCTGTAATGCCCTGTCAACCTGTAGTCTCCTTGATTCACTCTAATAAACTTAATACTCGTGTCCATGTGATTACTTCCCTGCTAAGCTTAGTATTGATGGGATCGTCATCCATTTAACTTAATAATAATAGTACTTTGACAGTCGGCTATTCAGTGTGATATTTGTGTTTATGTTGTCCATTAAATGATCGTGCTACAAAACAATAATGCTGAGTTATCTTATCTGGCTGTTTTCCATATATTACTACCTGTGGCGCTACCTGTAATATCTCTGTACATCGCGGCAGCTAAGTCTTCCTCCTTTAGATGCGTATTTATAATTTTTTTCCTATTGTAAGTGGTCCATATGTCAAGCTTTCCGACACTCCAGACTAAAGATTGGTTCTAGTCGCCCTTCCTCGTGGCTTTGGGTGTAGCGCGGGAGTCGCTGCCGCTCCATTGGCCTCCAGCCGCCCGGAAGGGATTCAATGGTTTGTTTGGGTTGTGTTTGCCTCAGACCCGTGGGAACCTTGGTGTTGAAGGCGCGGGGATGTTCATGACTCCACGGCAGGTGTAAGAGGGAGAGCAGCGTAGGTAGGGTATTCAGTATGGAAGGAGGCAAAGTAAAGATTTGATCAGGTGGGTGAGTTGTGGTCTTTCAAGAATTCTCTGTATTCAAGAAAGATTTAAATAAATTTTTAATCTGTCCCAAGCAAACTTTTTAACAGTGGGTGGCTCAAAACTATTATTATGAGGTTTAAAACCTATGTAATGGGAAAGATGAAAAATATTTAAGTATGGGTACTAAATCTACCGTTGATGAATTTATTGACTAACTACTGCAAACTGTACAGAGTAATCATCCTCTGAACCTTACAGAAACACTATATTTCATCCTGTTATCGTTAAAACTAGTTGTTTATACTGTGGATAATTGTTACATAACCAATTACAATCTTAAATATCTAACGATAGTTACTCATACTTTTGATACGTCCTTGTTAAATGAAAATGGAAATCTATTGCAGTGGCCAATATATAAGAAAAGTTTTGTTTGATAAAGTAAATTTTTTCCCTGTAACGTTTGAATAAATATTAGATACGTACAATTTATAAAAAAGTAGATTACAATTGATTATATGGAAGCCCCTTGCACCTTTAGGCGGTACCCGGGCCGAAGCGTTGCGGTGCTCGGCCCATAACAACTGTGTGTGCGTGTGCGTGTGTGTGTGTGTGTGGTGCAGCTGGACGGCCTTGATATACGGAGGGCGGCGTGTGGTGCTCGTGTCATTACCCCTCACATCCTTTAAAACGCTAACATTATGGCAGCCTTGTACCGGTCATTCATTAGGGCAGCTGATAAACTAGTGCCAGCCAAGTTCCAGCCGTTCTGGCACCATCCTGCAGGTAAGCAGCATTAGTATTAACAGGTGACCACAACCCATGCTTTGCAGAACATCCATTACCCGGTTCTCTTTCACTTTTCATACATGTATTTTATGTATAGTAAGATTATAAATAGGTGTTTTCTCGTGGTATATTGTATTGTAAGCACATAACTTCAATTATGTAACAGACGGTAATATTGCCTTTATTGCCTTTTCATTATTTTGGTGATTTTTTTTCTTCAATTTATTAGTTTTTTTGCATAGTTCATTTGAGTTTTCTGTGCAAATTAATAATATCCATAAGAAGACCTTCGCAATGTTGACCACCAATAGGCTGACATATATTACTGCATCACGTCCCTGAAAATAGAGGAATTTAATGTGTATAGTTGTTATGCTGCATCATACCTTTGCTCCGTCATGATGAGAGGTTGACAGGCTTCAGGTATAATTCAATAGCAGTATTAGATAACACTTACACATCAGAACCCGTAGTGGATGCAACATTTATGGGGTTGAAGCAGAAACATTAAGGAATAGCAATATAACTTGAGAGACTGTCATCATTTCCCATTAGTTTTACATGTATTGAAATCGTTATTGTTAAGTTACACATAATTAAAGGCAAACTAAAGAATTTAACCTATGGTCAATGAACCTTACGTGTCTATCACCTACAGGGCTTTTTATGATTCACAAATCTGATACCTAAGCTAGAAATCAGACATTTATGTAGCTATTTATTTTTTAAACAGCACAATAGCCTCAAGATGTATAACTAATTGACTTTTCATAATTACTTTAGATTTTCCTGCCAAACTGTACGTGAATACTTGGTTTTGTATTTTTCCCTATAGTATGACAGAGAAAGCAATGTATTTTTACCCCAAACAATGTAACTTAAATAAGTATTGATTTTCCCATTCCTACTGGATGTACCCACACTTCCTTGTGTCCTTTAATTAGATCTTCCTCTGCACACAATTGTCAATTATGCCAATTTCCTGGCAGGTCAACCCTTCTATTGTTCGGTGTTGGCAGCAGTTGGTAACCACATGGCACTGTTACTTCTAAATTTGTAGTTCCCTGTGCAGTACATGAGTATATACATTCTAGAACTAAACTCGTGTCAGTATTCTGGGTCAGTTCCATCGCATATCATTGACATGTCTGACTTCTAGTGGTGCCCTAATTACTCTCCACCATACACTTATACAAGGGGAGAATAATATGGTGTGTTTGTTTCTTTGCATCCATGCATCATACTTATACAGGGTGGAACCAAGATACTGCTTCCCTGACACTAAGAAATTTTGTCCTCCTTAGGTCCAAAGACAGTCTTCTTCTGGGCGCCATCTTTCAAGTGGGTATGTATTGATGTACATCAATGTAATTGCGTAAAAGCTAGTATACCTATGGTTGATTTCAATAGTTTTTGTCATCAACCTACCTGCTTCTTATATTTGTGAGTCAGATTTGGGAGGGGAGAGTAAAGTCTTTGTGAACCCTAAATGTCATGTCTTGGTTTTCCCTTTTAATGGGGATATAAGCAAGATATATACATCAATAAAATAAAGAGCTCTCATATTTATGATATTCTGAAAAGTTTTAATGTGCACGTATGACATTCATGGAAGGCGAGAAAGAATAGTATTAAAAAAAAGAGTGGAGAGGGTGGATATTATAAAAAGTGAAGCTTGCAGCAGAAACATTCTATTGAATTTGTGGTAGGGAAATTGTTCTCAAATCAAAGTTTTGACAAATTAGGTAGAGTTTCATTATTGGGAATATGACTTGAAACTTTCATAGGAAGTACAAGCATAAACATTTACCAACTCCATCTCTAATAGTTAGCACCACCTAAAGAAGCATAGTAAATCCATAACATTGGGATACTGGCTTAGGAATGACATCCATAGTCTTTTGGGGATTTTATTGTAGCTCTGGATTTCTTTTCTTTCCGCAACACATGAACTATCCAGATGAGAGAGGGATGTCTGGTGTAGCTGTTGGTAATTGCGTGTAATGCTTGACTCCCTCCCTAGGGACTGGTGATTGCTGGTCTGGGAGATTTGGCTCGGCCTGCTGAGAAGCTGTCCGCTTCCCAGTCTGGTGCCCTGGCTGCCACCGGTACCATCTGGTCAAGGTGAGACATCAAACTATCGGATTACACTTGGTGGGAACATTTTTCCAATGGCCAATCCATGTGTGGAGCTTCGCAGAGGATATTGAGGCATCAGTGACAATTATACATTTTTGGGGTCCTTTCTATATAGTTGATTATCTTTAATTATTGGTCACTCCATTATGAATACTGACCACATCCACTCGTTACAGGTACTCCTTAGTGATCATCCCTAAGAACTGGTATCTGTTCAGTGTGAACGTGTTTGTAGCAGGCACCGGTATCTACCAGCTGAGTCGCATTGCTCGGTGAGTACCAGGCTGTTCATCACTATGTTGTGGACTCAAAACTAAACATTTTATAGTATACAAATTTATTTAATTGAACTCCAATTTTAGTTTAATACACCTAATATTTTCCATTTGTCACTATGACATGCATACAAATTTGACCCATCTCTATCATGCAGGGTTTGAAATAAGTTGGGCATATTAATGTTTGGGTTTTTCTTGATATGAAATTTGCGTACAGTGCTCCCTTCAATTTTGCAACCGAGACCAATCTCTTACCTCTGTAAACCCAGGTACAGTAAAATGGTCATTTAAATTAATTTTCTAATGGATAATGATAATGTTTGTTTTTCTGTAGTTTTCTTTATTGTAGGATGTATAATTATATGTATTTGTGTACAAACAAAGGCAAAAATATGACTAAAATTACCATAAGTTAATGATTCCAATTTTGCGAATTCGAATGTTGCGGCCTGCAATGTCGACCAATTACACGCAAAATTGGAGGGACCATTGTATTGCTATCTTTATCATCAATCACCTTAATTTTTAAAGGCTCCATACATGGTTGCATGTGTTGGCATTACACACAGGAACCCAACACAAGCATGTACGTGCATGCTACTGTTGTGACGGGATTGTTATTTGGCTACGGGGCACTCATACTCTCGGAGAGAGCTTAGAGCTCATTATAGCCTGATTAATGTTTAAGACTGACTTTTTAACTGAATGTATCTGTGTGTGTGTGTGTGGTCTTGAGGATCACACGCTGCACTCATGATCACCAGTCATTACCCTCCCCGAAAGAATTCAAAGCACATAGACGCACATTTATGGGTAAGGCTGAGACCTCACACATCACATAACCCATCCCCTTGCTCAAGGGGGACAGTAACTGCTTCTTGTCAGTGAAAAGTCCTTAGTAACCTAAGCAGTGTTGGAACTCACGCCTTTCTGGTTGTTAGGCGGGAGTCGTTCCACTCGATCATGAGAGCGGTGAGTGTGTGTAAGCATTCAGACTGTTAAACTTTTAATCCCTTTAATTTATCAAATGTATGTGTCCAATCATTTTCTTCATTTCAGCTATGAGTGGGCAAAAAAACAGAAGGCCCAGGAATGATGATGAGCATCAATAATGGCAGCTGCTTCAAGAATTTCCAATAGTTGGTAAAGGTGGTGTCTTGACAAGGGCATGCAGTAATATTTGTTGTGCGCTCAATGAAATCAAATTAATCATCAATGACAATACAGTTCTAGAAATTTATTGTTTCACAATAGTAATGTACATTCACAACATAGAAGTTTAAGCATATATTTTAATAAAAGCATGTTACAATAAATTTACTTTCCTTACCATTTTCCATTTCAGATCAACATTAAGGTGTACTTTAAGGGGTTCAGCATTGATAGTTCTTCTGACTGACTGTGCTCAGGTAATAGTTCTTTATAACTATGAGAGTAATGTTGCAGGCTGCTTTGACAAAACTATTGGTGGTATAAATTAGAGCTGGGCAAGATCCGTGAATTTCAGTAATCGTGGATCCGATTACTTTGTCTGGCGGATCTGTGAGATTCGGGTCCGGACCCGATTACTGGATCTGTGAGGCAGCCAGACGAGTACTAGATCCACGCGGCGGCCAGACGATTACTGGATCCGTGAGGCGGCCAGAAGATTACTGGATCCGTGAGGTGGCCAGACGATTACTGGATCCGTGAGGCGGCCAGATGATTACTGGATCCGTGAGGCGGCCAGACGAGTACTGAGTACAGATGATTACTGACGGATCCCGCATACTCGGTAATAGTCTTGCTCTCTACACGAATACCTGGCGACCATTAATATTCTGACGGCCTGACGAATTCAATACTACTACTACTAATACTAATACTAATTAATAATAATGTTACTACTAGTAGTACTATTACTATAATAATAGAATTACCATGTCATGTAGCCTACTTGCCATCTGTTAACTATGCCATATAGACTCATAGGAATGTTTGATTGATTGGTGCTTACAAGGCAAAACTCTGATGTTTTTTAATGTGAATTCCATGGCGCTCCTGACTTACGAGCAGAGGTATATATACTATGCCCACGAAAATGTAGCAATTTTAAGAGAAACAAAAAAAATGACACGGTTTAATGGAGGAAGAATTAAAGTTCGTGGAGGAATTATAATTATGCTGATAATTAGCATACATATGTAGAGCATACTGGCACCGACCCCCCTTATAAAAGCAGCTATGACTCGACTGAACTGTGGGAGGCGTGTGTGTGTTGTCTATCGTGCCCCCTAAGGGGGCGCACGGGCTAACAACAGAGCCCGTCGGAGTTGGCGTGAGGTAGGTGAAATCGTGTGGTGGTGGCAGACTCTGGTCAGTCTACACCAACACCAGAATATGAGCAGATGTTCGTTGACAAAAAAAAATAGCCGAGTTTCGGGAGTGTGTGCGTGAGGCCGCCGTGCCCCCAAGTTAGGGGGCACACGGACGCAACACAACACACACCCACTGGGATCTGGGCGCGGATCCATGTGCGGGAGGCTGTTGTTGTTGTTGTTGTTTGATTTTCTCCAGCACGGTGACTGGATGGGCTTGTAGGAGCCCTTCTAGAGGATTGTGCGGGAGGCGATGTAGCCAGTATATATAGGCTACGCTCTGAAGTCACACCTTATCAACCAATCACCAATCATCGAATAAAGGAAAAGAAGTTTGGCAGTATGAGAATACTGCCTAATGTCGCCAGCGTCTAGCAACAGTTTACATTTCAACTATATTATTATTTTTTTTTTTTAAGTTTTAAACATTATCATTCCCAAATTGTGACCAGTATGTTTGACGTAGCTAGTTATCGCTTGGCAAAAGTAATCGGGTCCCAGCAGCTCTGACAGATCGGCGGAATCCGAGTACAGTAATTGGATCCCGCCCAGCCCTAGTATAAATAATTACTTATTACTTTTATTCATGCAACATTTTTCAACACCGTAATGATATCCAAAAGTAGTGTTTCAGCCACTTAAACATGCTATTCTTTACAACATTTAATTTAACATTTGCTTTCAGGCAAAAACTAAATCTACTTGTTTTCATGTTAATATTATTTAGAATTCATATCTAAAAGGCATAGAATGGGACACCTATATTGAGTATACAGTTTCCCAGTCATACTTCACAATTTTGGATACTCTAATTAATATATTCCAAGATAAGTGAGAGTTAATGCTAAAAAGTAAGCGCCAGACATCAAAGATCATATGGCGCTCTGTTAAGCTAAAAGGCAGACGGCAGAGCAAAGAGATAATGGCAAGGCAAAGTATGGGACAGAAAGAACAGTTCGTTACAGTGAAATGTTAGATCAAATGGAGGATGTGGGTTAGTCAAAGAACACCAAAACCAGAGCTGTAGTGTTATTTAGAGCCATCCGTAAATAAAGGAGTGCAATTGGCATGAGTGTATCTGACTTAGAACATGGATAGGGCAGCGGAAGTCATTTCTACGGAAGGACAATATATTTTAGAAAAAGTTAACTAATTGTGATAATGGTAGGAATAGGAGTACTGGGATCCTGAAGAGGATGAATTATACAACGGATTCACAAGAGAATCCAGGAGGTAAAGGATAGTCAAGACGAGATTTTCTTGTAGATGTAACTGAAATAGTGGGAGGGAAAATGATGGGGAAGGGAAAGATGTGGGAGGTGTAGGTGGGGTAGGGGAGTGTTCACGGGATAAACAATAGCTGAAACGGTGTAATCAGAAGTTGAGTGTGACGAGGTAGAGGATGGGAAAGGAAGCGAGACATCGATGAAAGTTTTTGCTTCAATAACAGGGATGGTCTCACTAGGGGAAGGAGGAGGGGACAGTCTAGGTTATAGAAGAGGCAGAGAGACAAGGGAGTTGACGGGTGGGTGGTTAGGGGAGTTTTCGGAGCCGAGGTCGGAAGTGTTCATGTCAAAGCCAGGGAAGTTGGGGGATGAATCCATGTGATTATGAGGGGAGAAAATTAATTAATTGACTTAATTGTGGAAAGGAAGGGTCACTGAAAACTTTAATGATCAGCGCTGAATGGCGAGTCTGAATGCGATAAAAAATTAGGTATTTAGAATGAATGAAGAGGTTGCAAGAGGGCTTGGGTAGTGGCAGGACAATAACGGTTGGGCCCCTGTGATTATTTTGGCTCAAGTGTCCTGTACATAGAATGCTCTGTCAGGGGTTTTAATTCCCAGCTACTCCCTTTAACGGCTACCTTATTACATTTGTACATACACTGTTGTGGAATTGTATGAAAAACAGATCTAGCATGAATGTGAAAAATGAAAAAAATTAGTGGAGATGAGAAATCTTAGTATAGAGATGTAATGAATACTTGGACAACACCCAGGGTGTGCTTTAAACCAAACATTACACATGGAATCGAATGCATATAAAAATAATGAACTTTGAACACTAAAAAGCTGACATCTTGAAAAATTTAAACATTCACATATGCATGCTGCACAAAGGCATCTAATATCTGAGTGCCACTCCAGCTCAACAAATTCATAATAAATTAGGGAAAATTATTTTTATGCAGTTATCTACACTAAATACTACCTTATGTTATAAATAAATTGTTCTATGTTGAAATAATATCGTCCTTTATGCAGCGTTCTTCCTCTCTCACAAGTGCTGTAAGGAGAAAAAGTGTTATTTATTAGAAAAAACCTCAGAGATTAGTTATACTCAAGATTTAACTATTTACTGTACTTGGTGTTTTCCACAAATGAGTGAATAGCCTTGAAATTATTTATCTATCTACATACCTGGCTTATATCCCCATTAAAAGGGGGTGGCCAAGACAAGGCATTAAGGGTTCAAACAGACTTTATTTTCCTCTCCCCCTCTGCACCCTGTCTTTTTGTAGGAGAGTATACAGAGGAGAGGGTTCCCAGACCACTCACTCCATCACTTTTGTCGCTTTGTACAAACCGCAGGGATTATGGAGGTAGAATTCTTGTTGCCCAAGTTAATATCTCCTTAAAGTGGGGTGGCAAGAGGAAGTGTTTAAAATTTGAGGAAACAACTCTCCTCCCCCTCATCTGCATCCTCTCTTTTTATTGGAGAGAATACAGAGGAGGAGCTGCCCAGACCCTTCGCTCCATCCCGTTTGGTAGCTTTTTACGATCCGCAGGGAATAGTAGTATAGTTGTATTCCTGCAGTTCCCACCACAGGGCTATAAAAATATCTCATCAAAATTCCTGGCTTCTCTCCCCCAATTAACTCACCTTTAAACTATGATCTTGATAAAAGACTGACTGTGTCACTATCCTGCACTTAAATTGTATGCATGCACACGTATGAGAAAAATAAATAAATTAACATTAACCTAAGCCTACCACTTCTCAATCTTGCAGTACATAGAAGTATTTCTAGCACACTTCCACGATTATACCTTGTCTTTGAATCTTGTAATGTTGAGACTCTATAGTAATTACACTGCAAAAAGTATGTAGATGACCACTTCAAAACAACCCAGACCAAATGACTATGGATAATCACGTTACCACAATAGAAGTGAAGACCCTACAGTGTGCACAGGCTAAATGAGGTAAGAAAACTAATGAATCAATACATGCTGATGGTAAGTGATCATAAGGGATGCAATATCAACCAAAAGATTACTTAGAAGTACAAGAGGACCTAGCAATGTATTAGTTACTTGGAGCGTGTATCCCAGTAATGAATAAGCTACCTAAATACCAGAACCAGAGGCCCACGTAATGAAGAATACAAATGGTCTCAGTACCTGGTTGTATGTATGGCCATTGATCTCCAACTCCTTATCATTAGAAGAACTGTCGTCGTCTTTGCTCTCAAATGGTGCTGTTGACACAGTGGTGTAGGGCGTAGGGCCAATCAGACTCAGCAGCACAGGCAGGAACACCAACCCGTGGAACACACCAAAGATAAACACTCCAAAAAATATCTGTAAAAGGATACTTGTGTCAGCTACATTATACAAAAGGTAATATATAAGAAATACATAGAATAGTAGTTACAGCATTTTACATATGAAAAGGGGGAGCAACTTGAAATATTAAAGCAAAGTAAATGTATAAAACTATGACTTTGTTGTCTCATTCATGAAAAGCCACCATGATGCAGAAATACAGACATGAAAATACTGACCTTGAAAAATGACTCAAACACATGTGACTCAGAGCCTGCCAGAAGGATGAATGACAGGAAGGTGGAGAAGGCACCATTCAGCACGGGAGGACCCATTTCACTCACGGTCACCTTCACCCTATGATCTCGGCTTCCCTTCACCTGTAAAATTTTACATGGATGAGGTGGATATAAAGTGACTTCAAGACCATAGAATCCAACCACGGGCTTTTCCAAATGCAGGGTTGGCATAACTTTTCCTGTATGAAACAACTAGTAAATACAAGAAAAAGTTTTAAATCGAAGTCATTGATGTAATCTGGTTACAGTTGTGCTGGGAGTGTTGCATTCAAGAAATGGCACATAATTTTGTGCTTAAGATGGTCACCTTATTTCAACCTGTAGTATTTAGGTTACTTGTGTTAGTGGTGTGAGAGCTGATGGTGATTACTCTTAGTACTAGTTTAGTTTAGTTACTAGTGATTCCCCCTGTTCTTAATGGTCTATGGAGAGAGAAAGGCAAGTGTTGGGTGTATTATTTGTAAAGATTATCTGATATTTTTCTCTTATCCATAGTGATTGCTTTGAATGTACAAGATAAAAATTGAGAATTACATAGAAATTTAAACCACACACATCCTAGGATCCAAACTAGGTTATCTGTCCTGAACCTAAAGTATGTGTTGCCAAAAGCAAACACTCAAAAATTACTAATCTATGTGCTCTATAAGTTCAAAAATTATATTAACTTTGTTCGGTGCCTTGATAGCATCCATCTGATTAGAGACAATATCTTGGAGGGTGTTTGTATTCTGTTCTAGCCTTTCCTGGTCTTTAGATATACTTCCAGGGGCTGGTACTGGTGGTTCAGCTGACACCCTCTTTGCCACACAATCATCTTTACTTCCCTCCATGATTAGTACAAAGTCCGAATTAGAAACAAGTCAGTTTGATTATAGAAGTCTTTCTATGTGTCGACAAACAAAGTGTAAGTACTTAGATTTTGGTGGTGGTTGCTACGTCAATCATTATTTAAAAGTGTGTTTTCCACAGGTTAAAATCTGAGAATAATTTGAATATACAGTGTTTTAGTTTTCAGGAATATAGTGATCTTTAAGACTGAATACCCTTGTAACCCCAAGGCCATTAACTTGACTGTAATAGTGGTAAGCGTCATTCCATACCTGTAAGAAGTGAAGAGCAATGTGGACAGAGTAGTCAACACACAACCCAATGCAGAGGACCAAGTTGATGCAGGACACAGTATCAATGGTGAGGCCCCACCAGGTCATCAAGGCCATGACATCAACCTGTGGGAGACACATGCAGGTTTAGTCTCAAACATGGATACAGATGCTCAGAATCTAAAAAAATGCCATAGCAAGTTCTTTTTACCTATCTTTATTTCAGCTAAATTGCTGTAAGTATTTAAACAACACAACGTCTCCCAGTCTATTTAAGCAAATCCCTCATTAATTATTCACAATCAATAATTAATTGTTCACATGACTCAAAAATTAATGAAAAAGAAACATTATTCATATCACAAACTATAAATCAAGACATGCTATCTTCACTGAGCTGCATAATCTAGTTTAGATCATTCTTCTCTAAAAAAATCGGTCATTAAACTAAACTAACAATCTATTTAGCCTAGGCACAAAATCATCTTAATTAATATATATATATATATATATATATATATATATATATATATATATATATATATATATATATATATTACATAACAGTATTACAAGTATCTTCCTGTTGTCTCCTAATATCATCTGTAACAAGCTTAGAACAAAACATGAGTTTGAACAAGTTTAAGTGTTTACCAGAGTCAGCACCACACAGAGTAGCACATAGATGGAGCTAACGAAGCTGGCCAGTAACACTAGTGTCATTATGAACACTGCTACCATAGCCAAAGCCAGGTTGCGAATAAGCTCTTTTGCAATGATCTTGTCAGTCTCCCAGTTGCTATACTCAGCAGCAATGGGGGCAGCAAAGTCTGTTGGTTATAGGGAGCAATTTAGTTTCATATAATTTCTTTACTAGATGAAAATAAATAAAGATTTAGTTACTTATCACTTACTTACTGAATGAAAATCAAATAAGGATTTACTTACTGGATGAAAATTAAATAAAAATCATGAAATCATACATGTGAAATGTTGATATTTACTTCCCTTGCCTGGTCAATTCTTTCTCACATCTTATGTACAGCCATAAAGATCTGAAAGGTTGGGGCAGGGCAAGAACACTGCTTTATCTTTTCTGAAGGATCTCCACAGATATTCGTTTACATGTGCCTATTCCTCTCCCACGTCAAACCCAACCCATTTCTCCCTTCGTCTTCCACCTTTCCTCCTCCTCTTTCACCACCTTCCTTCACTTTGGACAACACACACACACACACACACACACACAAACGATATGCAATTGAGAGAGAGGGAGAGAGAGAGAGAGAGAGAGAGAGAGAGAGAGAGAGAGAGAGAGAGAGAGAGAGAGAGAGAGAGAGAGAGAGAGAGAGAGAGAGAGAGAGAGAGAGAGAGAGAGAGAGAGAGAGAGAGAGACTGTAATTAATGTTCATACAGGTAACAAACAGGCGAAACATTAAAAACAATATTACCCACCTGAAAAATTTACCGAGTTCACAAAGCTCTTCATTTCGTCCATAGCTGAGATCCGCTGACTGGAGGTATTCAAGATGATGTGCTGATATCCAAACTTGCTGGCCTAGCAAGGAGAAAAGAAAGCTAAGATGACTTCATGCTTTCATTATTGACTAATGCTGGAGTAATCTTAGGCTATCAAAGGACACATTATGACCCTTGACAGTCTCAGTATATGACACTTGCTATGGTGAGCTCAACAGTTGACTGCCATTATATAACCCAAAGTCTGTGCAGCCTGCAATTCAAATTGATGTCTCACATAATATTGAATAAATTTTTCCTCTGCAAGTAATTTCAATACTATAAGACACTTTATTCAACTTAATACTAATATGATGTACAATCATAATGTATATAAAAATATTCACCTCCTCGGCCACAAGTAACTCAGGTTTAAAATGGATGTCCTGTGGTGGAGGCTACAAGAATTCTACCACCCTAATCCCTGCAGTTTGTACAAACAAACCGCAGGGATTAGGGTGGTAGAATTCTTGTAGCCTCCACCACAGAACATAGAAAAAACTCCACTTAAGGACCATTTTACTATTGATCCTCCAATGTAACCACCTACATCCATCTTGCAAAATACATAGTGATTTTTATGGATATTTTGGATGAGAAAAGCGATTTGAAAGGTGTCAAATGGGTATTGTGTGTGAATTCTGTAACCAATTACACTTTTTCATCCGATGATGGAATCAAGTTTGACACACTTTCTTTGCAGAGCTTGGTGCAACACTGTAAAAGCAATGTATACAAAACAGACTGCCTTACTAACCGTCACAAGAGGTACTGTGGAGGACAAGCTGTTATTCTCAAACTTGAAGTTTTGCAGGAAACGAGCACCTTCTCCGGAGAAGAGGAAGCTTGTCATAATTTTTCCAAAGAAGGATGCATTTACAGCTTTTCCTTCAATATCTGTCAAAGAAAGAGAAGCGCTGTTTACTGAAGATGCTGCAAATATTTTTTTGTAGGAAATGAATGCACAGTTGTCAATCACCATTAAGCTGGATAGGTATAAAATAAAAATAACTACAATGCAGAAGCTGTCTATATACAGGACCAAGAGTTGAGCAGATGACCAGTCAGGTATGAAAATAATGATAGTGATATATAACCATCTCGAAAATTAAATTCCTATACTCATAATCTACATGGGTTCATCTATGAGGTCTGATGACTTGTCAAGCAGAAATGTTAACACCTGTACCACAGGAGAGGTATATTTACTTAGTTGTAGTATACACGGCCTGAGCTACACTCTTGTAGTCTTGTCTCCATAACTATATTTGTCCCGTTTTTCTTTCAGTTGATGTAAATTCTTTTGCATTATCACCTCTTCCTTTAGTTCATTCCAAGTATCTATACTTCATTGGGGAACTCACTTTCTCCTAGTTTTTCCAATGTGTAGCTGACCAGACTATCATACCACGAGTCTACAGAGGAGATGTATTGACTGCCCCTCATCTTCTCCTCCAGGAGGCTGATGCTGGGCAGCTCTGCAGGATAGTCAAGGGCACCCAGGTACACCAGCCCTTTTTCACCTGAAGCATAGAGAGGCCTGTGAGAGCTAAGAAATATGCTGAAATAAGGAGACAGTCTTTTCAATGTACCGTGTCATACTATACATACAGTGTTTGAATCAACTCAATTACACAATAAGTACAAAACTAGAAAGCATTCAAATGTAATTGTACAATAAAGAAGCTATACCTACAAACTGTAATGTAGTTAGTCAATGATAATCAGGCTCATCTTTTTGCCATGAAACCCATACTAACACAACTTTGAATACAGTGCAAATTATCCTCACCCACACACAGCTGCTCCCAATGACACCAAACTGTCTGTCGCGTGCTTTCACCACTTTTTCAATGTGTTTATGGTAGCACAATGCCTTAGTACATAGATTTAAACATTATTCATAAGTTGTCAACTGAAAGCACAAACCAGAGGAGTAAATAAGACCAAATAATACCATGAGTTGCTTGAGACGATAGCACACATCCAGACTTCACTTTGAGTTTGGGTTATGTTAGGTTCAGGTTCAGCTAATTCTCGTAAAAATTTCTTGTCACAGTACGTTTACCACATGACTTTTCATATTCATATAACATTAATTTACATTTTTTTATACACCCCTGTGATGAGGGCTGCAAGAATACTACCACTATGTTCCTTGCAGATCATAAAAGGGGCTGGTGGTGGGGTGCATATATCTCAGGTGGATATCAGGTGGATAGGGCCAAGCTCTCCTAGGTAAAGTGGGGGCACACGCTACAGCTGCACATAGCTGCGGGCACTCATCTCCCGTCACATTGACCTCTGAGCCTGTAGTGGAAATTAATCCTTTACCCTGGGACACAGGGCCACTGTGATGTCCAACTTTCCCCACTTTACCTTCTCCAAGTTTTCCTAGGTACCTATTTATCGACCAACCTGTTTGGGAGGATGAACTGTTGGGCACTGGATCGAACACGGGACAGCGGATTTGTAGTCAGACGTGCTAACCACTGCACCACTGAGGCCCTAGCCCCTTAGGCTCCCCTAGACCCCACTATTTTTATGGCACTGTCTATAATGCTGATATGTAGTTATTGGGGAGAAACAAGTGAAACTTTTCTCTGGCTACAAGGAACAAAAAGGGGAACAACAGAAATGTTACCTGATTCTGGGTAGTAGTACTGGACCTTAGAAATGAATTGATAGAGATAAGATGACTCAGGGATGAACCAGACAGGATCAAACTCTTGCCTAAGGTTGGTCACACCCCATATACAGGTCCCGAGTAATATTGCCGTCACCGCTAGCACCAACACCTGCAGATAAGAAATAAGGTTAAAGCAAGGAGAGTCTCACAGTAAGGTGGATGGATTAAGTAGAATCACTATCTACAAAAAACAAATAATTAAATGATAGTCACCTTGATTGGCTTCATCAGGAGGTATTTTGAGTATATTTCTGAGAAGAATATCTGGCAGAGATCCTTCCGGGAGCAGGCATTTGGGGTCCAGTTTTTGTGTGTGTAGCACCAGAACATTCCATTGCGATGTTCTGTTCACCACAAACATGAACATTAGAACCTAAGAATATCAATATTCGAGGGAGCTGCAAAAGGCCAACAGGCCCACAAGAGTCAGTTCCTTTATAATATATAAACTCTATCAATGTCCACCTATCATCCCTATCCATAAACTTCCTTCCTATCTTAGCATCATCAGCAAATTTGACATCACTGTTAATTCCAATATCTATGTCATTGATGGGCCCAAAACAAAACCCTATGGAACACTAGTAGTTATTTGCAACACAGCATCCCACACAATCAAACATATTGCAGAAGACTGCACAGCAAACAATTACACACGTCAACAACACAACATTCACTCCATGTACACTGAGAAATTCGTTCCAGGCCATGGCCTATCTGAGAAGCTCGGGGCTGTTCAGCCAGGCAGTCTGAGGTACAACACAAATTCCAACATTTCCTTAAACTGTAACATCCACATCAGATTTACCACTCTGCTATTATATATCTGTACTCACTTTCCATTCTAGTCTGGTCAAGGGTGAACCATGCCACAAAGAAGGTGGCCTGGAACACGTACAGCGCTATGATGCCGATGGCACAGTAGATGCAAAATGACTGCAGGGCCGGGAGGACCTGCCCAATGTAAAATGAAGACAAATAAATACATAAACTTACCTGGCTAAGTGATGGGGAAAAAAACGGAACTCTTCCAGCATTTCAGGAGTTGATAAATACAGTTTCATCCAGATAATATTTCTTCGTTTTAAACCTTCCCTGTTCCTCTACATGTCATTTTGAGGGATGGAGGAACAGTAACACGTTATTCTTCACCATTAATAGTGGTTGGATAGCCTTAATAAATAACATCAACAAGTTTCAACAGGTACTGTTAGGTGGCGGTGTAGCAGTGTTAAGTGTGCACCCAGCTAGTGATCTTGCGCACGCGCACCTCCGCGGGGGCCACTCTATCCTGGGTGGACCCTTCACACTGCTACAGCGGCCGTGCTTTGACTGCTGGGTCACGTATATATTAAACCAAAATGGAGATTTTTACTATACACAGGAAAGCAAATATATATACTTTAAAAAATCGTTTGAAGTACCTATCCGTTTCCTACATAAATATTTATTATATTTGATTCGTATTTATTTCATGAAAAATGTTTATTTCTAAGGTCAATCATAAAATTGAATAATAGAATAAAGCAATAATAATTAAATTAAACCAATATAAACTATAGAATAGAATATCTAAAAATTATTCAAACCAAAAGTAAAGCCTAAATGAACCATAACACAAAGAACAACGGAAAATACAACGAACAAATGAGGAAAAAACACCTTAATTATTTGTTTACATCCAAGAGTGTTAATTATAGCGTGTTAGGTACAGTAAAAGAAGTGTTAGGACATGGTGACTTACAAGGATAGAGATGAAGGTGAGTGTGTTGTGTTATGAGTGTGTTATGGTGGGCTGATGGGCTGACAGACTGACGAATCGACAAATATCGATAAAAATACCGGTATACCGAAGGGCTTCTAATGCCTGTAATACCAGTAATACCGCCCCGAAAATACCGGTATATCGGTATACCGGATAGGTGCACATCCCTAGACACACACACACTCAGCTGACGCCAGGCAATGTAATCTGATTGTGTTTCCGATTAATAATTATAATACTTAGGGCACTAGTGGTGTTGCATACCACGTGTGTATATGTATATGTATATGTATATATATATATATATATATATATATATATATATATATATATATATATATATATATATATATATATATGTACTAGGCTCATAGTGCTGCACTTGTTGATATTAAGCTGCATCTGGCTGATGCAGTTTAATGTTAACAAGTGTAGCATTGTGAGCGTAGGTAAAGGTAATAGGCCTGTAGACTACACATTAAATGACACTACCTTAGGAAGGTCATATAGCGTGAAGGACTTGGGAGTTCAAATAAGCAGTGACTTGCGCCCCAGGCAACAGTGTATTATAGCTAGAAATAGGGCCAACAAGATACTGGGATTTATTAGTAGGTGTGTGACAAATAGGAGTTCTGAGGTCATTCTGAGATTGTATTTAACGCTAGTTAGACCCCACCTAGATTATGCAGCTCAATTTTGGTCCCTTTATTATAGGAAGGATATAGGCTCCTTGGAGCCAAGATGATTCAGGGGCTGAGAAATTTACCCTACAAAGATAGATTAAAACGTCTTAATCTCCACTCCCTAGAGAGAAGGAGGGCAAGAGGGGATTTGATTGAGGTTTTCAAATGGATAAAAGAAATTAATAAGGGAAACATTGATCAGGTTTTAGAAATTAGTAGTCAGGATAGAACACGTGGAAATGGGTACAAGCTAGAAAAAATTTAGTTTCAGGACAACATAGGTAGATATTGGTTCACTAACAGAGTGGTGAACGATTGGAATAGGCTGGGTAGACACGTAGTAAGTGGTGAGTCAATAGATAGCTTTAAAAGACGGTTGGATCAGAGTATGGATAGGGATGACAGGTGTGATGGATAAATATTGGATTATTCCAAGGGTGGGTGACAAGGAGCTGCCTCGTGTAGGCCTCTTGCAGTCTCCTCATTTCTTATGTTCTTATGTTCTTATAACTTACAGTGCTAGCGCCTATAGCAAATGCGACGAAATCCGTAAGTGAAGTGATGGTGATGGCGACCCCGGCATGACGCAGAGCCAGCCCAACCCTCTCCTTCATCTCACGGCGGCGTTCCTGATAAACATCACACAACACATTTATTGACATATGCAGCTGATAAAACTTTGCAAGATCTCGAGATATTGAAAATGCATCATCTTATTAGTAAGTTATTGCCCCATAACCAAGAATCCTAATATACCAACTCACCGTCACGTCCAGGTTGTGCCAGCATTGAACGATCACAAACATGTCATCTACGCCCAGCCCCAACATCAGCAGGGGCAAGACGGAGTGTACAGGGCCGTAAGGTATGCCGAAGGCTGAGCAGAGTCCAAACGACACTCCTACAGCCATGAAGACGGATACAAGGCCCAGCAGGGATAACACAGGCTGCAACACGAGAAGCCATGTGTTACCTCACGAAGTTCACGTTAACATGTGATGATGTGATGGTGAATTTCAATGAAAATTTTTTTTTTCATTGTTTTGCATTATGATAATACATTTCTGAATATTATTTATTTCATATTTGATATCACAGTTCTCTCTCTCTCTCTCTCTCTCTCTCTCTCTCTCTCTCTCTCTCTCTCTCTCTCTCTCTCTCTCTCTCTCTCTCTCTCTCTCTCTCTCTCTTGTTTCAAGTTTCTCGTCATCTTATTACCCGAGTCTCCACCAGGTTGAACTTCCCAAGCATTATTTGAACGTAGACGAACAGCAACAACATCCCCACTGCCAGGTAAAACACGTCTCCCACTATAGTGTCTCCACTGATCTCCCCATAACTGCCAGACAGAACAGAACAAGGGGAATTACAAAGAAAATTCATTAGACGAGACAACAACTGTTTGCACGCAGTAATCAGTCATAGTCATTATAAAGTAACCAATTAATAAGAAAAGAAAGGGTACATATGTTACCATTGTTCACACTGTTATGCATACCTGCGTTGGGATTGAAGGAAGACGTTCAAGCCTTCGGGTCGTACGGAGTCGTTCCTCACCACTTGAATAAACTGTGCCTCCCATTCGTAAAGCTCCAAGTCCACCTGCAGGGATGTGGTGGCTCCATATGACATGCACTACAGTACAACTTTTTACTAAAACAGTATGAATACTTCACTTTTTCCAATTGAAGGAATCATTACTGTTATGAAGAAGGGTTATGTTTACACATCATTAGAATCTTCAAGATTGTCTGAGGCTAGAGGCAAGAGACGCAAGGAGAGGAACATGGCCTTCCCCCTCCGCTCTCCAGGAAAGGACAGGAGTGTTGCTAGGAGCTGTATACTGGAGATTTTAAGTTATCGATAATGCATACTATTAAACATGTGCATTCTGTGATAATGGAATTGTGATAGTTATACTATCACTATCACTATCACGTCTTTGTCTGTTCGTTTGTAATCATTATTCGAGAACTGCCTTACCTGTCATACTGAGCCTTCAACACTGCGTTCAGTATTTTCAAGCAATAACAAAAATAATATGTAAATGAAGCTGAAACCAACTGAAGACTTGACGGCATGCTTTAGTGTTTGTTGTTGTGTGTGAGTTGTTGTTGTGCTGTGAGGACACATTTGTCTGACTCTGCTGGGCCAGCTGTAAAGTACTTCAGCTAGTATATATGTAGTATATATATATATATATATATATATATATATATATATATATATATATATATATATATATATATATATATATATACATATAGGTGTGTGTGTGTGTGTGTGTATGTATATATATATATATATATATATATATATATATATATATATATATATATATATATATACATCTCAACTAGGGCATACAAGCACGCACCTCTTCGGTCAGACCCTCGCCGGTGCCCACATCACCACTGTCCACCTCAGTCCGGTTCAACTCCATTATGATAGTGGCGAGGGCGCTGCGGGCTTTCACCACTTGACCCTTAGCATCTGTCTGCACGCCACCCAGGAGTCCTATGAAGTCCAACGGGAAGCCTAAGGTGGCACTGCGGAGAACGAGAACAAGTTTAGGAATAAAAGCGTTGTCTTCTAAAGCCTATTAACATATCTTTGACCCACTGTATTTGATTCTTCTTTTCTTTATCAGCTACACGACGCAGTGAGTGAGATTGTACAGCTAATCCATGTACCAGCGAGACTCGGGATACAAAAAAAAAAAATCCACAAAACATAAACAGCATGGTCCTTATTGCAAAACAACAAGTATTACCTTAAATCGTGCATACTATGTTTAACAACAAACTATCTACATACTTGTATATCTATTTTTCCATCTACATATCTACATTTGACATATTTGTCTTTCTCCGACCTGGTGTTGGCGGCGTTCAAATCGTTGATCACGTCAGTATCGCTCAGGCCTTGGATGATGGTTTCGTTGTCCTGCCATACGTCCAACAGATTCAGCTCGTAGCAGGCTTGGTCCGGCAGCCCTGCCAGAACCTCAGGACTCTCATTGTAGGCCAAGAACGTGTCTGTGTCGAACTGGGAGTCTTCCAGAAACGTGGTTAGCACCGGAACCCTGGAGTTAGCGAGAGATAAAGTTAATGGGACTTGTGAGACTAGTAATTCAGCTTTCATCATCCAAGTGAATGGAAGAAGCCCCTCATGCTCACTTGTAGCAGAAGTCCTCCTGTGATAGGCTCCTCCCGTTTTTGTCTGTCACCACGATGTCTCGTAACTCTTTCCTCAGTCGGTACATCTGAATGGTAGATGAGAAAAACGAGTTATATGGTGAAAATTAACACTTAAGAAAAATATTTTTTCAGTGGTAATTTGCCTCACGATAAAACACTCAGAAAAAAAGATTACGATCACCTCACCTCTCTAATATACTCTGCCTTGAGCACGTTATCAGCCTCGTATAGTATTAGCTCAACACGCTGGTTGTTGGGGAAGTTTTCGCCCTGCCACTTGAGGGTCTTGACGTAGTCTGAGTCCTAATAGCAGAAAGAATAAAGACAGAGGTTAAACGAAGGAAAGGGAGAGAGAGAGAGAGAGAGAGAGAGAGAGAGAGAGAGAGAGAGAGAGAGAGAGAGAGAGAGAGAGAGAGAGAGAGAGAGAGAGAGAGAGAGAGAAGAAGAAGAAGAAGAAGAAGAAGAAGAAGAAGAAGAAGAAGAAGAAGAAGAAGAAGAAGAAGAAGAAGATGAAGATGAAGAAGAAGAAGAAGAAGAAGAAGAAGAAGAAGAAGAAGAAAAGGAGGAGGAGGAAGGAATGGAGGAGAGGAACGACGAGGAGACACATGGAATGGAAAGAATGAGAAAAAACAAGGACAATATTCACATTATGAAATTAAGACAATATATATATATATATATATATATATATATATATATATATATATATATATATATATATATATATATATATACTAATTATATAAATATATATATAAAACACTGCTTTAGTACCAGATTTTAGACAAGCCAATTACCAGGGCCTCAGACACCACCTCCAGAGTATAGATTGGGAGGGAATAGGAGTAGGCAGAGAGGAGGATCAAAACATTGAGGTAGAATTACATTATAATAGCATAGTTAGGGAAATTTATACAGGGCAGGAACAGTATATACCTAAGAGGAGGATTAGGTCAAATAGAAATGATCCAAAATGGATGAATAGCAGCATTAGAAGGGAAATTGGATTAAAAAGGGGACTCTATAGGAGAATTAAAAGGGGAGAAGTACAGGTAGTAGGGCAGTATAATGACCTAGCTAGGAAAGTTAAAAAGGATATTAGGACTGCAAAGAGGAATTATGAGGTTAGGATAGCTAGAGATGCCCAGAAGGATCCAAAGGGATTCTATCAGCTGTACAAGGCTAAAACAAAGGAAAGAATAGGACCTCTTAAAGGAATGGATGGCAGGTTGATAGAAAATGGTGAGGAAATTAGTAAGGAATTAAATAAATACTTCTTGTCCGTATTTTCTCAGGAAGAGTCGGGTAGGGAACTGGAGCCAGTACAGATCTTTAGGGGACAAGAGGTTGATAAATTAAGCGAAATAGTCATAAGTAGGGAAGTAGTTAGCAAGGAAATAGATAGACTTAAAAAGACTAAATCTCCAGGGCCGGACGACATTTTTCCGAGGATTCTTAGGGAATGTAGAGAAGAACTCGTTGAACCCATTGCGATGATTTTTAGAAAATCCCTAGACACAGGAGTAGTTCCTAGGCTACGGAGGCAGGCAAATGTAGTTCCTATATTCAAGAAAGGAGATAAGGCAGAAAGTAGTAACTACCGCCCAATTAGTTTAACATCAGTGGTAGGCAAGATGTTAGAAGCTATCATAGCAAGGGCAATTAGAAAACATTTAGATGAACACAAGCTAATTAGACATAGTCAACATGGTTTTAGCAAGGGGAAGTCCTGCCTGACAAATTTATTATCCTTCTATAGGAAAGTATTTGAAACCATAGATAAGGGGGACGAGTATGATATAGTTTATTTGGACTTCAGTAAAGCCTTTGACAGAGTACCCCATAGGAGACTGTTAAGTAAAGTCAAGGCTCATGGCATAGGTGGGAAGTTACTAGAGTGGATTAGGGGATGGCTTACTAGTAGGGAACAGAGGGTACAGATTAATGGGAAGAAATCAGAATGGGGTAATATCACTAGTGGGGTACCACAAGGATCAGTACTAGGACCATTGTTATTCATAATCTATATAAATGACTTAGAGACAGGAATAAACAGTGATATCAGTAAATTTGCCGATGACACAAAGATAGGAAGACCGGTAAAGAATTTAGATGATGCTAGGATGCTGCAGGATGACTTAAATAGGCTGTACGAGTGGTCAGAGAAATGACAGATGCAGTTTAATGTTAACAAGTGTAGCATTATTAGTGTAGGTAAAGGTAATAGGTCTGTAGACTACACATTAAATAACAATACCTTAGGAAAGTCATATAGTGTGAGGGACTTAGGAGTTCAAATAAGCAGTGACTTGCGCCCCAGGGAACAGTGTATTATAGCTAGAAATAGAGCCAACAAGATAATGGGATTTATTAGTAGGTGTGTGACAAATAGGAGTTCTGAGGTCATTCTGAGGTTGTATTTAGCGCTAGTAAGACCCCACTTAGATTATGCAGCTCAGTTTTGGTCCCCTTATTATAGGAAAGATATAGGCTCCTTAGAGGCAGTCCAGAGAAGAATGACCAAGATGATTCAGGGGCTGAGAAATTTACCCTACAAAGATAGGTTAAAACGTCTTAATCTCCACTCCCTAGAGAGAAGGAGGGCAAGAGGGGATTTGATTGAGGTTTTCAAATGGGTAAAAGGAATTAATAAGGGTAACATTGATCAGGTTTTAGAATTTAGTAGTCAGGATAGGACACGTGGAAATGGGTACAAGCTAGAAAAACTTAGATTCAGGACAGACATAGGTAGATATTGGTTCACTAACAGAGTGGTGAACGATTGGAATAGGCTGGGTAGACACGTAGTAAGTGCTGAGTCAATAGATAGCTTTAAAAGACGGTTGGATCAGAGTATGGATAGGGATGACAGGTGGGATGGCTAAATATTGGATTATTCCAAGGGTGGGGGGCAAGGAGCTGCCTCGTGTAGGTCATTAACTGGCCTCTTGCAGTCTCCTCATTTCTTATGTTCTATATATATATATATATATATATATATATATATATATATATATATATATATATATATATATATATGAAGACTCCAAATTCAAGAAAGAAAGTAAATAAACAACAGAAAAAAAAATATCACTAACACAGATATATGAAGTAGAATACGAATATAATGAGAAAAATAGGAAAAACAAGATCTATATTACTCGAAGGTCTGCCGGAGCCTCCAAACTGTCATCTCGTCAGTACTTAAACATCAAAACTATACCTGTGGAATCCATAGCTTCTCGGAGCGGGTCTCGCTGTAGAAGTTAATAAGCCCGACACAGCAAGCTGCCGTGACCACCACGCAGACCGCGATGTATATCCAGGGGTGTGTGGCAATGCTGCGGCCATACCTGAGAGAATCATGTATATAAAATGCTCCCAATACTTCCTTTGTTCCATAGACATTGACATAACCCGAAACATGAATAGAGGTTAGACAAAATCGAACAACTAAGTTTCACCATCATAGCTTTCTCTTCAGTGAAAATGGGAGATTACTTTTCAAATCCCTATTCTTATTTTTATTTTTTTCCATGATCTGGACTTCCACTAATTTTCTGTCCTATGAGAACATATTCACATGTGGATGTTTTCGCGTTTTCACATAATATACGAAGAGAAAGAGAAAGAGAGAGAGAGAGAGAGAGAGAGAGAGAGAGAGAGAGAGAGAGAGAGAGAGAGAGAGAGAGAGAGAGAGAGAGAGAGAGAGAGAGAATTAATATCAACATGAGACACGAATGCAAACCCATTACCATTCCTAACAAATACTACATTAAGTTGCACGTGTTAGATTTGTACAATTACCAAACAATACATTGAGCATAGAACTAGTCATGTAGGATCAAGGTAACAGTTTTACATACAATGCATGACGCAATACCACCTAGAAAGGTCAAGTAACAATGGGCGGTACTAGTATTATAGTATTAACGTTATCATGCAGCAGATATGGGACTCATAAAAATGTTTCACCATTACTCTTTTTGCTAAAGCTATATAAGTCATTTTGATTAGTTGGAAACTATACTAATAATTGTAAAAAACAATAACAATAAAAAATAATGATAATAGTAATAATAATAATAATAATAATAGTTAGCTTTCGGGTGCAGCTATAAAATACATCTTATACAAGCCAGTGGCATTCCCTTACATGTTAGTACTATTACCTAAGTGTTGTTTCAGCCAGAGTGAAAACCACGAGTCACTCCTCAAGATCCCAATCAGCTTTCTTGGCTCGGTACAGCTTCCGTGGCGCGACAAACAATTGGATGTAGTGACGCGACCTTTCATGTTTATTTAGGAACTTTTCAGTTCCCATTGTCCCCATTGTCGATAGTACTAGTGTTTTTTTTTGTATTGAAATAACTCCACCTGGTGTGGTAGTGAAGACTGAACTACATTGTTTATTGAGCATGCTTGCCATACTTAGATCGTTAGTCATAAGGTTGCTAATAATGTCCTTTAAAGGACGGATTCCACTATTACTCTGTTTTTTGCTGTGAGAGAGAGAGAGAGAGAGAGAGAGAGAGAGAGAGAGAGAGAGAGAGAGAGAGAGAGAGAGAGAGAGAGAGAGAGAGAGAGAGAGATTTTTTCTTGGGATGCCAGGTCACATGTATATGAAAAAGGCGCGTCGTAACATATACTACGCCTTGCCGCTCGTTAGCCGTGGATCCGTCACTTCCTTGGTTGATGAGGTAGTTATGATTAAATAGTTCATCCGAAATAGATAACTAAATATCAAATAGTTCATCAAGGATTAACTCACCAAGAAGCTGATGTGAGCCAGGGCCCATACTTATAAACCAATGATCTTGTCTCAAACTGTCATAAGCACAGAAAACAACGGAAAAAACTGAGCGCGAGTCACAGTCCCGCTCATAGCTAAGTTTGGGTGCTGGAGGGAATAACGACTATACTTTTGTCTCAGGCGCGCTGCCGCTGCCGCGCATCATAACATTGAACATGGCCGAAGCTGCAGCAGTACCACAGCGTCGCCCAAGATCTTTCCGTGAAAGGAGAGACGTTCTGCTAGATATTGATGATGTAGAACTACTCTTTTTAAAACTTTTATTGGTTAAATTTCATGTTATCCAAACAGAATGCTTGTTATAATGTAGAGTTGTTTTGGCCGCTTACGCAGTTGCCTGAGACCCACTCAGAAGCTTCGTGACTGAAGTGGGAAAATGTCATAGCTCAGTTAAGTCGCACTATTAGGAACAGATCATAATTCTTTATAAGTATGCGCCCAGGATCGAACTCGCAACCAATAGGTCACGAGCCGAGCAATGTACCACGAGCCACCCGGCTCCAAGGTAGTGGTGGAGGACGATGATGAGAGGTGATGGGAATGATGAATTATTATAACAATAACTCTCCTATTTTAACCATTCAAGGGTGCGAACACCTCTCTATTCGCATCAATCACACACATGAACAACATTCAGTCATAAAAGCTCCTGGACCCTCACCAATATCTGGCCCAAAGAGAGTTGCACTTCCACCTTCTGACTCCCACCCACTAAGTAAAGACAATATATGTAGAGGACTCACCTATAGAATACAGTTTGCAGTCCATTGGAGATTGCGTTGCTTGCCTTCTTCAGGCAGTTCTCATTGCTCGGTTTACCCATCGCTGCAGCTGAGGGGCGACGCAGCTGCTTTGTGAGGCGTGGATTACAGCCGAAGAGGGAAGAAAGCTCGACCCCTACTTATTCAGATCTGGAGGGTAAATTTCTGTAATTTTTTGTTGATATTTATTTATAAGATTACTGAAAACTATGGGCAATTGCTTTTCTTTTTCCTTAGTAGTCTGCAGTGGCGTCCTAAAGTACCTCAAACTATCCCGCTGTTTGAAACTAAACCTGAGGGATGAACAGAGGAACGAAGAGAGGGGAGGAGAGACGTACTAGTACACGTTATGCCTTCCCTCGTGGGTGACTGAGTGGGTGCATACCTTCAAACGTTTCTCATCAAGGATGGGCTTTACCTCGCTATCGTCCTATATCCCCCTCACTGTAATACCCCCTTCCTCCTTATCTTATCGCCATTACGAGCTAAATTCTCGGTGATAAGAACAAATGAAATCTACCCCCCTCGTCCACTCCTCCCTTCCCTATTCAGTCCCCTCCCCCTCTTTCCACCCTTAGGTAATGATCACTATGTTGTATAAGTCTGGGTAGTACGATGACGTAATGATGGAAGGTGCTTGTGTAAGGCTGATACGTAACGAGCGCAATGACGCGGCGAGGCAACGGAAAAGTGTGTTAATAGAGTGCGGACTTCCAATGCGGTATTTGTAGCTTGTTTGGGAGATCGATGTTTGTTCAGACAATTGTTTAACTCATTTCGCATTGAATAAAAGTTTGCATATGGAGTGTTATTGAGAAAAAAGCAACAGGAAAACGATATTACACCCCTCGCGGTATAGAGAATGCACGGTGCATTACATAGTCACATCCACTAGTAGTTCAGTACTGGTAAGCCGGAATCAATGGTGGTGTAGAAACGGTGGAATCTCGTAAGCAGTGATTCAGTCAATCCTAATTTGGTCCCCCCCCCTCCCTCCTCACTCAAAAGTAATACCGTAGTTCTGTATTTTGAAGTCACAGGTGAACAGAACTTTTTATTTTTAGTTATTTTCTGCAGCCATTTACTGCATACATACTATTGATTCACTGTATCAAAAACACTATATCATGGTTCCGAAGAGGAGGTTTGTGTTTGAAGAAGTGTACCACTGTCGCTTGTATTTCGCTTGTATAACTTATTTTTTTTATGAATGGTCTCCAATGACGGTGATGAGCTGATTAGTGGTTGGACACGGACCGTACAATCGGCGAAGAAACTCAATGAAAGTTACAACTCTTCACAAAAACATTAGCCCGAACAGGGACTCGAACCCTGGACCCTTAGGTTAAAAGCCTAATGCTCTACCGACTGAGCTATACGGGCTTCTATATAGATATTATTCTTGGCGCAATATATAACACTTGTCAGCATTGTGGGCCCGGCAAGTAAGGTGGCTGCAGCAGGTGGTGTAAGGGCGTAAGGATCAAGGTTTTCGGCATCACGAGATGAACATTTTTAGGGTGGTAAATTTGCGTCCCACGGCACAGAAAGGAATAAGTGGAGAGAATGGAGGATACTAAAAAGAAAAAGACTGACACAAGTGAACAGGAAACATTAGATAAAGCACAGGTTGACTCCCTTCCCCAGCTCTTTCCTCCACCCGTCTTTCCCTTTGCAGCAAGTGGGCGAGAAGGGCTGCAAGCGTCATCTTCCCCAGTGGTGCTGTTTTGGGCCAAGGTGAAGCTCCCCCTCCCCGTCTCACCCCAACATCCCCCCCCCCAATCCCCCGCCACCCACACACACCAACGCTATCATAAACATTCACCACAAACACAATTCTATGTGCACCATAGTAAGAAGATTGTCATAATTATCACCATCATTATTAGCCTTTGGTCCCGTGGTGGCACTGCCAGACTGGCAGGCTTCCTAGACCAGGGGTCTAGGAAGCCCCTCCTCTGTAATCTCTCCTAAAAGACCAGACACAGAGTAAGATGTGAAAATAATGTCTCCCCAAACCTTAAACGCTTTACCTTGGTTACCATTTACATTAAAAATCACTGATTCATTTCTGCAATTTTTTTTTTTACTGCCCTGCATTAATTATCTGCACTTATGATAAGGGATTGATTGATTGATTTGAGTTTGGAGCAGCAATAACGAGGTGAAATGGCGCTGTATGTACAAAGAAGCAGGAGGAGGAGGAAGTGGAACCTGAGGAATGTGAGGATATTATGTTATTAGATAATGAATACTGGGAAGAGAGAGAGAGAGAGAGAGAGAGAGAGAGAGAGAGAGAGAGAGAGAGAGAGAGAGAGAGAGAGAGAGAGAGAGAGAGAGAGAGAGAGAGAGAGAGAGAGAGAGTTAATGCGAATAAAGTAAGCGCCAGGCATCAAAGGTCATATGGCGCTATGTTAAGCTAAAAGGTAAACGGCAAAGGAAATGGAGAGGTCGATCCTGGGAGGGAAATAACTCTATTGATATAATAAGGAGCTGCTACTACACTTCTCATCTGAAAGATAATGACAACAGGTTAATTTCACAGAAGCTCATACCACGCAATCAATTAATTAGTTAATAAATACCTGTTTTTTCGGAAATATTTATCTAATCGAGACTTAAAACTATCTATCTATGTGACATCCTTGTACATTTCATTTCATGCCGTTATCCCTTGCTACTGACGCCTTATCAATCTCAAATAATATTTTTGGATTGATTCCATCGAATTTGTTGTGGACTATAAAGACTTGAATCATAGCTCCATAACCTAATTCTTCGTTTGAGAAAGAGAGAACATGTCTAATTCAGGATCCATACGACAGACTACAAATTAAATGAAACTTGGCATGGAATATCTCTATTAGTATACATATCATATAAAGAAATCATGAACAATTGTTGATATTCGTAAGACAAAGCAGACACCTACTTCCCCTCTCCTCAAGCCTATGTTTGGGGAGAAGTTATTATCTGTAAGCCTACATCAATCTTGGAATAACATTCACATGACGTTGTAGAGTTTAGCTGGTATATGGTCCCGTTCCCTCTTTTTCATGGAAGTATTGGCTCTGAAGGCTAGTACTGATGAGGTAAGTGCTTCATTCAAGCCCCACCGAAACATATTGTATCACCCTGCTAAGCCTCCTAAGCCACAAAAAGTGTCAGTATGGGTCACCAATTAGTTTTTACCATAGCCTACATTCATCATCGCACTCCCCCTGTAACACATGTTCTTCTGGTATCGATCATGAAATTCGTAAAAACTACAGCCCGAACAGGGACTCGAACCCTGGACCCTTAGGTTAAAAGCCTAATGCTCTACCGACTGAGCTACACGGGCTTGAATACGAAGGCATTTATGGCGCTATATATAGCACTTAACAACATCGTGGAGTCAGCAACTAAGATTATTTGTAGGATGCCTGCAGTGCCATGAAAATCAAGGTTTCGATATCGCGCTGACTGCCGTCACTAATACGTAAGGAGATGAAGAATTTGTTGAGATGGACAAAGTTTGCGTCCGTTGGCACTAAAAGAAATAATTGGAGACAATGGAAAATACAAGGAAAAGAAGAGCGAACACAAGGGAACAAGAAACGTTAAACAAGGCGCGCGCTCCCCTCTTTCCCCCGGTAGCAGGTGTGGTGGGCGGGAAGGGCTGCGTTGTGTGGCTGCAAGCGTCACGTTCCCCAGCGGTGCGGCTCAGGGCCAACGTGAAGCTCCCACCCCCCGTCCCCCTGTCCCCCCGCTACCCAGCCATGCTGACGCTATCATAAACATTCACCACTTACACAATTTAATATTTATTAGAGTAATTGCTGGGAAATGTTATGTTATCTATTATAGCCATGCAGACCGAGTTTATGTGACTTTATATATTTCAATATTCAAACACACTTTACTCGGGCTTATCTTAATGCATAAGTGACCTTGCATAACTAGTAGTTTCAGTTACAATCGTAAGATTGGATATGTAATCATTTTACAAAATTGGGATGTATTACTCCCCACCTATTCGGTATTCTATAGTTAACGTTCCTGTTCATGGTGTGTCCAATAGCGTATTTTCATACACATCACGTTTTTTTCCCTATTACACCCAAATCCTCCCTCCTTGCTGGTGTTCCCCGCATTTATACAACCCCTTCCCTACCTTATCTTTCTCCGTACCATACCCCTTCACATAACATAACCCTCCCTCTGTCCTCTACCCACACTCTTACCCTTTCCTCACGTCATAAATTTTCCGTCAGTGACGTGTGAATATTATTATTATTATCATCATCATTATTATTATTTATTATTATTATTACTATTATCATGATATTATTACTATCATTAGTATCTTAATGATAATAACAATAATAATAATACTAATAATAGTATTAATGATAATAATAAAACTAATATTAATAATAATAATAATAATGATAATAATAACAATAATACTAATGATAATTATAGTTAATACTAATATTTGTATAGATCACTTCAAATGAATGCAAAGAAAAGGTTGTATGAAGTAGTGATGCCGACTGCATTGTGCGGAACTGAAATATGGAATATGTATATATATATATATATATATATATATATATATATATATATATATATATATATATATATGTATATATATATATATATATATATATATATATATATATATATATATATATATATATATATATATAACTGGGTGGGTGTCAGGGCCGAGGTGACTACCAATTAATATTATCTTTTTATAGAGTTGTGGGGAAGAAAAATCATGGAGTATGATACCCCGAATATATTTACACACACACAAATAGCAAACAGTAGGCTAAGAGCCAAAATAAATCACCAACGACGAACTGCTCGTAAACAATTACCAGAGCAGGGGTATGGCACCCAAATAACTCCCTGTACAGCTGTCTGGAGGGTGAGATGCGTGACAGCAACACTCGGCAACGTAGATTGCTCCTCAGACAGCAGGAAGGGTCGAATGGTGTAGGTACAGTTGAAGGGCACACTGGAAGGGAGCCCAAGTCTCCAGAAATGCCTTCGGAATGTTGAGAACCAGCCAGCAGGTGGTGAGGTGTTGTCAGGTGTGAGAGCTGAGGCGTTCTGTCCTTCTCCAAGCCGGTGGCGGGGAAACCGGTGAACAAGCGCCGGCAGACGAGAGTGGTAGTTCAACCACTAATTAGAGGAAGACGAGGCAGGTGCAGTTCCTCACACATGCCCCCACTAAAACATCTGCTGCACAGCTGATGTCGAAGAACTGCAGCTGACCAGGAGACATAAACAAACTTATAATATACTTGAGTGCAGGAAACAAAACTTGTAAAAGACTGGAGTGCAGGAAAACAAAATAAAGAAAAGCTATTGCCGGCTGAGAAGGTCGGCTCCAATGTTGTCTGTCCCGGCAACATGAACAACCCTAAATTTATAGGGTTGAAGACCCAAAGCCCATCGTAGTACTCTATCGTTTTTACCTTTGAATTTCTGAGGGTATATTAGAGGCTTGTGGTCTACTTCAAGGATAAATTCCTTACCTCGAAGATAGAAGTCAAACCTATGAATGCCGAATACGATGGCCAGGCATTCCCTCTCGATGGTAGAGTATCGTCGTTCCCGATCAAGTAGTTTCCGGCTGGCGTAAGAGATGGGATGTGGACGATCATCATGGTACTGTAGGAGTACAGCACCTAATCCATAGTTTGAAGCATCGGTACGTAGGACGAAGGTCTGGCTGGGGTCCGGAAGACGCAGAATAGGTCCCGAAGTCAAGGCTTGCTTCAGCAGCTTGAACCGTTCAAGCAGATCTTCAGTCCACTGGAGGGGATCCCGTACCGGCTTCTTCAACAAGTCAGAGAGGGGGCCGGTAAGCTCAGAGGCCTGAGGAATGAAAGCTTTATAAAATTATATCAAACCTAGGAAACTCCGGAGTAACTTCTTGGTGGTAGGAGGAGTCATGGAGGTGATGGCAGTCAACTTGCCAACTTGTGGTTGAAGATGGTCACGGGACAAAACAAATCCCAGATAGTTGATGGACTCTGCTCCAAACCGGCACTTTTTAAGTTTGACAGTCAGACCGTTTTGTTGTAGTCTATCTAAAACAGACTTGAGGGCAGAGATGTGAGTGGGCCAATCAGATGAATACACAAAAATATTATCAAAATAAAAAGAAACATTGGCCAAGCCAGCAAGCACAATCCTCATCAAGCGAATATAAGTGGCACAGGCCGTAACAAGACCAAAAGGCATCCGAGTAAATTCCATCAGGCCCTTGTGAGTTGGAAACGCAGTGAAGCGTCGAGCTTTGGCAGAAAGTGGAACCTGGTAATATGCCTTACTCAAATCTAGCTCTGAGAAGAACTCAGCACCAACGAACTTATGCAGCTCTGTCTCAATACTGCAGGATGGTTCAGCATGGAAAATAGTAACTGAGTTGAGTAACCTGTAATCAATGGCCATCCGATACATACCGTCGGACTTCCTGACCATGATAACCGGAGAGCAGTGTGGAGAGGTTGAAGGTTGGATGATTCCTTGACTCAATAGTTGCTCAACCTCTTCCTGGTAGTAGTGCTGGAGATGGATGTGATGGTAGTGGCAGTAGTAGTAATAATAATAATAGAAGTAGTAGTAATTGTAGTAGTAGTAGTAATAATAATAGTAATAGTAGTAGTAATAGTAGTAGCAGTAGAAGTAGTAATTAAGAGGAAAACCAGTGAAGAAATCAATGCAAGTTACAAGGTGACGGTGCCCTTCAGAAGAAGGTGGAGACAAGGGATCTACCAAGTCAATGGCAACTCTGGAGAAGGGTTCAGTTACGACAGGTAACGGTTGAAGAGGTACTAGACGTACCCTTCCCTTAGCTGACATACGTTGACACTTGTCGCAGGAACGGCAGTAATCCCGGATGTCTGCACACATCCCTGGCCAATAAAAGTCTTGCCATACCTTCATCTGGGTCTTCCGGTGGGAGAAATGTCCAGCCAAAGGACCTTCGTGAGCAACACGTAGGATGACGGGACGGCAATCGCTGGGAACAACCAAGGATAAACCATTTACCTTTTGAAGGTGATCCGAGGAGAGACATTTTCGGTACAGGAGGCCGTCCTCATGTATGAACTGGTATGTGGCACCATCCCGTGCCTTCTCAACTTCTTGAGTGGTAGCCTTTGACTGTAAACACGTCAAGGAAGGACAGGATTCCTGAAGTTGACGAAACTCATCAGGGGTTACAGTCAAAGGATGGAGCTTAGGCAGAACAAGTGGGTGGACCCGTTTAGATCGACCGGCTCTGGTTTCCACAGCACACACTTGAGTAGTGGAGGATTCAACTGGTGGTAGATGCTGACATCCAGAAGGGCGGTTGTCCTTTTCTTGAGAGGAGAGGGAAGTTCCGGGCGAAGGCGAGTCATCAGGAGGCAACAGAGGATCTTGTAGGGAAGAAACGTCAGTGGTGGCTTGGTCATGGTCACTATGGAGAAGAGGGTTGTCGTTACTGAGTAGAGAATCAGGACTATCAGGATCTTGTACTCCGGGAATATTCCCAACTAGAGCACTAGCAAATTTAATTGGGGCCCTTACAGCATCTGTCCAACCAGTGTAAAATGGGCACCGTAAGTAACACTTAACGACAGGAAATTCGTCGATGCGTCCCAAATAGTCAGCAACTTGTACTTTGGGGCAGAGTGATGGGTCAATGTCTGGCAAGGCTTCCTCGGAAATTACAACTCCAGGGCATCCAGTATCCCTAATTATAGAGGAAGACCATGACCCATTAATAGTCCCCGTAACTGAGAAGTTAGGCACTTTATGGTCTTCTAAACAAAATCCAACCTTATAGGGGGGCGTGGTAGTAGTTCCATCCTTGAATGCTCGAGGATTCCTGGGACAGCGTGGTCGTATATGTCCTGCTTCCCCACAATTGTGACAAGTCACGGTTGAGGGAGTCTGACTCCCAGGAGAAGGTGGTAGAGGCTGGAGTGGAGTAGCAAGTCGAGGGGAGATTTTCTTAGCGTTGTTGTTGGAAGAGACCTTAGGATAGGCGTTGTGGGCGGATGCCCAGTCATCCGCTAGTTGTATTGCGTCCTTCAGCTTGGTAGGCCTTCTTTCCTTGATGAATAGGCGTATTTCTGCTGATAAGGAGGGCAAAAATTGGTCAAAGATGATAAACTCCCTTAAATCAGCATAAACATTGGCCACAGAGGAAGACTCAACCCAAGAATCAAACATCCTCGATAACTGGGTAACAAACTGATGGTAGTTCTGTCCTACTCTAATCTTGTTTGACCTGAAATCCAACCGGTAGCCATCTGGAGTTTTACTGAAGCCTGTTAACAAGGCTTGCTTCAGCAACTCGTAATCCTCAGTGGTGGATGATGGAAGGGACGTGTAGAGTTCGGCAGCTTTACCAGTAAGGAGGCAACCCAGATGAACGGCAAAGGTATCTCTGGGTAAAACCAGCATCTCGGCCACACGCTCAAACCTAGTTAAATAGGTGGCAATGTCCTCTTCATCCTTGTATGGTGGTAGACTAGGTCTGGAAACAGGATCATGTGATGGTAGGACTGAGGGCTTACCTTTAGCTGCAATTTCTGCCAGCTTGATCTCTTTCTCCCTCTTAGCTTGTCTTTCTTCTCTTTCCGCTTGTTTTTCTTCTCTTTCCTTCTCAGCTTGTCTTTCTTCTCTTTCTCTTTCCTTCTCAGCTTGTCTTTGTCTTTCTTCTCTCTCAGCTTGTCTTTCTTCCCTTTCGTTTTTCTGTTGTTCAAGGATCCACTGGCCAATTTCCTTGCCCTGCAGACCGAGGGTTTCACCCTGCTCCTTCAGTTCTTGAAAGGAAGACATGGAGAAGACCAAAAGAGAACACAACACAAAAACAAAAAAATGGACAACACCTCACGTGCAAAATCTGGCAAAAGTAAGAGTTTGACGGCAATCAAAACACTCTCATAACATTACTCCCGGGCTTCAGACAGCAACGGCGCACAGCAGCGACTTAGATAACAACCCACAATTTGTAAAAAGATAATAAGTAATTGGTAGTTCTTATCCTGGCGAGGTCGCCAATATGTCAGGGCCGAGGTGACTACCAATTAATATTATCTTTTTATAGAGTTGTGGGGAAGAAAAATCATGGAGTATGATACCCCGAATATATTTACACACACACAAATAGCAAACAGTAGGCTAAAAGCCAAAATAAATCACCAACGACGAACTGCTCGTAAACAATTACCAGAGCAGGGGTATGACACCCAAATAACTCCCTGTACAGCTGTCTGGAGGGTGAGATGCGTGACAGCAACACTCGGCAACGTAGATTGCTCCTCAGACAGCAGGAAGGGTCGAATGGTGTAGGTACAGTTGAAGGGCACACTGGAAGGGAGCCCAAGTCTCCAGAAATGCCTTCGGAATGTTGAGAACCAGCCAGCAGGTGGTGAGGTGTTGTCAGGTGTGAGAGCTGAGGCGTTCTGTCCTTCTCCAAGCCGGTGGCATGGAGCTTGGCTCGGTTAGACTACCCCCCTACCCCTGGACAAGGGGGTGGGGTAGTGGCGGGGAAACCGGTCAACAAGCGCCGGCAGACGAGAGTGGTAGTTCAACCACTAATTAGGGGAAGACAAGGCAGGTGCAGTTCCTCACAGTGGGAGAGGAAAGATTTGTGGAGTGTGGGATGAAGGGAGAGGGAGATGCCTGGCTCCGCACCACCTGTTCCGGAGGTTGTGTGTCAATAAAACGTAGTACAGCTGCGTAGTAGTACGCGACGCATCGCGACGCGTCCTCTCGTCGCGTCCCGTCGCGTCGCGTCGCAACCTCTTGTAGCGTCCCGTCGCGTCGCGTCTTATCCATGAATCCTGCTTTATGACTTTTGTGCCAGGCCTCCAGCAGACACACACCATTTTCTCCAGAAAGCTGCCCTGCTGTCTGTACCAGCATCAACAAGTCACTTGAATTGCGCTAAAAAACACAGTAAATGTCTATTGAATAAACACGTATGGTCTATAGTTACCTAGTTCAGGGTGATCATTCAATCTTTATACTATAGCAATGGAGTAGTCGTTACCCACCTGTGTCAATCCTTCCTCTATCAGGACGAAAACCAAGGAGCAGACTAAGTAAGCAGTAGGGTTTTCAGGGGCCTGCAGTTGATATTCAGAAGGGAGGGTGGACTGTTGGTTAAGAGAAACATTCTCCAGGAGATGGTTATGGAGGAAGGTCTGTCGCACCTCTACAGGCATATTCCCCCACGTTGCTTTCAGCTCAAACTTCACCCAGGTCTTGAGGGGGATCTGAGAGCACAATAAAGGAAGAATGTGGATTTAGAGATCAGTATGAATTATGGTGGAATATTCCATACTTGCATGTGGATTTTTAACATATTTTCAGGCACCAAGGCATCTGCTACCCACAACTAGCTTGCATTACACACACCCTGACAGCGAAAGTGTAACGGAGGTAAAAGTGCCTGACACACATGCCTCTCACATTTTTTATGGTAGCACCAGTATAATGAAGTGCTTGGCAGTGAAATTGCCAGACACATGGACGCTATGAGTACCCTGGAATACACAGGCCGCTGATAGAGATGAATGAGGAAGATTGGTCTTGCAGAGGCTAATGAAGATGATATGAAATTATTTTGTGACCAAACAAAGGAGAATAAAGTGATTACTTTTATTCCCTTCACACTTTCTAAAATCATGAAAGACAATATACTGATTATATTTCAAACAAACTATAAAAATTCCACTTTTCTTAATAATTTATCATCTGTGTGTGTGTGTGTGCGTGTGTGCGTGTGTGTGTGTGTGTGTGTGTGTGTGTGTGTGTGTGTGTGTGTTTATTCACTTCCCACCTTCCTGAAAGCTCACCCTGGAGGAGATTTGATGCTTCGTTCTGACATGCCTCATTGTAATTCTTTAGCGTTGCGTAGGTGATCTTCCCTCGAGCATGCAAAACATCAATCAGTTTGGCTCGGGCATCTGGAACCTCCGGCAGGTGTCTGGAAAAAGAGGTGAGTGGTAAATTTAACGACAAACTTCAAGATCATATAAATTTCATACAATGTACATGCAAATTTCAGACAATTACCTTGGTGCAAGTAAGGTGGGGAGGAACGAGGTCCTGAAATAAGTCTCCCGAAACATTGAATCCTGTAAGACAATAGCAGGAACTTTGCCAGTGTCTGAGAATTGTTTTATAGCTGCATCCACATCCTCAACTGCCTGTAGAAGGAGAAGGATTTAGGGAAATACAATCAGGTAGAAATACAAAGTTTGTGCTGAGGAAACCACATATTACGTATTGACAAGTATACTGATGACAAGTACTACACACCTTTGGCTCGGAGAGTCTCTCTGGATTGTCCTGTGGCGTTTCCTTTAGTTCTTAGAGTCTTATTTACCTGTCATTACTGCTATACAATTCCTGCTACTTTAATCACCTCATCTCATCTATTAAAGCAAACCAGTTTTCTACCAATGCCAAATGTTCTTGCTATCTTCATACTTGTACCCTTGTTTAGTTTCCTCAATCATTTTTTTACTTTTGAATCTCATTTGTTTATATCTTGTTTTAGATAATTCTAGCGCTTGTATAGAAGCCATTGAAGCGAAGCGTCAGCCAATACCTTCCCGAAAGAGCTCAAGAGCTTATAGAGACAGATCTATGGGTAAGGCTGGGACCTCTCACACATCACATACCCTCATCACCTTGCTCAAGGGGGACGGTAACTGTTGTTAGCAAGCTGAGAAGGGTTTGAAGCCATGCCTTGCCAAGTGATATGGGGGACGTTAACCACTGAACCATGGGAGCGGTTTGTGTGTGTGTGTGTGTGTAGGGGCAGGGGTGGGTAGGATTTACTCATGGTCCCAAGGATCACGTGCTAGACTTGTGATCACCAGCTATTACTCTCGTAGAGGGGACTAGTTCATAAAGTAAGATCTATGAATAAGGCCGACTTTACACACACCACACACCCCATTCTCTTGCTCAAAGACAATAACTGCTAGATCTTCAATGAAAACTTAACACTTTGAGCGAGGCACAAACCTCGGCCGGTTGAGTGACAGGCCGAGATGCTTCTACTACTGGAAACATGGAAATTAATCAAATATCATGTATTCATTCATACATGAACACTAGAGGAGCATGCAAATTCATACATTATCATAACTACAGACATTAAATCTCCACATCCATATATGAGTATACTACATAATTGAAAATCAATTTTTGGTAGAAATTTACTTTGATTCAAATAGCACAATTCAATTATAGTTTTGTGGCATAATTTCAAGCGAGGCAGAACTAACAGTCAAAATAATAAGAAAAGAGATGCCTAATATTGTGGCGCCTTACAAAATTGGTGGAACAACATCTGTTCATGGATGTAACATTTTTTATTACCATAATTTCACAAAAGTAGAAATAATCTACATATTGCAGTGACCAAACACGAAAGGGACTTCAGGAAAAAGTGTTTCAATTAGTTATTCTGCAAATGTAAGCCAGTATCAGGACATGATTATATTTAATTTGGACACAAACATGGAGTAGAAAATCATTGTAAGTGAGATGTTATGTCACCACGCCACTGCAACACAAATATCCCAAATAAATGCAATGTACATGAATGTACATTAGAAAACTTAACTTTAAATGATCCTATGCTTTCATCCTTAGAAAGTCAAATAAATAAAAGAAATAAATAAAATGTAATAAAATACAAATTTTAAAATAAACAACAAATCATGTATCCTTTATAAAAGAAGATATCTGCTTCAGTAATGAAGCAGATATCAGGGAATTCCATTTCACCAACAGATACCAAGGAAGCAGGTCCAGATTATACTCGAGGTCACACACACCCAAGAGATAGTCCACGATGTACATGAAATGCAGTCTGAAGTAGAGGGCAGGAGACCACGCTCGCACCACAATATAACTAATGTTCCCATAGTACACAGTGCTTTGCAGATTGAGGCTCGAGAGCACAACCAGAAAATAGCACAGATATCTGTCCCACAGCAACCACCGAGTCCTCCACCAAGGGAGCAGCCCATTATCTCCTGCCTTGTATGTATGGACTCAGTAGGTACCATCAAGGAAACTTCCAGTACATTGTGCTCAACTGTGTGTGGACATGTTCTCTGTTCAACCTGCATGGAGGAAG
>JAPQNM010000044.1:3128131-3160631 GCA_029783475.1 Metacarcinus magister | reverse complement strand
TCTTTTCTTTCTTTATCTACTCTCTCTATAGTATACATGTGCTCCACTAATTATGAACATTCAGTTAACAAACTTTCAGAAGTATGAACATATCTATTTGTGAATCCAAATTATGAACACTGCACCATTTCAAAAGTTCAACTGCAGTGCAATAAATGTCAATAACTATTCAGCATTACTCTGTAAACACAACACAAATATTTTCAAGCTTTTCTCTCAGGACAAATTTCATCAGTGCTTTCAGTTCACCATTTCCACCGATCCATATGTACAATATGTAGTAGAGCATTTCAGATGATGAGAAACTGGGTTATAATCACTGGAGTAGGAAAAAAAACCTTTAACATGAATGGAATACTACTGGCTATTAAGGCTCACCTCTGGTTGTTGTGGGAGTGTAGGATCAGTGCAAGGGTGAGTGGAGGTGGCACATTCCTCACACACATGGCTATCACTCACCTCACTGTCCTCCAAAATATTGAAACATGCCTGGAAGTACAAGTTTACAAAATGTAACACAGGACCTCTGCACAATTTGTGTGATGTTCAATCTTGAACATAAAATTTTAAGAAATTATTGCTAACTCTAAATATATCACAAGATAGACCTAAGATTTTTGCAAAATCAAAAATGGCAGCATAAGAGAAAAATAGATGCATAAAGTTTAATTCTGCAAAGAGAGGAAAGCAAGGGTTGGTAATGATGGTGTAGAATTGTATACAGATAATACTAAATGGATGCAGAATAAATTATTTGGCGAGGTCACTGAGGACAGTGTTATGGAGTTTGTAAATTATGATCCTGAAGAAAACATAACTGAAATGCTTCAAAATTATTCTGATTCCAGCTCAGATGACAGAGATGATGAACCAGAAGTGTTGGAAAAAGTGACTACCAGCAAGCTGTCCAAAATTATCACAGACTGAAGTGTCATGAAAGAATCACTTTAGAAATCCATTCACGATGCCCCTGAACTAAAAAATGCACTGCCCCTACTTGACAATCTCAGTTAACTTCTCATGAAAATTTAGAACCACAAAAACAATGAGAAACAACATGCTTTGATAACAAGTTTCTTCCAACGATGCCAGGATGTAGATTCAGAACATTGATGTTGCAAATGAGGAAGAAGACATTGCAACTGCTGATGTTGAACCCATCGAAGAAGACTTACACTTTGAAGGGTTTATGGATTTGTGAAGTGACACCTCTAGCCTCTGGATCAACACAAGCCCACTCAACCCGAGAGGTACCTTATCTCCGGTATTTCTATCATTACAATTTCAAAATTATAAAAATGACTAAATTATTATTAAAATTGATCTTCAAAGTATGGTAAACAAGTAGAATAAGGAAAAAGAGCAAAAACAAAATACTACCCGATGCAAATCTATTATCTCCATAAGATGCTGTATTTAACTTTGGACAATTTAAGTTCCACAAGGTTTTGGCAGTCTAAATGAGTGTCCAAAGATGAGAGCCTATTGTACTGAACTAAATAGTGACTCCCCTTACTTCATAAATGCCTCTCTTAATGAACATCAAGAGAAATAGTGTAATTTTGGTCAACTCGGTATATTCCTTCTTGCCTTTTGATTAATGCTAATTGTCACAGGACATTGGCTTCTAGATGCACACTACTACAAACAATGATGCATTAAGGCTTACCCCATGCTGCCACTTCTGGCATATCTCACACAAGAGCATCAGCCCTTGGTCGTAGGATACTCCACATGGGCAACGCACAGGGAAGTCTTCACTCTCTAGGTTAGAGGACTGTGGTCTTCCTTCGTCTGAAGAAAAGTTGGATAAATGTACTTGTACTTTTCATATTCAAATTAAATTGAAGTTACATTTAAGTTTAACATAAGTGTTACATGATGGCATACCCATTAGTACTGGAAAGTCTATAGTTCAAGCTGATACAGTGGAACCTCGGTTTTCGTGATTAATCCATTCAAAAAAGTCTGACGAAAACCGAATCGTACGAAAACTGAAGCAATATTTCCCATAAGAAATAATGTAAATCCAATTTAATCCTTTCCAGACACCCAAAAATATTAACAAAAAATACATTTTATAGAGAATAATTATAGTAGTTTTACATACAGAAAACAATGAGAAATAAATATTAATGACTAATGAAATGGACATATGAACTTTTAACATCACTTTTACCTTTATTGAAGACTCTTGTTGCCTTACCACACTGTGTAAGGTGACGCACCTCTTGGCGTATGCCCCCAATGATTGATCGATTGATATTTACAGTGTACAGGTATATCATAGTATATTTACAGTGTACAGGTATTTTACAGTCAGATTGGATAGTGTGCTTGATTAAATGTACATTACTAAATCATTCCTCTTTCTTTAGTAATGTAATTGTTGATATTAGCCACAACAAACTTTGTGTTGATAATTATGGACAATCAGCATTATTGGACCGATGTTTCCCCAATTTTGTCCGTTAAAACGAGGTATGAGTGTATTTCAAACATTTTCTCAAAGTTTTGGGCTGATACATTGAAAATTACGTAATGGACTCATACAGTAATCACACTACATTCCAACAATAAAATATCTAGAGCAGGCACAATGCATCTTACCTCTACTTATCTCCACTTACCTCCCTGAGTGGAGAGAGCCATAACACTATGTGAAGACTCTATGCCATTGGACAGAAGGGATTGTGTTGGTACCAACTGATCATCCTTCTGTGAGAGTCCATTTTGGTCACCATCAGCTGTTGGGAATCCCGGATGGGAATGTCTTCATTAACATGTTTACCCCTTTTTCAAACAATAAGTAAAGCACAACTGTGTCTTGCATGTTATCACACTATGTTCATATGCAGAATATGGCAAGTTGTATTACAGTAAAAATCCTTTAATCCGAATGGCAGTAGATCGACAGTGGTTCAGATTATAACAGTAACAGCATATATAACAGTATTTGTTAATCTGCCGCATCAAGTGGCCCACGGTCAGGTATGGTTCAATAATTAATTTCAAGACCACAGTTCTAAGCACCAATGAATCACCAGCACTAATTTCCCCCTATTCACCCGTGACACTTTACCTACTACACATAGCTGACTTATACCCCAATATCTAGTACATTCACACCTAGCACCTTATATAAAAAAAAATTTAAATAAAAAGAGAGAGAGAGAGAGAGAGAGAGAGAGAGAGAGAGAGAGAGAGAGAGAGAGAGAGAGAGAGAGAGAGAGAGAGAGAGCAGAATACATACAGAGATTTGGCCCCTTCATATTTTGTTTTGTGTTGGCATGCATTCGCTACAAACCTGTTGGAGTTGGAGCTGAATGACGTGCTTTGGCATACTTGCTGTAGGAACGCACTAATGTTTTGCCACCATCACTAGTTATCGCTTGCTCTTCATGAGTTTCTTCTTTAGCCTGTTGGGAGGATAGGATAGTTAATCTACTTTTATGCCATGAATTTATGAATCTATTACTGAAAAGAAAATAATTATAAATAAATCAATAAATAAAAAAAATTTTATTGCAGATGTAGATGAACATGAAAATACAATTAATGGTGGAATTTTATTGCGAGTGTGAAAACATGAATATAAACACACACATACACACATATATATATGTATATATATATATATATATATATATATATATATATATATATATATATATATATATATATATATATATATACATACACACACACATACATACAGGACAAAACTCTTTTATCCGGCATCATTGGGACCTGTAGCTCAAACGGGAAATAATAGTGTACGTACTGTACAAGAATAAATGCTTCCAAACAAGGCTTTTATTGTTGCATGCAATATAAAACCGCAAACCTGCTTATATATATATTTTTTTACCCTTTACCCGTGGCGCCGGTAGGCTCAATGGGGGCCTTAGATGGTTGGCCTCCGCCCTTTAGTAGCGCGGGTTAGATTTTTTAAGTGATGCCTCGTTTCATATAGAGAGGCTCATGCTGCCAGCGGAAGCTCCTCGCGCATATAGCTTTGCAGTCCCATCGAGGATAGTGTTATGACAGCATGTGGGTGATCTTAGGCCACTCGGCGGTGTTACCATAGAAAAGTGGTCAGCACGTGCTGGGGCTCGAACGCAGGACCCTGAGCTGGTATGCCTGACCGCTAGCCACTAGGCCACCGCCTCCCCTAATATATATATATATATATATATATATATATATATATATATATATATATATATATATATATATATATGTATATATATATATATATATATATATATATATATATATATATATATATATATATATATATATAGTATATAAATAAATAAATTTGGTGATGAGAGACTGCCTTAGGTCATTAGCTTTCTTTTTGTACACATCCATAAGTACTGAATTGAGGTTTTCTAGTACCTCTTGTGTTGACTGTGAATCAGACTTTCCTTCCAAAATCTCATGAGTCTGTGATGTGCGTAAAAGCTTCAGATAATTGTAGGACAGTGAGTGGTGGTGCAAGTGGTGGTAATGCTTCCTCTTGATTGTTCAAAGTTTGGCCTATGCGATACTCTCATCTCTTTACTACCTCTTCTTGCTTCTTTGGTGGTCCTGAGCTTCACCCACTCCCACCAATCCCCCCCAGCACCACTACTGTCCTTGGCCGACATAACAATACTGAGATTATGGCTGTATATGAGACCAACCCTCAGAAAAACACTTATAAAGATGGTGGCGGGTACACTAGTGCACTGGTGGGATATCACCTCAGCATGTCTCGATATCTATTGGCTCGAGTCGGTTTGCACGATTGTATTTCGAGTCTCGGTGGCGAGATTTAAGATTAAATAGCGAGATTCACGATTTGGGAGATTAAGGAGAGGTGGCGAGATACGAAAAGGCGAGTTGTAAGATCTTACTGTATGTCCAAACCGCCTTGTTAACAATACTAGTTGATTTGAATGTCTTATGGTATTCAAAATATTTGTAGCAGCTAACTACTGAGGTTACATCATATAAGAGGCTGAATTGAATAGCTACCTAAGCTAACCTCCTACAACATTTGTCTTGGAAGACTCATGGTGATATTTCAGGGTATTTTTTAGGAAAAAAAAGTGCATCTTATAAGGCGGTACTCTTCAGACACCTTATCTCCATTACCTTTAATCTCTTCTTAGCTGATACTCACATACTCATATTTCAGCTCTATATAATGCAGTTGGAACAGCTACTTCTTCATACAACCAGTCATATGGAAAGATGTTTTGGTGGAATTTTTGGTTTGTATGACAATTTCGGGGTAGTGTGTGTATTTCAGATATCATTACTTGTACTACACCTTGAAGGGAAACAACAACTGAGGGTGTGCTAAAGGCATCAGTTTATAAAAGGCAAACCATAAAGTGGACAGCATTGAAAAGGGAAGTGTACTACTAGACTTTTCCAAGACAGTAAAATCTCACTGTAAAGTGCCAAAGCCCAAATGTATAAGATTCTAGCTCCCTTCTTAAAAATCTAAGAAAGTTATTGCTCAAATTCATGTCATACAATTATATATCTGATCCTCTTCTAACATTCAGAATAAACATATACCTCTTGTACACACCTTTAGCTCAGGTGAATTTCCTTCATTGTCGTAAACCATTCTTTCAGCGCAAACATAAAGCTTCATAGCATGGAAACTTGTTTTAACACTTCCCGCCTAAAAGAAAGAAAAAAAGCATGTAAAGTGTAATTGCACAGGCATTTAACATTAAAATGTTTCATATAATTTTAACATTTCTTACATAATATAAAAATCCCACGCGGCATACTGTTACATTATTTCTAAAATATTACCAACAATCATCCCGTCATTTACAGATTAGGGAACAAACCTCTGCGAAAAGGTGAAATCTACAAATAATCCATTCCATTCCTCTCATAACCAAAAAACAAGAGTAGCTAAAGGAACATATAAGAATTGAAAATAAATAAATAAATAAAAATTCACCCCTACTGTACACGCCACTTTCCCCAAATAAGCAACCAATACAGTAGTTTCCATTTATATATATGTAACAATACATAACAATCATAATTATTACAACTATAAAATAAATACCTTCATAGTTGCAGAATAAGAGGACAAACCTTTATTGTTACTGGTTTAGCTTTAAATCCGTAATTTCCATCTTCAATTGCTACAAAACTGCTTGGTTCATAATCAATTGGAGTAACTGAAAAATAAATTAAAGAAAAATGTTATTTACTCATGTACATGTACATCTTGATATATCCTTACCCCTCACCATCACCAGCAGCAGGTACAATATAAAACTTCCTGAACTGTCCACTTGGAGCATTTTTTAGCCATGGCACAGACTTTGATATACAAACTGGGCTAAACAGCTTTGTGATAATAAAGTGATTGCATAAGTGATAGATACCATAGTTAAAATGCAGCAGAGTTCCCCATAAATCTTTTACGTACTACAACAAGGCTCCCCTCTGCTTGGATTACATGCCTGCTGCTACCCGTTCACTGGTAAGTGTTGTTGTTATGCTTTAACAGTACTGTATTTACAACATTTTTAATTCTTACCCATGGTTACACATCAAACTTTTGCTCCGCAACCATTCCTCCAATCACCTCCCTTTTACCCTCAAGTGTACTACATTCACGCACACTCAGAGACCCAATCTTCGGGGTTCATGAAAACATTACTCTCCCTTCATCCTTTGCACCTTGTCTTTTCATACGAGAGTATACAGAGGACAAGCTTCCCAGACTGCTCGCTCCGTTCCTTTTGTTGCCTTTTTAAGAACCGCAGGGATTAGTGGTAGGATTCTTGTAGCTCCTACTAAGTGGCTAACAAGAAAATACACACCTTAAACTGTTTCTTGATGGAAGAACATTAAGTATTTCAAACTGGCTGCTGCATATCCACAAAACATTAACTTAACAAGGATGCCATCAGATAGCTGCTACTTCATATACTCGCTTATCATGAATGGTAGTTACCTAACAATTAAAGAAAAATTAGCCCTATTCATAAATTCTTATATTGCATGGCATACATTTAACCACCCAGTCAGTCATTTAAACTTACTATCTTCATAATATCCAAGCCTCATGGCCAAAGTGATACTCTTTGGCAAGGGGATCATGTTCTGAGTAAGGAGAAGAATGGTGCGCAGCATCTTCTGAGTCGACTGCTTTATGTCTTTTGTCTGTGCGGCACTGAAAGTAACGGCAATACACTCACCCAAGCAATACAGATGTAAGAAGGCAGACATAAGTGTTCAGCCACAAATTCCTAAAATTTTCACATAACCCAAAATTTATATCTTATTGACTATAGTTTATTTCTATACTATAGAGATAAAAAATTGACATTCAAAAGAAATCATAACAGGAGTTCTTTCAGCATGGAAATTAACTACTATTTATAAAGTATGCCCTAATAGTAATTAAAAATTATTTCTTGCAATATTCTTAATGTGTTTTTACTTGTTTTACTTATAATTTTGTAATTTGTAAATCCTTGTGAAAAGTTTAGTTTGTAGCATAAATTTCACTATCTTGTGAAAGAAATCATACTTTATGTTTCTTGCAATATCATGTTGCCTTAGTTATCATCTATCAATCTATGTCATTTTACCAATTTCACCAAAACACCTATTTTGTGTCACAAAGTAATATTAAGAGCAGTAGAAATACTTGGATCACCAACACTTACGTGCCTGGGGTTCCTGGACCACTCATAATAGAACCATCTTTAGTGTAACGAAATTTGTAGGTGTAGGTCTCATATGCTTCATTGTAATTATTCCTGTTTACTATGGCAAAGGTAAGCTGTCGAAGCTGGAAGAGAGAAAGAATCATTACATGACTACTAAGAGTACATTGTTTGATAACTATAATAACTAGCAGTACACACAAAGGGAAGTTTGTTCAGACAAAATCTTACATATTTATTTTCAATCGCATGAAAGCAGCTCCTCAACCAGGATACCATCAAGTTGGATGAGCGACAGCTAGTGTTGTCTATAAGCACCTTCAGCTTCAATCCATTTAGGTTCTGTTCATGGTAGGAGCTCTGCAATGCATTTATTAAATGACATTCTTACAATTACTTTGTACAGTATAGATAATTCACATTTCTCAGCAAAACTAAATGTAAGAAGACAATATGTAATGAAATTACACAAACCAATTACCAATTATGTTAAAGCCTTAACAGCAACATTAAATATCATTCAAGCTACTCAAATACAAATTGTGCATAAATCTTTACTTTCCAAGTTTACACCCAACAAACTTCATCCTTCTACCTCTGAATCTCTGCTTTGTATCTAGTTCAAATAAGGCTAAGAAAATGTCTACTGGTGGCAACTTTTTTTCCTTCTATTTTAAGAAAGGAAATCTAGGCTTGCTACCACCACATACTATAATTTCACCTTAAATATGTGTTTTGAGCAGTTTCTATGAGTTTTCTTCTCCATTATGCTGACTAAGCAGCAAGTATAGATATAGTAAGTGCTTTGGAACTTCCACATTACTTTTTTTCAGAACAAATTTGCATGAAAAATACCATTCTGATGATCTGCTTTAAGGTTGGTGGCCTTCATAATTCAAAATAACATGAAAATTTTTTATACTAAATAGGATATTAGTGAGATGATACGAGTAGTCTACAGCTTCTACAGTTTGATCTAAGAAAAAAATAACATTTGGAAATCAAAGAAAGAATGTAGAGCAACAAGCAGTGACGAACAAACCTCCGGAAAAATGGTCCTCAAGTAAGTGATAGAGGAAAGTCCCACAGCCAGCAACTTCTTCACAAACATTTCTGACTGATGCAAGGTTTTTTGTTCAGTTGGAAACACCTGTGACCACTGAAAGAGTAACACAACATGAAAGTCAACAGAAGTGTAAAATTTATATTTCTTGAAAACTGAGCTATTCAGCTTCACACCAAAACTTACCAGAAAGTTTTGTTTTTCTATACAACGCAGTCACAGTAATAACCTACTTAATCATGGACCCACACTAGGTACTGTGCGATCACGCCGAGACACCACTTCTGATTTCCCCATCATACTGTTCCACTATAACCACTAGATATCAAACAAACCAAACATAACTCAATCTAACCTAACTTACTGGGAGGGGAGAGGGGCTCAATCTTCCCCCTCGGCCCTACCCCCTTTACTTCCATTTCCTTTTCAAATTACGAAACTAATAGCTCAGGAAGGTGCAGAAGCCACTTAATATAACACACAGGCATCCTTCGCAGAGAGAGACAAGAACCGAAGGACTGAACCACATGGAACAACTATCTATCCCTTTGATATTTACCGTCAATCCTCCGTCATTTTCATCATTATTCCTCTTCCTGCCTCTCTCTTCTCTCCCCTCACCCAGGCAACCCATCACACTTATAACTTAAACATTTACTTAACCTGGGAAAGGAAAATAAAGAGGGGAATTAAAGGGGAATGGGTGAAATAAGGGGAATGGGTGAAATAAGGGGAAAGTTTGAGTAACGTTACCGTGTCCGTAGGCTGTATCTGGCGTGTTTGCTGCGCCGTGGCCATCCTGCTGCTCTTATAATACTTCTCTGGGGATAGAGGAGCTGCAGGGTCTTGTGGGGGATGAATTGCTGAACTGAAAAGGAGGTTGGCGCGAACTGTAGACATAGCCAAAGGAAGAACAGGAGCCGCGTGTCTATCAGCTGCTCCTAATCATACAAATAAGGTGTAAATAGTAGTAGTAAAGTTCCCAGTAGTTATAATGACTTTATATTAATCACTAGTTAAGGTTTACAACGATATAATTGCTTGTGGGTAAAGAAAATAAGAGTTAATGTGTGGAGTCTTATGCTTACGTCAGTTCACCTCCAGTCCTTTAATTCGCTTCCACTGCGCATTTGGCGCGAAACTTCAGATAAATATCTAAAACATCACAAACTATGCTCTTAAAAAATGTAGCATTGATTTTGATAATTTTATTCATATCTATAATCACGTTGAATTTATCTTAAAATGTATGAAGGGAGTATATTATTTTTTTAATGCAGAATTGATGCTTTCATCAAATCAGATATTACGTAACCTCTCACAATGTGCAGTAATGGCGTATATGAAAAACAACAACATATATGTAACCTTTCATTTAAACAATAGAGTTGCTATATGGAATGTTGTTATATGTAATGTTAGTATATATGGTGAATCAAAATAAAAAAAGATAAAAAGAGTGTATGTGTGTGTGTGTGTGTGTGTGTGTGTGTGTGTGTGTGCTCGTTAAAAAAAAAAAGTCCCCAGGTTTCCGTTTCGATACAAATACACTTGCCCAATATTGTGAAGTTTCTTTATTATCCTTTGTGACTCAGCGACGTACAGTACATGCTGTGTTAACACCACAAGAACATTATGAAGATCGTGACATAAATATGCAAGTAGTACGTATACACAAAGGAAACTGAATCACCACTTGAGACGTGCCAGCAGTATAAGGTTTGGACACTGGCCTAGGCGTCCTCAGCATCGGGACAGGACCAGTTCCCCCAGCAGGGCGAGGCAGGCGCCCCCAGACCCCAGCAGCAGGAGGTAGAGTGCAGTCTGCAGGTGACCCAATCCCAGCACCACACGACCGTCCGACGCCGCCCTTGCCTGCAGAACGAAAGGATTCCGCATCACTCTCAACCTCAAGCTTAATGTAACAATAATTCCTGAATTTTAGTTCGTCTCGAAGATCGTGTGGTGTATTTGCATTTGTATATGAGAAAAAAATATCCTCGTGTCCTGTAAGGATGGGTCAGACAACACCACCAGTCACCCCCCCCCCTACCACACACACACAAAAAAAAAAACCTGCACACCTGTCCCTCGCGTCCCTTCGCCGCCCGATCCATCCTGGCTTTCTGTGCTGAAGCTTGAATGAGATCACCCAGCCAGTAGTTTACGAGTCCCGCCTCCAACAACCATTGTTTGACTTCATCTATGCGGCGGAGAAACGGTGCGCCCTTCCTGAAAATATTTATCTATCTATGTATCTATCTATCTATCTATATGTATATATATATATATATATATATATATATATATATATATATATATATATACATATATTATTTATGTATATTAGTTTTTGTTATGACCATGTTTTTATTTGTTTAGGGCCTTTCCTGAGATTTGCTACTTTATGCTGTACCAACCTGAAGCCCCACCCGTAGCCGGTGCTGACGTAGTGCTGCGAGCGGCCTATGTAGAGAGGACTGTAACCACTGGCGTCAGTGAAGCGCGAGGCGATGAGGGACTGGATGTAAAATTTCCATGTGAGGAAGGCGTGACGGCCCTTTATGACGCGTCGCAGGTGTTCTTCTGTTGGGAGCACCTGTAGGAAACGAATTGGGTCATAGCATAATAATCAGGCACACGTGTATGACAAGTACTTCTTTATTGGCGTCAGGAAATTGAACCTGAATTCCTTGGAAGATCCTCCTGACGGTGGGCGAGGCGCTGCCCTTGAACCACTCCCACTCGGCGCCGTAGGTTGGCTCCAGACCCCACGACCACCCAGCATGGTCCATTAGCTCTTCGAAGGTGTCCACGGGCGTGCTCATGGCCGGCACGGAGAGGTGGGCAATGAGAGAGGACCGGTAAGTGGCCGCTGTCAGCAGGCCAAACAGCAGCCACCACCCCACCAGCATCTGCACACACGTGACTCTTAGAAGCTTCTCAAGGCCTTGGTTAAGCTGCAACTCAGCCTCACATATAGTATGCTATGGTATAATAAAGAAGTCAGTTCACTCCTGATGTGCATGAATACCGTCAGCAGCATCAGCCCAAACCAGCCGGATCAGACCACCATTCCTGTCCTTCCTCGTAACGGCACCTCTGATTCCAGCACGGCAATGAACCCAAAGTCCTACACAGCTACACTGATTAAGTTAAATGAACAGCAGCAACGATGGATTTTGCTCGCCCGTTCACAAGGAAAAAAAAGATTGAAGGAACGTTACCTGGCCAGTAAGGTTTTTAGGGAGTTTGAAGGGAGGATTCTGCAGCAGGAGGCCACTGGTGTAGAGTAGAGCCGACCCATAATTCTTGCCCGCCAGGTCCCTCACCTTCACCACCTCGCTCACCTGTAGAAGGTGGTACCGCGCCCTCTGCAACACCCAGTAAACTGCTCCACCCAACAAGCTCACGCCCAACAGGAATGACCACACCTCAACTGCAACACAGGTCATTAATATCACTTAGTCATCTCCTCTTCTTATGGGAAGGAATATAAGGTTTCCTAGCAAAGCGAGGGCAACTCAAGAATTTTATAGATAATTAATCTTTTTAGAACGAGTACCACATTAAGAGATGCTTGTTGTTACAGTATTATTAGGGTCAATTTACTCCCATGTGGAAAAGAACGTTCATAGCTAACTCTAAATCTTGCCTCAGCAGTCTTTCTAAAATACCACAAGATGACGTAGAGAAGCAGCGTCTGTGAAGTGTTGACATGCTCACGGTGACAAGCAAGGTCAAGGAGGAGGATTATAACGATTACGTCATTGTCTCTGTCATCGCAGTGGCTGAGATCAGTGACGAAGGCAAATTATAATAGTATTTAATTGCTGTGAGAGAATGAGTCAGCTGTGAACTCGAACAATAGCGCTGCGGATGGTGACTCTTTTTCAGTGCTACTTAAAACAAGATTAAAAAGAGCAAATTGAGAACAAAAGCTTATCAAACGCTGATGATGAAAGGAAAGTTAGAGAACAGCAGCTTAATTGGCTTCTGAGGGTGGCCGGATAGTTATAAAGGAAAGGAAAAGAGAGAGAGAGAGAGAGAGAGAGAGAGAGAGAGAGAGAGAGAGAGAGAGAGAGAGAGAGAGAGAGAGAGAGAGAGAGAGAGAGAGAGAGAGAGAGAGAGAGAGAGATAATAAAGAAAAAAATAGAGGAAGGAGAGAAAATATACTACATGCTAGGGGAAAAAAATATGTGTATAGACAGGAAAAGCAGCTTACATCACCAATAATTCAACAGGAGTGCGACGTCCATGGTCTGCGGATCAAACCACCACACACACACACACACCATACACGAGAAAACCTAACCTAACCTAAACTATTAAAGGGAAGCTTGACTATATGTATCTATGTGTATCGGTGCCTGGCCTCGCTCACCCAGTCACTGCTCCTCTACTCCTCATCCCATAACTCCTCGCCCACTCCAGAGGCCTAGCTCATAAAAGGAGTGACTAGATCCTTGCTAACCTGTAAAGGGCGCCACGAGGGCAAGATAGTGAGGAAGAGGGCGGGGTTGCGTGGAGACGATAACCAGGGGCTCCGCGGCGTAGATGCGGGAGAAGTCCATTACGTTCAGCCGCTTAGAAGACCAGTTGAGCAGCATGGAAAAGTCAGCGAGGCGGCGTTGCAGGGTCCCCACTGTGCCTGTCCATAGACCGCCCTCCTGCAGCACGCCCCACTGCCCGTCTTCAGGCACTCGCATCACGTACCTTGCAACCCAGGGGCGCCAGGTCAGCCAAGACTCATATGTATGATAATCTCGTATATAATAGTCCATCATCCTTACGGGGCCAGCCAGGCGTGGAAGGGGGTGGTGGGGGGAGACACACACACACACACACACACACACACACACACACACACACACACACACACACACACTAAGGCGTGACCACCTCCTCAAGCATCGTAGACTCCCGCCCCAACACTCCATTGGTGCAGTAACTCACGTGAAGTTCAAGGTGCGGGCGACGGCGTGCAACATGCGCACGTCGACGGAGTCTTGCGGCGTGACGGTGGTGCCGGGGCGCTGCGTGTCGCGGCTGAACGACAGGAATGGAAACCAGTCCATCGACACCACCTGGAACGTGTGGCCCCGGCAGTCCTCGAACTGATCTGTTGGAGAGACGACCACCTGCCAAAATCCTTCTTCAAAACTTTAAAGATTTTCATTGAAATATAAAGGTAAATGTGTGTTTCAATTTCATGAATCAATATTTTACCTGGAAAGAGATTTGCATCCTCCTGGAAGCCTGTGAGTGGGTGCCAGTAGTCCAAAATAACGTTTTTTGGCTGACCTTGATTGCAGTAGTGGCAGCGGGAGATGACTGCCACAGCATCGTAGTTATTAAAGTCTCCTACTGCGGCGGATGCTTCCAAGAAAGGGACGGCGAGGTAGAGGGCGTGGGCCGTGTTGTGGAGGGCGTAGTGGCCGAGCAGCTGCCGGGCCAACGCTGGCTCACCAACACCTATCACTCGAATCTCCGGTGACACCTCCAGAGGCGTCTTTGTCAGAAACCTGCCGCCAGAGATCGTTCTTTGAATCCTTAATAGATCGGGAGGCGACGAGGTGATGTTGTGTCAGCCAACACATACAATGGCCATCACGATATCTTTTGTCTCATTTATGCTCCAATTGCCAAAGCGACAGCAATATCAGACTCAAACATACCATGTGCAAGGCAAACACACGACACATGCAGTACTAGATCACGCCGGAGTCACCCTCACACTTACTCAACCAATGAATCGTTGGCAGCGGTCATATGTAGAATGTAGGCGCGGCACGGAAACTTGGCGTCGCTCTCCATTATCTGCCGCGGGAAGAAGGTAGAGGCCCTTTGGGAGGCTGCTAACAGAGCACCCTCCGCCTCCACCACTACTGCACCGGGAGACGTCTCACTCACCACTCTAGAGGATGTAATTTTGAAATATTCATCTTTACTTGTGTGTGTAATTTGTTAACACTGACCTCAGGATAAAAATTAAATGAACTAAGATTAAAAAAAAACAGAGGTAATCAATATAGAAGCAAAAATCCTGTGACTCTTACATCAAACAGCAAATACATCAGTGGTTAGACATGAAAGTTTTTGTAGTTCAGCCTCTGACTGTACCTGACAAGCTCTGTAAACGAGGGATCCAAGATAGCCTGCCCAGCCCCCACCAAGGCCAGACGACAAGACGACAAGTAACGCTCCACCACCTGCCTTACGATGCCACCTGGCCGCTCATCCCACTCTTGGCTGCTCTCCGTCATCGTCACCACTAGCAGGAGAACGGGTAGAGACTCCCTTACGAACTGCATCGTAGATCTGTCGCTGGAAGGGAGAGAAACAGGATCAGGAAACAACAAAGAGACGCCTGCAGTGCACTTCCTAAAACACAAACCTGCGCACAACTAAGTGACTTTCTAGAACTGTTTGTTGGAATAAAAAACAAAATTTTCACTTGTTCTTCCTTAAACTTGCATAATACTGTTTGCACCCATGTTTAACCCCCTACAAAAGTCCTCTAGACATTTTCAAAATTACGCAGAAATTATTTGATATTTGCAATGCATGTATCTGAACACATCGTTGATCTTTGACGATTCATATCATATTCGTCAGGTGTCATTTTAGGCAAATAATGCTAAATCTCTCTCTCTCTCTCTCTCTCTCTCTCTCTCTCTCTCTCTCTCTCTCTCTCTCTCTCTCTCTCTCTCTCTCTCTCTCTCTCTCTCTCTCTCTCTCTCTCTCTCTCTTTCTCTCTTTTATCATTATTATTGCCTTCTTTTTCTTTCTTTCTTCCTTTCTTGCTTTCATTCTTTCTATATTTTTTTCTTTCTCTTTGTTCTTTCTTTCATTTCAGGTTTTCTTTCTTGAATAACTTCTGACATTACACTCCCTTTCTTCCTTTAACGCCTATCATTGCATCAAACCTTCCTATATAGCGCCACCGAAGCCTGGCTTGGCTTATGTCCCGTCTTGAAACCCTTTGACAGACATCGCAGAAGGAAATTCACAGCGTGGGTCGTGCTGGCGCGACGTCTTGCATGCAGGATGAAGAAGAGCTTTTTGGGAATGGTCTCCGTACAGCCTCCACACGGTAAGAAAAAGAGGTTATATATTGAACCATATAAGATGCCGTGAAAATGCGATTAAGTGCCGTTGTGCGCGCTGGTGTGTGGTTTATGTGGGGTGTGTGAGGGTATATGGAGAGAGAGAGAGGTATAGGTGCGGCAACACGAATATGGTATCTCTCTCTCTCTCTCTCTCTCTCTCTCTCTCTCTCTCTCTCTCTCTCTCTCTCTCTCTCTCTCTCTCTCTCTCTCTCTCTCTCTCTCTCTCTCTCTCTCTCTCTCTCTCTCTCTCTCTCTCACCTCAGAGCCGCCCTGCAGGAGTCGCTGGCCTGTAGATGCCTTGTCCTTAAGTAGCCTCCAAGCCCCCTCAAGCCTCCCTCCCTCCCGCGGCACCTCCTCCTCTCTCCAATATCATGATCCCTCCCACTCTCTCACCCCCACTTGGCCCTTTCCCTTGGCATCTCTCTCTCCTCTCTCTCTCTCTCTCTCTCTCTCTCTCTCTCTCTCTCTCTCTCTCTCTCTCTCTCTCTCTCTCTCTCTCTCTCTCTTTTCGATGTAAGACAGAGACCAACTGAGAAAACCACCTGCAACAAAGGTCGAGTAGCCACCTGCAGGTTACAGGTGCACCCACTCACACACACACACACACACACACACACACACACACACACACACACACACACACACACACACACACACACACACACACACACACACACACACACACACACACACACACACACACACACACACACACACACACACACACATTATTATTATCTTTATCTATTAAATTATTGTAAGAATTTCCCTCACCACCACCACCACCACCACCACCACCACCAACACCATCACCATAATGATGAATAAATACTATAATAATAATAATAATAATGAATATGAGGTGATGGTAATGGGAATAATGAAAGTATTTCCTGTATCTCTTTTTTTTATATATATTTTTTTAATGTTTGAGATTATAGTAATGATGAAACTGACTCCAGATTCGTGTTCAGTATGACCGAAAACCTCTATGTACAAATTTTCATGAAATTCCGAGGTATTGAAATTTTCATGAAATTTCCAAGGGTACCACCTTAGATTTTTTGGCAGAAATCATGTATTTTGAAATAACTCGAAAACTATGAGGTTTACGTAAAAAGAGTAGGAATTATAAAATAAAGAGCAGAACACGCCCGTTCTTTTGAGCTATAGCGATATGGAATTGGAACATAAGTATAGATGTAAGAATAAAAAATATAAAACATTAATTTTGTTCACAATAATTAACTTTTCTCCAATAGTATAATAGATATTGGAAATGTGATGACATCAATTGATAGATCTTTTCAAGCTGCATAACATTGTTTCTAATTCTTTTTCCTGTAAGAGTAATAGTTTCGTAGTAAAATGGCAAAAACTTATTCGACCTCAATTCTGGTGGACATTTTCGGACCACAAAATCAAAAATTCCTTACCGTCACAGATACGTGAAAAGTGACTTCAATAAAACTTTTAGATATTCCAATTTACAGTAAAATTAGTTCAAAAAGTTATCGTGTATGACAAACAGTTTTAACAGCAGTAGCAAAAAACCTTCTACTCTATACCTGAAGGGGTTAACGGGGGGGAAGGTGTTAAGGGGGGCGGGGTAATGATGAAAATAAGTTCAGATTCGTGTTCAGCATGACCTAAAACATCATTGTAACAATTTTCGTGAGATTCGGAGGTGTTGAGTTTCCGCGGCGCACAGCAGTAGACACGAGTAAAAACGTGAGGTTAGGTTAGCTGTGGTGCCACATCTATTACTGAACCGGACCAAATACCATACACACTCGCTAATACTATATACTTAATGTAGTATTATAGTATATATAGTATTAGTATAGTATTATAGTAGTATAGTATATAGTATTAGCGAGTGTGTATGGTATTTGGTCTGGTTTAGTAATAGATGTGGCACCGCAGCTAACCTAACCTCACCTATTTACTCTTGTCTACTCTTGGTGTGCACCGCGGAAACTCAACGCCTCCGAATCTCATGAAAATTGTTACAATGATGTTTTAGGTCATACTGAACACGAATCTGGACCTATTTTCATCATTACCACCTCCCCCCTTAACCCCTCCCCCTCCTTAACCCCTTCAGGTATAGGGTAGAAGGTTTTTTGCTACTGCCGTTAAAACTGTTTGTCATACACGATAACTTTTTGAACTAATTTTACTGTAAATTGGAATATCTAAAAGTTTTATTGAAGTCATTTTTCACGTATCTGTGACGGTAAGGAATTTTTGATTTTGTGGTCCGAAAATGTCCACCAGAATTGAGGTCGAATATGTTTTTGCCATTTTACTACGAAACTATTACTCTTACAGGAAAAAAAAATAGAAACAATGTTATCCAGGTCCCTAGGGGACCTGAGACGATTAACAGGGGTCTGCCCTCTCATCCCCCCAGCCCCCATATACAGATCACCAAAATGAATTCAAACTAATGACGCTCCACCCATCATTTCAGCAGCTATTCTCAGGGTGCGGGGGGCAGGAAAGGCGGGGCATCGTCCGCCTTCGATTTTTGAATAGAGTTTACTACTAACATTCATCAAAGTTTTATTAATGTTTCCCACCAGTTTAGTTTTTTTCCTTCTTGCGATGATAACAAAAGACCCATTGGGAACAAAGTATATTATAATACAGTAATTAATAACAGAATTGAAGAGACTTTGAATGTATTAATTAATTTATTCACCAATTGATTGTTTTATTATTAAATTGTACATATATTCATTTTTTTATAAATTCTTTTATCTATTTTAAGTAAAAGTATTTGTAAAGCTTATAATCTGGTCATGAAGCAGGAAGGTGAAGACATTGTTTGTGATACATTGAACAGCAAATAAGTTAACCATCATAATTAATGTTGTTGTTGTTGTTGTTGCTGCTGTCGATGATGATAAAGATGATGATGATGAAGATGATGACAGAAACAAGTGGATGAGTATAAAAAAAGATGTGTGTGTGTGTGTGTGTGTGTGTGTGTGTGTGTGTGTGTGTGTGTGTGTGTGTGTGTGTGTGTGTGTGTGTGTGTGTGTGTGTGTGTGTGTGTGTGCGCGTTGTTATTGGTAGATGGCGCTGTAATACTCACTACTACTTGCAAAAATTTGCATGAGGAAATTCTCTGTTGTATGTCAGTTCTGTAACGAGAGTAGAATGATAGATAATCAGAAGATAACGAGGTTCTTCGTGATTAACAGTCAAGAAGGTGATGAACAGTGTTTAACGAGCGGGGGAGTGAGTTTGAACCATGCATCTCAGTACCTGTACCTCGGGGTGTGGTTCATGGACTCACCCACAATGGACACCGTTACAGTGAGCCAATTGAAAATAAGTTTTCTGTATTCTGTGCAAGTAACACAGAGATGCCTTTTATATATAAAGGAATGTTGTTTTACCCCACAGTGAAAGGTGCATCGCTATACACCTCCGATTCATGCATGGTTCATGAACAGGACGGAATTGATAGAATATCAATACAACAAACTTGTCAAATGTTTACTAGGGGTTCGCAAGAATACTAGCAAACATTTGTGCATGATAGAGGCAAGCATCCCACCTTTGCAAAATCAAATTGCTGAAGGAAAATATAGATAACTACAATCACAACACAACACACAACACACTCGGATAAAACAACTTTAAAACATCAAGGTTATGGAACAGAGATGCCAACGGATTAAAGAAGGTAATAAACTATGTGCGAAAAAACGTAACTGCTCGTGATATAAAACTGATTACGTACATAACAGACATGAATCCCTATATGACAGTACATCCAGTGTTTGTCCATTATCCGCACACTGGCATGACAGATATTCTATGTTGACGTTTACTAACATTTGTGAGATTCTCTACGAACAAATTTATTTAAGTGAAATTGTAACCATCTATATGAAGTACTCGGCCTTTTCTGACGTATATGATTGTTCAATTTGCCAATTTTTCAGTTAAATCTAGTACTTCATTTTGCCATTTAGGTTAGTACTTTAGGGAATATTAGATTAATCTCACGTTTGACAAAAAGAGAAAATCGTAATGTTTTCGTAACTGTTACTTGCATGTTATATACACACACACACACACACACACACACACACACACACACACACACACACACACACACACACATACACACACACACACACACACACACACACACACACACACACACACACACACACACATATATATATATATATATATATATATACACATTTTTTTTTGTCAATAAACTACTACTACTACTACTACTACTACTACTACTACTACTACTACTACTACTACTACTACTACTACTACTACTATTACTACTTCTACTACTACTACTACTATAAAAAAAAAAAATACTACTGCATGTGTGTTTGGGGGTACAGGGGGAGGCAGAGGCAGAGGCGGAGGCTGGGCAGTAAAGGTCTCGTTAACATAAACATCAGGACCTTCCCGCTGCTGGAATATGCTCGCCGCACATCTAGGAGGCGGTACACTTGCCTAACCTTTATCGAGACACCAGCATTATACAATCAGCAATTCATACAGTCTTATACTTTTATTGATATTCAGTAACAATTAACATATATGTTTATCTAGTCAAACTGTGTATTCATCGAATCCTTCATGTATCTTTTAACCGATCACTTTTCACTTGTGTGGTTTGTTCGGGTAACAAAGGCTGCACTTGATTCATTCGACTTTTGTATCCTGTTTATTCCAAGGAATGTTAAGGCGGGACGATTGGCTATGATGATAGTGCTTGAAACATTTATGAAGCTGAATAAAGGTAATCTCACAGAATTATCATAGTCTGCCTTCACTCAGGTTCTATTTTCTCTGCTGCCGGTGCGCGCTCGTGGGTCGCTCTGCGCAACACGTTCAGTGGTTTGTCAGGTACTGTGGCGTGAGGATGTCGGAGCGCACGTCCAAGGGATGTGCGCTGGACAGGTGTGGGTGCTTAGATCTGGAGAGTATCTTGACAGCCTTTGGTGCCCCGATATCTGAAGAGCAAGCGTGGGCCTTGTGTTATACCACCGTTCAGTGCTTCTTTGACATCAAGGATGAAAATAAGTCCAAGGTGTCGTTGTCGACCGACCTGACACATGTCATCCTGCACAAAGATGGTTACGTCCACGAGGAGACACTACTGCCCACCGGAACCCAAGGTAAGGCCTGTCACCTTCCCTCCTGCAACACCAGTATATTGATCCACCTGCCCAAGGGTCAGCTGGGTCTGCCTGGCGCAACCTGCATGTGCTGGCGTGTTGCATCAATCGATTACGGTGTGTCGCCTCCCCGGCCCACTGCCACCCCGCCCTCAGGAGCGGCGGGGCGTGGGTGCCGGCGTGCAGGGCAGGGCCAAGGGGCATGGTGACCGTCGTGTTGCTCCATGGGTGTCGTCATGCTCGGGTCGTGTCTTGTGTCGTTGTCTCGCCGTGGTGGGGGGTGACGACGCCCGGGAAACTTTGTGTTTTGGGAATATTGAAACAACATGGAAACATACTATGTAACAATCCTGAGCAACGACCCTTGAAGTCATTGTCCGGGTGTGTTGGGCCGCGGGTAGGGGGGGAGATTCATTTCAAGTTGAAGTAATTACCAAAACATTGTTCATGCAGTGACGGAGCAACTCTTGTCCGACACACCAGTCAGTGCCTTCCAGTCACAGCTTTAATTATTCACCCCTTGTCCCGCCCCTGCCGCCGCGTCAAGTTGCCACCCACCACACGTGTGCCTCCCCCCATACCTCCCTCTCATCATCTGCCGGTGGTGCTGTGCCGCTGTGCCGCTGTCTCGTCAGGCTTTGGATGAACCAGACAAACTCTAGGGTTGAACCTTGCCCGTGAACCCGAGAATGAAGCAACGAGCATTGTTTACTTTTTTTTCTCTTCCGTGCTTGGGACCCTTTTAATTTACTTCTCGTTTGACTCATTGTTTAGGTTTTTCTTTAACAAGTGTATCACTATTCTGTACCACATTATCACACACACTGTTACGTCGTTACCTTTCATTGTTTACCTCGTAACTCACCTGCCTCAGGGAACACACAAGGTTACGTCGATAGGGTTGACCGAAGTTCGCGTGTTGGGTACGGTTACGATCTCCATCCTCTCTTTCGATCCCTTATTGGCAAGAAGAGTTCATGGTCAGCTTTCTTTGGTGCATAATGTCAGCAGTGCAAGGGTTAGGCGCTGGAGGGATGTGTGAAAAGTGTGTTTGGAGGTTAATTATTGGTTAGATTGACATGGGTTTCGTTATTAATTCACTGTTTCTGTGCCACGATATCCGCCTTACATTTCCTGCACGTACCCCACGGCGATTGGTCAAAGGGTAGAAGGTAGATTACTTTTCCCCATTTCCTTTCCTGGCAGATTTAAAAGGAAAACTTTTTATTCTTTTAAATGCCACCCACCAAAAATAATAATAATGGATGGGTTTCCCTGAGGGGGAGAATAAACATAAAGGTTTGGGGCCCTGTGGTTCGTACTACAGTATATTAATGTTTTAAAGTTTTCTGCATTCGTTGTATTTGTTTCAGTCCACGTGTGCCTGTGTGTGTGTGTGTGTGTGTGTGTGTGTGTGTGTGTGTGTGTGTGTGCGCGTGTGTGTGCGCCACCATGTGTTTCTTTTCCTGTCCTGTGTTGTGTGTTTTGGCGCGGCGCGGGGTGTTGCCTGTGTCAGGGGTGGGTCAGGGGGTGGGTGGGTGGGTTCCCTCCAGTGTTGTGTATGCAGCTGATCAATGCATTCCTTAGCCTCTGTGGTGACTGAGCCCACATTGATAGTGCAGTCAGCTAAACAAGAAAAGCGCCTTCACACCTGGGTCTGGCCGAGGTTGTGTGATGTCATTGAAGCTGGATGTGCTAGGAATGTATGTTAGACTGTCTGGCTGTCTGTTTATTTTTCTCTCTCTTCTAATCTTCCCTGCGCTTGTCCATGAACTTCACTCGCACACACCATGACGGAGTGACTCGGTTGCAAGCATGTCATAAGAAACATTGCATCGTCTTCAGTGTATTCCATAAATGGGTGAAACAATGAGGAACTTCACTCTTATAAGGCAAAAGACACCAAACACAATCTTAGTTTTCTTTAATACGTGACTTGCTACCGTTACTGACATGGTTGGTAACAAGAGAGATGACTCATTCACCTTGACCAACGTAGGCGTGATCAGGGAACAGAGAAGCGCGGCGCTGGATAACTGTCTGGCCGTGGGTATGTGACCGGAGCGTGGGTAGGGGGAAAGGGTCAGCCCCCTGAGACCCCTACTTCCTTCCAGCCTTCTCTGCACGGCACGACTGGGGTGGAGGGATGTGCGGTTTCGGCGGCGTGCGTTCATTAGGAGTGGCGGGTCGCGGTCTGCTGTCGCGCGTGTCAGGGAACCGGACGGCATGACGACTCACCGGCAGGCCCTTGGGAGCCGGCGGGGCCACTGGAGGAGGCTGTCTCTCTCTCTCTCTCTCTCTCTCTCTCTCTCTCTCTCTCTCTCTCTCTCTCTCTCTCTCTCTCTGGAACGAGAAATAATGGCACTGAGTTATGATGTTGACAGATTGCAATTAGGTTCTCCATAAGATGTATTTTTTTAACTGTGATGTCGTGCAGCAGCCTCTCAGGTGTAGTCATGCGGACCACCACCATAAACTCAACCATAAAAGCACTGGATCATCATCTTGAGTTTGGTGTCCGTTAAGACAAACAGAACGGTGTGGTTGAGTGACAGACCAACTGGTTTAGACTCAAAAGCCTGTGTGGCCTTTTTTTTTTATTGTAGGTACGGTACGTGATTCTCTCTCTCTCTCTCTCTCTCTCTCTCTCTCTCTCTCTCTCTCTCTCTCTCTCTCTCTCTCTCTCTCTCTCTCTCTCTCTCTCTCTCTCTCTCTCTCTCTCCTGTTATTTAGTGGAAGTGTTCATACCTTTGCACTTACATTATTGTACTGGGCCTGTTATTGCTCTGCTTGTATATTATTAAGTTTCAGCTTCCCACCGCGGAGGCCTGGCCAGCCCGCCCTACCGGAGGCACACTATTCTGTTTGCTACTCTTCCTTTCTAACACTGATCACCTAGCATGACTAGATCGGGTTGGTAGTAGACAAATATAGAGTAGAACTTTTTTTTTTATTAGTTTAGTCTTGTTTATATGTTTTCTTCGAACGTGGAAAAGCACATGTATGCACACAAGGCAACGGGTATGAGATGGAACACTGAGGGGCATACACTAAACTGGTATATGCTAAGATGGTTATCTCCGTTTGGGCCTGTAAACCTGTGTTGCGTAAAAACCTTTGCCCCGGGCTCGGTATACCTCGTGTGACATTCGGGTTACCATACCTAGGTTTACCGTAAGTTCCCCAGGTTTCCCGGGTAGCACTCAGTTATCAACAAACCCTCAAGGCAGGATGAACAGTTGGGTAGCAGCCTGTGCTCCGTCCGTCCCAGCATGGACTCGAAACTCTAGAATTCCTAACTTGTTCCCCCGGGCCACTGCACCATGAAGGCGGCGTGGCCATGGCTGAGTCTCTTATGCTCGTGCTGTTGCTCCTTTACTTCAATGTCATACTTTTATTCTTATTGTACTAAAACGCGGAAGCAGTATGAGGGAACAGTGTACATTATTTCCACTGTATAATTAAGGGAAAATTTAATGTCGTGCTTCACAGATTCTGAACATTATCTTGGATAAAAAATATTAGTTGCAGAAAATGTCACTAGTGTCAGGCGAACGTACACTTTTTTTTCTTCTTCCAACGATGCTTTGAATTACGTGGACGATGAAGGCACAACGGTGTATCAATAGTCACTTTACAGTTTTAATAATTCCCTACTTGTATTTATTTTTTTCTTCTTCTTCGCTTCCTCGTCACCTTCGCTGCATGGTAATGGCGCGTTATTACCCGCCACTTGCCTCCCAACGGCGTTACTTTCTCTTCGCTGCCCCGACTTTTTCCCAAGGCTCACGAAGAGGCTGCTCTTTCAACATCATCGTCTCTCCCTTTGGTGACAGGCCATGTGTGGGTGTATATGTGTGTGTGTGTGTGTGTGTGTGTGGTGTGTGTGTGTGTGTGTGTGTGATGACGGTATAATAGCAATCCGTGTCGTGGCAAGGAAGGAGGTGGAGAGCTAAACATGCAACCTCCCTACTGCTTGTAACTCCCCCACCCTCCTGCACCCTCCCACAACCTCCTGCCCTTCGCTCTATTTCTCCGTGCGTCATTCCGAAACACACACACACACACACACACACACACACACACACACACACACACACACACACACACACGCACGCACGCACGCACACTACTGTCTATTGGATTTCTTCATCATCCTACCCCTCCCTCCCTCGCCTGATGAGTGGTGGCGTGCGAGTATAGGTCACCACACACCACCCATGCTCCTAGTGATGGCTGACTGCGCTGACCTGGAGTGAGTACGTAACAAGTGTATGTGCCCAAGTTTTTGCTGCCTACATGACTAGTTGCTGGAGTATTACAGCGCTCTCGCCTCCCGCATCAGGGTGGGTGTGTGGGGTGGAGGGCCGTTGCGTTGGTGTGTGAGATGTAGGCCTGGCACTGAGTCATAGATAGATCAGGTTAGTGCGCTTTGCCTGCCTTACGTGTGTTGCTGAGTTTGTAATTGTTTTGATAGTAGTAGTTGGAGAAAATTATATATCATTACCCTTGTTATACTAGAAAATATACAGGAACTCGTACTAACGGGACTAGATAATTAAAGTGATGATAATAATGATAGTAGTGTTAATGACATTTATCTTAACACGTTTTGGTGACGGCATATTTCTGGGTTGCAATGTTGTTGTCATTGGTGTAGTGATTGATAGTCGTGATAACAACTCCTTCTTGCACTATCACGTGTGTTGTTATCTCCCAGCTGAACTCAGAAACAATATCTTATCAGGTGATCTGGTGTATTGATCATGGTGTGTGTTTGTTTGTTTGTTTGTTTGTTTGTGTGTACGTGCGTAGATATTTTACTATTTTTTTCCTCTCTCTCTCTCTCTCTCTCTCTCTCTCTCTCTCTCTCTCTCTCTCTCTCTCTCTCTCTCTCTCTCTCTCTCTCTCTCTCTCTCTCTCTCTCTCTCTCTCTCTCTCCCCACTTATAAACTTCGTTTACTGTAGCATAAAGATCAGCCTTGACTGTCATTCAGCATACACACACACACACACACACACACACACACACACACACACACACACACACACACACACACACACACACACACACACACACACACGCACGCACGCACATAAACAAACACACACACACGACCCGGAAGGACCTCGTTCTGGCTCAAGAGAGAAAAAAAAAAGTTGAAAGAAAAATTACTGTAATAAAAGCAAGTATAGTGGTTAAAGAAATAAAAAGAAGGCATAAGTCGGAAGTAATGTCAAACAAATCTAGTTACGTGAATTACATGATAGAGCTAAAGATGGTGGAAGTTTAGGAAGGATAAGACTAAGCGCAGTGTGTGTTATTTCAATCTATCTTTGTTTTTTATATATCTTTTTTTTTTCTTGTGTCTCACCGCATTTTTCTTTCTTCATTTATTCTTGGTTTATATATATATGTATCGAACTGTCTTCATTCTCCCGCAGTTTGGCCCAATTTTAGTTTTTCTTCTTTTTTCTGTTTTTTTTTGTTGTTTTCTACCGCTATTTTCATGGTTGGTGCTCTTTTGAACTTGGTGCCTGCGTACCTTGCCCCCTCTCACTGCACTAAACTTTCTACACTACTCTCGTTCCTACCCAGTTCCCTTTACTAGTGCAAGACTCTACCAGTATCTTTACATATATTAACCTCTTTTCATTACCAAACTCTACAACATCTGCCTGTCAATCTTAACATAACTTTGGGAGCTAAATTGACTTACATATTTTCTTGGGAACTCTTAAAATGTTTCCTTAAAAGAGTTGTATTTGATTTTTTCCCCTAATTGTTTATAGGTCTTGGCCAGACACATTTTGTTGCAGGGGAAACAATTTATTTTCTCTGTTTCTTGCCGTGTATTGAATTCTTGCTTTTCCTTATCTTTTCTGAGCGTCCTTCACCACTGTCTTTCATCCACTTCCATAATGTGAGGAACCGATCTTCTTTCTCTTCCCTTCTCAACTTATCGCTTCATCTACACTAAATCTTACCTCTCCTTTTTTTTTCTTTTGTTTTATTTATCTCTAACCTCATTTCAGTATAAATATCTTCCGTTTTACTGATACAAAAGCTGACTCCTTCCATCCATCCATTCCTTCATTCCTTTCAACTCATTATCTATTATTATTAGAAGCTGTAATAGTAGTAGTAGTAGTAGTAGTAGGTTAGGTTAGGTTAGGTTAGGTTAGGTAGTAGTAGTGGATCGAGTCATTATAATTTGGTTTGTCATGAGTCCGGTTCGTCACGGTTGGGTGGTTGTAAGCGGCGTCTTTTTATATCGCGGTGCAAATAGTTAAGAGAAACGAACCGAGATTGAGCCAAGTACCCCCTCCACTCCTCTCCTTCATGCCATTCGCCTCTTATCCTCTCTCTCTCTCTCTCTCTCTCTCTCTCTCTCTCTCTCTCTCTCTCTCTCTCTCTCTCTCTCTCTCTCTCTCTCTCTCTCTCTCTCTCCGGCTCATCTAATTAAGGTATTAGTGTTTAACGTGATTATGGTTATTGACCGATTTCTTCTTCTCCTCCTCCTCCTCCTCCTCCTCCTCCTCCTCCTCCTCCTCCTCCTCCTCCTCCTCCTCCTCCTCCTCCTTCTTCTTCTTCTTCTTCTTCTTCTTCTTCTTCTTTTTCCTCTTTACCTACATTCCTTCTCTTTCTCCCGGTCAAGCAGAAAGAACAGAATCACGCGATGCTTTCACTGTCTTTTTTTTATTCTCCATCCCACTCGAAAAAGTACTCGGAGGAAAAATTTTCCTTGTTCAAACGGTTCAGCTTATACTTTGTCATGGTCCACCTCTCTCTCTCTCTCTCTCTCTCTCTCTCTCTCTCTCTCTCTCTCTCTCTCTCTCTCTCTCTCTGGTTGGATTTTCTTGCGTTTCTCTTCAGTCTTGTCTCTCCCTCCTCCTTCTCCTTCTTTCCCTCCTCCTCCTCCTCATGGATCCTTCCCTGAAGTGGCTTCCAAGCTTTGCCATGGAGGAGGTGGTGGTGGTAGAGGTGTTGTACCGCTCAAGTGCCCTCCAAGCCCTCCCTCCCCCGTCTCTCTCTCTCTCTCTCTCTCTCTCTCTCTCTCTCTCTCTCTCTCTCTCTCTCTCTCTCTCTCTCTCTCTCTCTCTCTCTCTCTCTCTCTCTCTCTCTCTCTTTACATAGTTTCATGCATGTATTTGCTACTAGCCTGTGAGCTGTTTGCAAGTTTCTTTCATTGTTTCCTTGTACTCGCATTCCTTCTCCTTTTCCTCTTCCTCCTCCTTCTCCTCCTTTCTTTCCTTCCGTTTCCCTTTCCTGCCACAATATTTGCGTCTTTCCTTATTTGTTTGTGTATTTGTCTTCTTGTTTACATACTTGTTCCGTTCTTTTATTCTCCCCTACCTTCATTCCTGCATTCCTTCCTTCCCTCCCTCCCTCCCTCCCTCCCTCCCTCCCTCCCTCCCTCCCTCCCACATTCCTATATCCTTGTGTTCTTCCGTCTTTCCCTGTTCGTCTTTCGTAGTGCAACTTTAGTTTATGGAGCGGAAGTAAGTCTGACTGCGTGAACCTGTGCATGACGTGTGCCAAAGGTCGCTGTGTGTGTGTGTGTGTGTGTGTGTGTGTGTGTGTGTGTGTGTGGGTGTGTGTGTGTGTTGCCTGTTCGTTTTATATGACCTTGGCTTTTCCACCCTTTTCTCGCATTCTAAACCCATATCCTATCTCTCTCTCTCTCTCTCTCTCTCTCTCTCTCTCTCTCTCTCTCTCTCTCTCTCTCTCTCTCTCTCTCTCTCTCTCTCTCTCTCTCTCTCTCTCAGTAGCTCAACTCAGTGTCAGGTGTACTAAGAAGCTGTAGGTATCAGTGACTATCAGTGTATAGGATTCCGTTTCTCTCGCTACAAGACTTGACACAGCAGAGAGAAGCACCGTCTTGATCTTCGAAGGGTTGACTGGAGGGAGACGACAGGTAGAGGGAGAGAGGCAGGCAAGGGTGGGGGGGTAAAGGGAGGGTCAGTGCCACCTATGTGTGAAGGATCGAGGTGTACCCTGAAAAGCACCACCAATATCAGGGTCTGTTTGTTTTATGATTTGGAAGGTGAGTGTCAAGGCTTGTGTAGATTGTGATGTATGTGTGTGTGTGTGTGTGTGTGTTCGCGTGATGCTTGTGTACTACTGTCTTGCGTGTGTGTTTTGTATGTGTGTGTGTGCGTGTGCGTGTGTTTTGTGGGTATTAGTTCAAGGTTACAAAGGTTAATGAGGGTTAGATGGACGGGCGTGGGTGGAGGTAGAGGTGGAGGGGACATGTGTTTCCAGCATAATTGTCTTTGATGTTTTTTTTTATAGTATTGTATCCCTCTCGTTTTCCAAGAGCGTGTTTGGAATAATATAATGGTTGAATATTTTTTTTATTATGACTTTGTATATATTTGTTATTTTGTTTATATTTCACATCTACAGGTCACTTTTTTGCATTTATTTTTGTTTCGTGGATTTATATCGTTCTGTCTTTTTTTTTTTCTTTATCAAATTTTCACCTCGTTTTGGTTGTGTTCCTTTTATTCCTTTTGCCTTCCCATGGGTGTTTTCCATGAAGGACGCAGTGGCGGTTGGAGCTCTCTGACCTTCGCTTGTAGGCCTATGCTGGGCGTCCTCGCAAATTTGTGTCCTGCCTAGGCCTAATGAGTAGGGGCTATAGTCATGTCTGGAGCCCCACGCACACACACCCCTTCAATCCTCACTCACTGCCTACCTTGCCTCCCCTCAAACCTATAGCATGTTCCCATAGGCCTTACCCTTCACCCCTCCTGTGACCCCTTCCCCCTCTCCTCCCCTTCTATCCCTCCCCTTCTCCCCTCCCGTCTTGCCCAGCGCCGCCTCGTGCCTTCACCTCCCCGCCTCCTCCCATCTCTCATGATACAGCTTTTCAGTGTTGCTTCGTGGCATTCCTTCCTTCCTTCCTTCCTTCCTTCCTTCCTTCCTTCCTTCCTTTCTTCCTTTCTTACCTGCCTCCCTCTCCTTTACATTCTCCACCACCTCTACCTCGACGGACCCGCCCACTCATTTCTCTTTCTTTCTTTCTCGCATCTCCCCTTCCACCTTCACACTTCGAGTCACTCCTTCCTCCTCTCCTTCGTCATTCCTTACACTTTACACTTGCATGGAAAGAAGGTCATGTCATTGTTCTGATTCTCTCACGCCCCTTCTTCCCTCCTCCCTCCTATCCCCCTTCCTTCCCTCCCTTTCCTCCTTCCTCCAACCTTATCTCCTATACCTCCTGCTTCCCCCTCCCACTGGCGCCGCCCTAGCGCAGGTAAATCATAGGGCGCCCTTACCTGCCTGCGTCTGCTAATGAGCTTTGGCGATGATGAGGCGACCCGTTGATGGAAGTGAAGGAAGGTGACCTCAGCCAGTGATGGTGACGATGATAATGAGTTAATCTACCAGTCCATTACAATACAAGATGACTGTGAAAAACGTGTAATTGATAGTTATGTTGATGTGATGTAAAAAAGAAAGAAGAAAAAAAAGAATAATGATAATGCTTCCTTAATGGTGATCACGTGATGTTATTTTTTTATATATTGCTTGTAATGCCTTTTACTGTAGATTGATGTAGTTGATGAAGGTAATTATAGCTGTGTAGAGGTCTCATTAGTGCGTGGTATTACAGTCGTATCCTTATCATCAGTGCTGCAGTAATAACCAGAAGTACCGTCATTACCTGTATAATAATTAGCACCAGCGTAAGTACTGTGCATTGCCTACTGGACACACACACCTGGCCGCGGGGCACTATACTGTACTGTACCTGGCGGGCCGCACCATACCTGCATAACATTACCATCTGTTATGAGCCGCGATGACCTATAGGGCGTGACCTTCATTGTGGCTCCAGGAAGGCCTGACCCTGGCGTGTGTGTGTGTGTGTGTGTGTGTTGTGTGTGTGTGTGTGTGTGTGTGTGTGTGTGTGTGTGTGTGTGTGGTTTATGGAGCCAGAAACTTAGTGTAGCTTCTAGGAATGTGGGGAGATAGGATATGATGGAGGGGAAGGAAGGGGAGGAGGGGCCGGGAATGCTTTCAGGCTCGGCAGGTAGTTGTAGAAGGGAGGTAGTGGGGGGTAGGAAGGGCAACGTGGGTGGGAGGCTTTGTGAGGATGTATGGGGTGAGGGAGGAGATATATGGGTTTTGAAAGGCGGGTCGTATAGGTTACAAGTGTTTAAGGAATGAGGAAGTTTGAGAGTGTGGAGGCGTGGAGTGACACTGTATGTATGTATGTATGTATGTATGTATGGAGTAGGGTGTTCTGTATAATGTATGAAGGTTGAAGGGGTGGGTGTGTACGTGTGGACTGGAGGTGGAGGTAAAAAGAGAGGAATGAGTATCTACACACCTGCATGACTAAATTGGCTAACCCTTTTAGGCTCTATTAACACTTTTTAGGAGCGGCAGTGTAAGCCTTTTTTCATATAGCCATTAGCCGACCTTTTCTATATAATAAAAAACAAGCATAAAAGGTGGAGGTAAAACATAAGGAAAGGACGATTTGAAAATACGAAAGAAAATAGATAAAAGATGTAATATAAAGTTTGAAACGATAGAAGTATATATAATGTAGAAAGAATGAATGAAATATATGAGAAAGAGGGTTGAGGATGGCTAGGCAAGAGTGGTTGGCGTTCATTTGCGTATCAGAGGCGGTGGTGAGAGGCAGTATTGATTATAGCATTAGCTTTATTAAGAAAGATAAGAGCTGCCATATTAGTGATAAGATAAGACTGGTAGAAGGCTGATGATATTGAAAGAGTACGAAAGTGGAAGAAGAGGAAGAGGAGGAGGAGTTGATTCTCACACGATCATGACTTTCGTTTTCCCTGAACATCCACTGCACTTCCTTAGCATGGACACACGACAAGAAGGAAGGCAAATTTGATAAAAGTTAGACTGCATATCGTCAGAGGCAATGTTTTGTAGTTGGTGGACGGGCGGGACGAGAGGAAATGCCGAGGAATTACGTGATCAAAATTATTGTATCAACCTAATCAAAAGGACAAGGCGAACAGAGCTTGAGTACGATATTACGTAATGAATATTGTTGTCTTGCAGGCCATAAAAACAACAATAATTACGATGATAATAATAATAATAATGCAAGGAATCCACTAAAAAAAACTCTACTGTATATAAAAAGATGCAATCACTACATAGTTAGCAAAGAAACACGTGGTCACAAGGAATGATAATAAAAAAGAAACTGCGACATATATTAATGAACCAAAAAGAAGCTGAATAGTGAAGCGAACGCAACTCGACTACGACATGTATGGTAAAAAAGACGCACAGGAAGCCGAAACAAAGGACACCCGAGGCTGCCACCTTGATTATCTAGTCAAGACCTCCTCAGCCTCCTCCTCCTCCTCCTGTCATCTCCTCCTCCTCCTCCTCCTCCTCCTCGTCTTCCTCTTCGTCTTCCTTTCTTTCCACCATCCTGTTTGAAG
>JAPQNM010000044.1:3113131-3123131 GCA_029783475.1 Metacarcinus magister | reverse complement strand
ATCCTCCCTCTCCTTCCACGCCTCCTACATCCCATCCCAGCATCTCCATCCTCTCCTCCCTCGCTCTCCCTTCCTTTCTTCCCTCCATACCAAACACCACTCCCACTACTTATTGCCTCTCCATCCCCCTCTCACTTGTCCCTCTCTGCCTCCTCATCTTCCTCTATTTCAACGTCTCTTCGCTCCTCCTCCTCCTCCTCCTCCCTCACATTACCTTTGCCCCTCGCTCCCCGCCTCCCACCCTCCTTCTTTTATCCCCCTCCTTCCTGTCCTTCTTTACCGTCTCCCTCCTCTTCCCGCCCAAACCGTGAAGGGCGGGAGGGAGGCGGCCAGGTGTTGTGACTGTGAGGAAGGGCCGCGCCTAAGGGCTGACCTAATACAGGTAGGGGTATAGCGTCCCACCCCGTCCCACCTCCCCCTTCGTGCCTTACGCTGCCTTCCTGCCCCTTCTCGTCCCCTCATTGCCTTGCCGCTGCTCCTCCTGCCCCACTTCTACCGTATCTCTCCGTTTTCCTGCTGTTTCTTGCCCTCCTTTTCCTTCCTCCTTGCCCCTATTGCCCTACTTGTTTCTCCTCTTTTTCTTTATGTGCTCTCCTACCTTGCCCCATACAACATCTTGCTCTTATATTATCCTGTTTCTCTCTCTCTCTCTCTCTCTCTCTCTCTCTCTCTCTCTCTCTCTCTCTCTCTCTCTCTCTCTCTCTCTCTCTCTCTCCTCTGCCCATCTTCATTGCCTTATTTCGTTAACCTTTATCCTGCCACTCTCCTTGCTTCCTTCATATTCAAATCTTATCAGGTTTTTTCCTTCACCCTTCACATTATTACCTCCTTTACTTCCCCATTCCTATCCTCTTTCTCTTTCCTCTTGGTATATTCAGTGGTAGTTCATTTCCATCCCGGGACAATATGCTTCCTTCCATCCCTCTCCTATCCTCCTTCCTCTCTCCCTTATGCCTTGCTTCCACCATTCTTCCTTCCCCGCCATTTGGTATATGTGATCCTGCTTCCTTCCTTCTCCTTTTGTCCTCACTTCCTCTTTCCTCCCTTGCATACACCTCTCTTCCCTCCTAACTTGTCTATCTTCCACCACACGCTGCCTTATATCCTTCTTCTATTGTCATTTGCCTTCCTTTTTCATCTCTATTTACCATATGTTCCTTTCTTTCTTCTCCTCTCTCCTCTCTCCTCTTTACATCTATCGCCTTCTCATTCTTCATTTCGTTACGATTTCATTAGGTTCAGTAGGATTGTAACTGTTAGTTCATCTCTATCCTTTCTCCTCTCACCTCTCTCGTTCTACTCACCTAACGTTCTCCCAAGCCTCGCGTGGTGTGGGAGGAGCTTGGTGAGACAGGTGACTCAAGCTGCTCAGCGGGGCGTAAACAAAAATAACACGGAAAAAAATAGTAATATGTGTCAGATGAAAGCAAGTGAATGTACTTTGGTGTTCGTTGTTGTTGATGGCAAACCTGTAACATTATTATTATTATTGTTGTTGTTGTTGTTATTATTATTATTGGTATTATCGTTATTTTTATCATTATTATTATTGTTATATTCATTTGTTGTTATTATTGTTGTAGTATTTTTAATTGTTGCCGTTGTTGTTTTAAGTGTTAAAACTTACATCATTTACAACAACTACTACTATATACCACCACCATTACTATTGCTTCTTCTACTATTTCTACCACCACCACCACCACCACCAACATCACTATTTACTCAGCATATTGATGATGATCTTTCTTTATTGTTTCAGGACGGAGTCGGGTCAGGGCAGTCTCCGAGGGCAAGGTGAGTGTTGGTTTACCTGTCTATCTTCGTCCGTATCTGCGTATCACCTGGTTTCGGATTCTCGTGGTAATGTTATATTCAGTGTATAACATTGAAGGTCATTGCTTAACCTTTTCGTGTTTCTAATATTAACTCATGCGTTTCATTCACTGGTTCGCTGTCCCCTGTCAAGCTTTATATCTAGGACAGCCGCCAGGGGATCAGAGGGGGCGAGGTGCTGTGGGTCTTCATTTATAAAAAGCCTCTAAGTTTACCTCCTAATCTGTTTTGGACATGAGTGCTTTGTGCGTCATCTCTCTCTCTCTCTCTCTCTCTCTCTCTCTCTCTCTCTCTCTCTCTCTCTCTCTCTCTCTCTCTCTCTCTCTCTCTCTCTCTCTCTCTCTCTCTCTCTCTCGTACGAAAACATCTTATCTTCACTTTTATTGAGGTTATCTCCCTTTGATATACACGGCCAGGATATGAATGAAGTGGAAAGTGATGAAGGAGAGATGAAGCGTGTTAATGGTGCGTGGAGGGGGGGTGGAGGGGTGGAAGGGTGGAAGGGTGAAGGACTGAGTAAGTGTAGCATGAAATAAGGGAGTGGGTGGAGTGAGTGGAGTCTGGTGAGGCTGAATCGATGAGGAGAAATAGAGAGAGAGGGAGGAGAGGTGCATGAATGGAAAGGAATGTTGAAGGATGTATAAGTGGATTGACGGAGTTGTGGTGATGATGGTGGTGGACGGGTGAATGGAAGTGGGTGGAGTGTGGGTGGAGTAGAGGTGGCAAGGGTCGTATAGGCCTGGCGGGGGATGACTGGGGGGAACAAGGACCGCTCTGGCTACGGTCCACTGAAGTGTGTCTCTCTCTCTCTCTCTCTCTCTCTCTCTCTCTCTCTCTCTCTTCTCTCTTCTCTCTCTCTCATCTCTCTCTCTCTCTCTCTCTCTCTCTCTCTCTCTCTCTCTCTCTCTCTCTCTCTCTCTCTCTCTCTCTCTCTCTCTCTCGTGTGCAGGATAACACCTTTGATAAACTCGATAATCAATAGTTTTTTTCAACCCTTTCCATCTTCCCTTCATCTCTTCCATGCAGCCTCCTTTAGCTGTTTAAAGTGGTTGCTCCTCCTCCTCCTCCTCCTCCTCCTCCTCCTCCTTTTCCTCCTCCTCCTCCTCCTCCTCCTCCTCCTCCTCCTCCTCCTCCTCCTCCTCCTCCTGCTCCCCTCCTCCTCCTCCTCCTCCTCCTCCTCCTCCCTCCGGCTATGGGTCATCACAGGGTGTGGTGTTCCCGCTACTCTTATCTTCCATATCAGCATTACTCATTATAAACATCATACATATTATTCATGAGTCATCCATACGCCTCTTATCTGTGTTGTTGTTGTTGTTGTTGTTGTTGTTACTCTTCTATATTTTTCTTTGTTTCTCTCTCTTTCTTTTTCTCTCGCTATTAACTGTTATCATTATTTATAGCGTTGTCAAGAAATACTGTGGTTTTTTTTTCTTCTCCTCCTCTTCAGTCATGTCATTACGTGTTATTTGCAAAGTTTTCTCTAAGGTCTTCACTTCCTCCTCTCGTCTTCTTGTGGCTCGTCATTTCCTCTGCTTACCACTATTCTTATTTTGTCTTTCTCTCTTTAACACTACATTTATTTTTATTTTTATCTATTGTTCGTGTTTTCTTTATGTGCTGTTTTGTGTGTATGACTGTGTGTAACTTTATTCTTTATGTGCGTGTGTGTGTGTGTGTGTGTGTGTGTGTGTGTGTTTATTTCCATGTTTGTCTTGTGGTTGTTGTCTTGGCTTTTGAGTTTCTGTGACTGTTTATGTGTGTTTTGTTTTAGTGTTGTGTGTGTATTGTTATGTGAAACAGAGTTGTGTGTTCCATTTGTCATGTGCGTGTTACATTACCATCATGACCTGGACGTATGCATCTCTCTCTCTCTCTCACTCTCTCTCTCTCTCTCTCTCTCTCTCTCTCTCTCCTCTCTCTCTCTCTCTCTCTCTCTCTCTCTCTCTCTCTCTCTCTCTCTCTCTCTCTCTCTCTCTCTCTCAAAAATAAGTGAAAAAGAGACTGGTGGATTGTTTTTTTCTCTCTATTGTTCCAAGAAATATATATATTTGTCAAGCCTTAAACATTATTTTTTACTCTCTCTGTCTCTCTCCATCAGCTGTTCATACATGCGACAGTTGTAGTGTCATTAACATCAACGTTTAAGATGAATTAAGATAACTGAGCTAAAAAACGACTGGAAGGAGGAGGAGGAGGAGGAAGAGGAAGAGGAGGAGGAGGGCGGAAGGCAAGAAAGAGGAAGAGGGTTTTTCCATGGCGAGGAGGAAGTATACGGTACATTTGCTTGGAATATTGCTCATAAAAAAAGGTCAATGTTCAATTGCACAAATGGGAAAATACCTACGTTCCAGGAATGTCTTAACCCGATGATCTATACAATTCTTCAGTTCAAGTAATAGAAAAACGAGGAAACTTCACTTAATTAAAACAAACGAGCGGGGAAAGGGTGAGGTGAGGAGGCGAGACAGGCATGCTGATGGGTGGGGGTGTGTGTTGGGGGTGGGGATGTTGGGGGTGGGGGTGGAGCAGGACCATTTTGGGATTAAAGCTGAGGTCTAGGCGGGAAAGTGGGTTGAAGGGAGGACCTGGGTGGGATAAGTTAAGGGGGAAGGTGTGGGGACGGATCAGACGGGTGGGTGGGTGAGGGAGGATGGGTTGGAGGGTGGGTGGGTTGGAGGGTGTAGGAGACAGTCACCTCAGTTGGCCATCATCTGCGGAGAATCCCTTTGGTGTTTTTCAATCAACGTTGTTTTGGTTCTTTTCATGTTGTTATTCAAATACGTAATCTATTTTTGGTATTAATTAATTAAGCTAGTTTAAGAAATAAGTTCATCGATATCAACATGAATATACACATAATAGATAATCCTGAGATGATTAAATAGCTCCTTAAAATGGTTTATAATACTATTTTGCTACTATGAAGGGTGATACGAGGTGTGTTACGAGGTCTGACATAGGAGAGGTGGCTTAAAGACCTGAGGGTATCACCTCACCTGTAATCCTGTAGTTACCGGCTTAGCACGCAGATAAAGAGGCCAGCACCTGTTGTTGTGGTGATGGTAACATACTCGGTGATTGTGGTGAAGGAAGAGATGATAACAGGGATTGAAGATGACTTAGGGAGTATATTGTGGCTGGCGCTTTGCTACACCAATCATTTCCGTCTCTTTTTACTTCTGAGTCTGTACTGTTTGGTGATTCCCCTCCATCAGATCACAAAGACAACTGCAACATCCTGGTCACCACATCTTCCTCAGGTTTTCCTCAAGTGTCTGTTTACCGATGTCTTCATAATGAATAATGAACAGATAGCTGGTAGGGGGCTGCACCGTCTGCCCGCCCACGCCCCAGACAAGACTTGCACCCAGGCATCAGATTTGTAACGACTCGTATAATGGAGCGTTAAACCACTACACCACCACGGAGGCGTTTGTGGTGATGATGGTGGTGACATGATTGCTGGTGATGATAGTGGTCGTTGACATAATTGTTGGTGGTGGTGGTGAGATGATTGGCGGGTGGTGGTGATGGTGGTTGTATGTAGTAGTGACAGTGAATGTGGTGGTCGTGGTGGTGCTCAAAGTGACCCACATATAGGAAGAGTTGGTGTGGGGAGTGAGAGTAAAGATGGTGTGGTGGGAAGGGAGGGAGGGATGGGGAGGTAGGTAGGCGCGTGGTTGTGGCTGTCGTGATCAATACGTCTTCAAGGTCGCCACCACCACCACCACTACTATTACTACTATACTACTACTCTTCACAAGGCACTCCTGCTCCCCCCTCCCTCTCCCTTCCTCCTTCCCCAACCAGCTGATCACGTCGTGTGAAGAAATTCGGATGGACCCTCGACCGGCATTCAGTAAAGCGACGCAAACCATTACATGTCTCGCCCTACCCTCAGCTGTGGCCTCATTTCATAGTCATTTCCAAGATCTCTTCCCGCACCCCTCACGGAGCCTCGAGCAGAGAGAGAGAAAAACAAAATTTAAACCTCCATGCTCGTGATAGGAACACGACTGCCAGACTTAATTGCATATGATCAGTTTAACGTGAGCGAGTGAATGACTGATACTCATACTCTTTACTCTTCGGAAAACTGGCACACTTATGATCTTTCTCATATCCTTGACAGCATACCTGCATCTCTCCCTTGCCCCACTAACCCAACCTCATAAATAAGCTGATAATGGTGTGACAGGTGGGGTCAGGTCGGGTCTTAGGGTGAGGAACAAATCAGAACAGAACAAATCAGTTTGAAATGTGTTATCAGCATCACTTGGAGATGAATGAGGCATTGAATTGGGAAAGTGGGGATGAGCAGAAAAGTAATGAGATAATAAGAGATTAGAAGGAAGGAGGAAGAGGAACAGGAAGGTTGCAATAATGAAAAGAAAACAAGGAGCAAATTAAACAAAAGAATAAATGAAGTAAGAAAGAGAAGGAAACAAGGGTAAGGAAATCGGGTGAGATAAGGAAGGAGTAGGTGGAAGGGGGAGAATAAACACCTAAATATGACACAACAGGTGGAACTTTGGGACCAGGCGACTTGGGGTTTAACTAGGCCAGAACACATGTAGTTTAGAGTTGCTGGCTGGCTGTACGGGGGTGTTAGGGGTGAAGGGTGGAGGAGCTTCGTTATGTAAGCCCAGAATTGGTGTGGCGTGTGTGGCTGAGGGAGACTTGCGGCTTAATGACGAGTATTCAGCGTCATTGACAGAAGTATTTGGTGCAATGAGTGTTGACCTTAGAATGTCCATGACTTAACAACCGTCTTGGAGGCTGAGGACGTGAGGAATGGACTCAACGAGGGATAGACTAAGCCTTTTTTTTTATATATACCATGTCAAAAGATTTCACTGTACGTCATGAAATGAAAAAAAATATGTTATTGCAAAAGAAGGATTACATAAATGCGGAAATGTTGAGTCATCGTTGCAGGTAAGTAAGTGAAAGGAAAACTAAGAATGGAAAAGTTGCTTGCGAAGAAAACTCGTTGCGCGCCAGAAGGGTTTTTCATGGAAGGTTCTTAGTCTGCATTGGGTGGACGATCCTCCCTATAGACTGGCGGCGTGTCTTGTTACTGGTTACGGGATCTTGTTAGGGCGTGAACGTATGAGCCGTGTTATCCCCAGCAGGAGGCGAGGCAACCGATGACGTGTTACCCGATCGATTGTTGCTACCAGGAATCACGGGTGAGTGGGTGGTTGTGTGGTTGTGTGGGTTCGTTCCTGGTAGTCTAACAGAGGTGAACTTAAGTACTTGAACCCGTCAATGCGCTGTAGTTACTTCAAGCTTACATACTTATTACGTTTTTGCTTGCATGCGGAAGGTATAGGAAGGAAGGAAGGCGCCACCTAGACTGAGTATGAAGACAAGTGACCGTGAATATCTGTTTAAGTAATCAATAAAGGGGAAAAAAGTGAACAGGAAGGCGAAGGCATCCGTAGCATCTGATTGGTTCCTTTGTCTGCCAACCCGATGCTGGTGTGCCGCGGCCGACGCAGGATGTGACTCATACATACGTCGAGTCTGGACGGTGTGGTGGTGGTGGTGGTGGTGGTGATGGTGGTGGTGGTGGTGGTGGTGGTGGTGGTGGGTGTGGTGAGGGTCCTTAGTGGCCTGCAGCTGCCTTGTCATTTTGTCGTCTGTTTTCTGGCTGTCTGCCTTTTTTTTTTTTCTTGTCTGCTTTCTATATTTCTTTTTTTTTTTCCTTGTCATTTTTTCTTATCTCTTTCTTTTTCAGTCTGCTTGTCTGTGTTTGTGTGGTTGTCTGTTATGTTATCTTTTCTGCCCGCCTCTTTTGCCTGTTATTTTCTTTATTATTTGTTTTGTTTTTCTCTTTGTCTTTTCGTTACTTTCTTTGCTTGGTGTTCTTTTGCGTCTATCATCTTTCTCCTTTCATTTCTTCTTCCCTTTCTACTTTCTTTTGCTCTTTCCTTCTTTCGCTGACCATTTCCTTTCTTTTTCTATCATTCTTCACTTTTTTCTAACCTTATTTTGAAACACTTACTTACATAACCTGGAGATTGAGGACAGACCTTCTAGATCTCTCTGGTGTTATGACATTAATGTGGAATCTATCCTTCATTTCACATATGTAACACAATCTCTCTCTCTCTCTCTCTCTCTCTCTCTCTCTCTCTCTCTCTCTCTCTCTCTCTCTCTCTCTCTCTCTCTCTCTCTCTCTCTCTCTTCTTTTTTTTCTCTCTCACACACACACATTCTCTATTCATTCTTTCATTCCACGCCAATGGGCCTTTCTTGACAGGAAGAGGAGGAGGAGCAGGGTGAGGAGGAGGAGGAGGAGGAGGAGGAGAAGGAGGAAGAGGAAGAGGAAGAGGAGGAGGAGGAGGAGGGGAAGGGTAAGGAGGAAGAGGAAGAGGAGGAGTAAGAAGAGAAGGGTAAAGAGGAAGAGGAAAACGATCAAACACTAATGAACCAACTTGTTGCTGAAAAGACTCGTGCACTGAAATGTTGTCTTGTTTTCATTGATTTTAAGGCCAAAAAACCCGATGATTAAACGGTCTCTTCATTGAGTCTTTGTTCTATCGGTGAGTTATGTCAAGTGCAATTCTGTCTTCTTTTTTTCGTTTCTTTCATCCGCTTCATTTGTCTTGATCTTGCCGCCGCTAAAGTCTTATCTAATCTAATCACGCCCCAGGGGAAGGTGGCTCAAACAGGTGTAAGGCTGTGATTACTTAATAGGCAGGTGTGTGTGTTTATGTGTGTGTGTGTGTGTGTGTGTGTGTGTGTGTGTGTGTGTGTGTGTGTGTGTGTGTGTGTGTGTGTGTGTGTGTGTGTGTATGAACGCAGGTGTAGTGTGCAGGTGTGTGGTGGCGGGTGACGCCCCTACAGTCGTTTCCATTATTTGTTCTCCACCCTCGCCATCACCACCGCCACCGCCACTTCCTTCCTCTCCTCCCTAACTCGCCCTCGGTCTCCAGGGAAAAGCTCTGAATCCCACTCATGACACGCCGGGCAGATTTTGTTCCAAGTTAAACTGAAATTATAAAACAAAACAATGTTAACTTAAGAAATACAAGAAATATGTGTCACTCATTTACACAATTTTTATTTTGAATTTTCTTATATAATTTGCTTGGCAGTCTTATACTGTATTGCACATTTTATTGCACTCGACATGGAAAGACATGTTCTATTAACCAAACTATAAGAATACATAATTATCAATACATTTGCCCTAAAAAAGAGTCACGGCATACTTTTTCCTATATTCTTAAGATAGGAGATAGTAAGAATGTTTTATGATAGATATATACACCCAGAAAGATAGTATGTACCACGTATTATGTATATTATATCTTGTTGATAGTTCTTTTCTATTTAGCTTAATCTTATATCATGATAAGCATATCTTAACAATGAACAATACTTTACCATCTACTACAATGAACAATACTTTACCATATACTAAAGCTTCCAACTACTACATGACTCCAATTCACACAGTCCTCCTATAATACAACTAAACACAAAACTCACAATCCTACGAATCACCTCCCAGATAAATGTACTACCTTCCTTCCTGACATGTGATCTTACTCTGGGAGGCTTTCTCTTCTCTTCACCCAATTCACGGCAAGTCATTGTACTAATTTACCTTAATGGAGTTTCATCTTCACGTGAGGCAGCTTTGTGGGGCACCGTAGACGCCTTTCCAACACGCAGTTCATGCTGAGTGTAGGATTCAGTCAACACAAGGAACACAGGGCACCAGCCAGCCTGTGACGTGAAACTGACATCTCTATAGCATCTACGAGCATCCAATTTACTCCCCTTCTTAGTGGTGGTGGTGGTGGTGGTGGAGATGATAATAAGTTGCTGTCCAGTTTAGAGAGAGAGAGAGAGAGAGAGAGAGAGAGAGAGAGAGAGAGAGAGAGAGAGAGAGAGAGAGAGAGAGAGAGAGAGAGAGAGAGAGAGAGAGAGAGAGAGAGAGAGAGATTGTGGTTGGGCCCTTCTAAATAGTCATCAGGTCTAACATTTTCTTTAATCGCGCCACAATGATTTAATTTCCTCGTCATTTTTTGTTCCACATCACACAGCGGGGAGGAGGCATTCCAGTGTGTGTGTGTGTGTGTGTGTGTGTGTGTGTGTGTGTGTGTGTGTGTGTGTGTGTGTGTGTGTGTGTGTGTGTGCTGTA
>JAPQNM010000044.1:3100631-3110631 GCA_029783475.1 Metacarcinus magister | reverse complement strand
TAATGCCACTACCACTACTACTACCACTACTACCACCACTACCACCACTACCACCACTACCACCACTACCATCACCACCACTACCACATTCTAGCACAAATTAGCACTCTCAGATACTCTTAGCACATTTTTTTTGTTTGTTTAATGCTGCAGTTTTATAGCATGTGTGTGTGTGTGTGTGTGTGTGTGTGTGTGTGTGTGTGTGTGTGTGTGTGTGTGTGTGTGTGTGTGTGTGTGTGTGTGTGTGTGTGTGTTCTTTCAAGCCGCCGCCCAGTAGAATAGCATTATACTGGGTGTGAGTGTGGATTCCATTGGGTGGTCCTGTATACTTCTGTTCCTGTATCCTTACGTCCCTGCCTGCCTCCCCCTCCATCCATCCCTGTATCTATTAACGTGTATTGGTTCTCTGTATCTGTCCCGGTATAACTGTATTCATGTATTCCTGTATCCATCATTAATTAGTCTCACATTCCACATCTTCCTCTGTTTGTTATCTTTTATATATGACTTTATACCTTTTATATTTTTTCCACCTATATTTTGTGTCTCGCGTAGCTCTCTGTCCATGTATCTTAGTTAGCCTCAATCCCTGTACATCCTTTCATCCTTCTTAACCTTATATAAGAGTCCAAACATATCCTTGCAGTCCTCTCTACCTGTTCACCCGAATTCCTATAGCAATGTCCTTCACCTGCCCAGCCAAGCATACCTCAGTTTCACCTTCACGTTCCTCTACTAGATGTACCCTTCTCCAGTAATATTATTTCTTGCCCCTTCCCCTCTGCCACCTATCAGCCAGTAGCACATACCTTACCTCCACCACCACCACCACCACCACCACCACCACCACCACCACCACCACCACCACCACCACCATCACCACCACCACCACCACCACCACCCTGTAGCACATGTCATCCTCCACCACCCACCACCTCAAGGTCTCTGTCACCCTGAACGACCCACGATATTAAATTTCCATCTCCAGAATGTTTAAAGGAAAGCTATAAGTAATTTTTTTTCTTCTGTTGGTTGATTATTGAAGATTATAAATAGATTTGATTTGTAAATAGATTTTTTTTTTTCAATTTTAGTTAGGTTATTAGAAAAGCGTTTATAGTTTATATTGTGTTTTATTGCGGTTTTTTTTTCTTCATATGGAGTAAAGTTTTGGTCGAGATTCTTTAATGTACACAAGTTGCTTTTCAATTAAAATTCGTTTAATAATCTTACATTCAATAAACTTAAATAAAATCTTCCCTCTGTTCATATTCCTCCAGACAACATTATCTTTCCAGTATGATTTCATCGAGGACGGGAAGAGTATGTGTGGTTAATTTTCCAGGCTAGTGAGCTTTCGTCTAGTGGGGCATTAAGTCTGCCGAGTCAGTCATGAGGCAATTGGTCCCCGCCTGCGTGGAGTCACCCAGCCTCCACCACGCGTGCACACTCTTTGATTAGCTTAACCAACTCCACCTGTCACATGACTCATTCCGCTTACTCCATCACACACACACACACACACACACACACTACACACACACACACACAACTGCAGTATCGCACATTTTGTTTGCTTGTATCCTGATTTGGTGACGCATTTTTTGTTTAACGCCAAGTGAGTGAGTGTGTGTGTGTGTGTGTGTGTGTGTGTGTGTGTGTGTGTGTGTGTGTGTGTGTGTGTGTGTGTGTGTGTACATTTGCTGCCCTCACACGTCTCTCTGTGGTTGGCGAGGCGTTCACCCACACTGGCGTAGGTCTCTCCTCCTCTCTCCCTCTCCTCCTCTTCCTCCTCCTCCTGTTCTCCTCAACTTCCTCACCTTCCTCACCTTTCCCCATCTCAACAACAACCACAAGCTCTTTGCTCCTATAACTCATTGCAGCCAAGGAATACAGCGGCATACCCATTACAGCAAAACCCTATAACACTGTAGACCTGTAACACTGAAAGATTGTAACGTTGAAGTTCGTAAAAATAAGTTTCTGAACCGCATCGTCGCTCATGAGAACCAACCTTCCAAGGACGTTGTGAATATAAAATCGGTTATAACCTCCATAAATTGTGTGACCTAAACCGCATCACGTCATCGACCTTCCAACTCTCATCACTAGAGGGTGTGTATCACTAAATTACTTCAGGGCACAGGAGCATGATGGCTGTAGAGTGATGTCTGATTTTGAATTCTACTTGTGTTTACCCTCTGTAGTATCGTGTTTGTTTTGCTGGTGTTAGTGTTTGCTTTTAAAACTTTGGTTAAATTGTTGGCCGACGTAGGAATTTGTATGCCAGGCGTGTAGTCCCGAAGTGTCCTCTCTTGGCATCCTATTAAAGTTTTTACATGTGTTCTTTTCAATAGTTTTGGTGTTATTCTACCTTGGTGCTGGCAGGTGGCCGGAGGAGGCTTGGTGGGGAGGAGCCTTCTTACTTTTCTATCCTGCTCTCTCATGGATAGTGAAAAAATGTAGAATTCAATAGTATATTCAAGCGAACGGATTGGGTTTCAGTAACTTGCTGTTCCAATGTTTCTCGTCATTGTCATCGGTCTCCTCTTCCTTCTTCTTACTCGCTTTTCCTCTTCTTTCTCCTCCTTGACTAACGCATCTCCGCCGGAATGTCCAAAACCATGATACAATAACAATAATAATAATAGTAACAGTAATAATAATAATAATAATAGTAATAAAAATCAACAGCATCAGGAGGGAATCGTCGGCGTGATGCTTGAAGGTGGATGTGAATTTGACGGAATTAATAATGACGATGATGGACGGTGACAGCGGCGTGTGTGTGTGTGTGTGTGTGTGTGTGTGTGTGTGTGTGTGTGTGTGTGTGTGTGTGTGTGTGTGTGTGTGTGTTTGGTGGGATTGGAATATGAGAACGTGTGAATTGGGAGAGAGGAAGAAAATATGGAGGAGGAGGAGGAGGAGGAAGGGTCATAAGAGTGGTGGTTACGTGACCTCACCCTAATCAATGTCACACTATAATTATCCTCCTCCTCCTCCTCCTCCTCCTCCTCCTCCTCCTCCCCTCCTCCTCCTCTTAATCGCCGTTTCACTGAGTAACTCTTCTTCCTTTAGTAGAAATAAAGTAAAAGAAAGATTACAACTTTGTCTCTATTAGAACGATAATGATTTTGAACTTTATTTATTCTCAATTTTTTTTTTCCTTTATTCTCTCTTTTCATCTTCGTGTGACTTTTTTTTCTCCCCTTATATATCTATCTATCCATCTCTATCTCTCTAAATAAGTGCGTGTATGTCACGTGGAACACACTTTTTTCAGAGAGAGAGAGAGAGAGAGAGAGAGAGAGAGAGAGAGAGAGAGAGAGAGAGAGAGAGAGAGAGAGAAGAGTGGGTGGGTGGAGTTTTGTCAGGGTCACGTAGAAAGTGTTAGGGTGACGGCAGTTCTTCTTGCTGATGGGAGAGGGAGGAGGGGAGGGGAGGGAGGGGAGAGGAGGGAGGGAAGAGAGGGGAGGGAAGGGAGGGGAAAGAGGGGAGGTTGACGTGGGAATCTTTCGTGGTTGAGATGAGTGAGTACTGTTTTTGTTTCGGGGTGTGAGGGGAGCAAGGCAGGTAAGTGGATGAAGACGACCTGTTTTTGTGGCGAGGGGAGGGGGGTTGACAGAGAGAGAGAGAGAGAGAGAGAGAGAGAGAGAGAGAGAGAGAGAGAGAGAGAGAGAGAGAGAGAGAGAGAGAGAGAGAGAGAGAGAGAGAGGAAAGAATTAGTGGAGGAAAGTCAAAATATAAACAAAAAGTAGAAGACAAAATCAAAGCAACAACAAAACAAAAGAGAGGAGGAAGAAAAGAGACGTGACATGAATAGAGGAAGAAGAAAAAGAGAAGAAGGAGGAGGAGGAGGAAGGAGGATGAAGGGGTGAGGAAGAGGAAGGGGAGGGGGAAGGGGGAGGTTGGGTGTAGTCAATGACTGACTCAGAACATTAGTAGGGTCAGGCATGCGTTGACATGAACACTGCTATGTCTCTCACCCCTCCCACCCACCCCCCTCTCTCTCTCTCTCTCTCTCTCTCTCTCTCTCTCTCTCTCTCTCTCTCTCTCTCTCTCTCTCTCTCTGCACTCTTAACCTCCTTTACTCCCTCTTTTAATCCCATTCTTTCCCTTTCAGCTCATAGTCTCTCCTCCTTTAAGACCTCTTTAGTCTTCTTCTTTACCCTCCTGCTCTTCACCCTTTTTTCCTTCCCCTTTTTTTTTATCTATTATTTTCGCTCCGCCCTCATCCTTTCTTTTCCACTCTTTTCCGTTGCTTTCTTTCCTTCATTTCCTCTTTTCACTCTTATCCTTCTCCCTTCACTCGCTATCCTCCTTGGCCCTCACATTTTCCCTCCCTTGACCTGACCTTCTCTCGCCTCGCAAAAAAAAAAAAAAAGACTTTAGTTACATAAGACGATCTGGCGGCGAACCACAGTCCCAACACACACACACACACACCACACACACACACACACACACACACACACACACACACACACACACACACACACACACCCACACACACACACACACAGACACACACCCTTATCCTTGCACCATAATTGGCAAACCTCCTAAAAAAACGTAATATTCATGCTTCTAATTCTTCCTTCCTCACGCTCCATTGTTTCTTCTTTTCCTTCTCCTCTTCCTCCTCCCTTCTTTACTCCCTCCTATTTCCTCTTCTATGCTTTACTCCCACTCATTAACCCTGCTTTCCTTACCCCACCCCCTCGTTTTAAATTCTTACCCCTCTATCCCCTTCTTTCTCCCCTCTCCTCCCCTCTCGCCTCTTTTCCCCTTCATACTCTGCTCTGGTCTTTCCCAAGCGGCACAAAACACGACCTGGTTTTAATGGAACACTTGGCAAGGCTTCAAGGCTGAACTGTTTTGTCTTTGCTGTGGTTACTGTACCAAGGCTGCACAGAGGAAGGAAAGCCTGCATTGAATAGCTTTTTTTTTAATTTTTTTTTTGCTATTTTCCTCTCATTAATTCAATTTTACATATTAAGGAATTTTAAACGTTGTGCAGTCGAGCTTGTGTGTGTGTGTGTGTGTGTGTGGTGTGTGTGGGTGTGGGTGTGGGTGTGGGTGTGGGTGTAGGTGTGGGTGTGGGTGTGGGTGTGAGTGTGGGTGTGCATGGGTGCGTGGCGAGGCATTAATAGATATAGTGTTTGTCGTGGCCACCCAACTGGAATTAGTTATCAGAAGGTAGTACTTATAAGACCTCAAGAAATAGATTATGACGTATCTACAAACATCAACCTCTTAATCTATCCGTCATCTACCCTCGTATCAATGTCAGTTAGGTATCTAATTAGTGGTGTGGTTACCTTTATCCACCTGCCTCCCTGCCTGTCAGTCTCCTCTGTCCTTATCCGCTGCTACCTCCCTGCCTCCCTGCCTGCCCTCCACCCTCCACCTGGTGCGTCATTTTTTAATTGAATTGTTTACGTTTGTCACACCTGTCTCATGATTCATTGCCTCAGGTGGTGGAGGAGGAGGAGGAGGAGGAGGAGGAGGAGGAGAAGAAGAATAATAGTAATAAGACAAAAAAAAGAGAAAAAAAGAAGAAAAATAAGAAGAATTTGAAGAAGAAGAAGGAGGAGTAAACAGTGATGAAAGAGGAAAACGAGACAATTAGAATAAATGGATAATTTATACAGGTACAGAGGAATGTGTGGGATGAACCAGACGTAGAAGACACTACATAGAGGTGACTCATTGCTTGTGTGTGTGTGTGTGTGTGTGTGTGTGTGTGTGTGTGCGTGTGTGCGTGTGCGTGTGCGTGCGGGCGTGACCCTCGTCCACCCCACTCAACGGGACTCGTGTGGGCGTCAACATAGGAGGCGAGGGGGGGGGGACGGGGGCGGAGGGAAGGCTGGGTAAAAAAGAAGAAAAGAAGAAAAGGAAGGTAAACATATGCACATACAACAGTTAAATGTAATTAAGAGAGAAAGAGAGAGAGAGAGAGAGAGAGAGAGAGAGAGAGAGAGAGAGAGAGAGAGAGAGAGAGAGAGAGAGAGAGAGAGAGAGAGAGAGAGAGAGAGAGAGAGAGAGAGAGAGAGTTATGATGCATTTTAACTCTTTTGTTCTACCTAGCGTGTACGTGAGTGTATAATGTATCATATATTACAATAAACATGAATACAATCAGGTATCATAAAACTAAATCTCTCTCTCTCTCTCTCTCTCTCTCTCTCTCTCTCTCTCTCTCTCTCTCTCTCTCTCTCTCTCTCTCTCTCTCTCTCTCTCTCTCTCTCTCTCTTTCTCTCTCTCTCATGGAATTCTAATCTTCCTCACAAATCGATTTTCGTTCAGTTTTTTATCTTTTGTTCTCGTGCGTCGTCATGTGGGCGATCAGAGTGTTAGAAGAGGAGGAGGAGGAGGAGGAGGAGGAGGAGGAGGAGGAGGAGGAGGAGGAGGAGGAGGAGGGGTAGTGAAGGAGGGATGGTGAAGGAGAGGTTGTCGATGGCTGCAACCTGACCCCAATACTCTATCCCATTGTTATTTTTTTATGCAACCTTTCCTCCTCTTCTTCTTCCTTCCCTTAAGCTATACCCAAAACCATCGTCCTCGTCCTTTTCCTTCTCCACACGTGCCTTTCTCAACTCATTTTCTGGGCCAAACGTCCCTCCCTCGCCCCCCTAACCTCATTCATCCCCTCCTACCTGTCCTTCTTCCCTCACTCCCTCCCTCCATCCCTTCCTTCATCGGTGCTCTTTAAAACGCAGTGCCAGTGAGGTGTTTAGTGTGTTTTTTACTCGTATGTTGTCAGTAATTTTTCAAGGGAAAGAGAAATGTTGGAGTGTAAATGACACACGTCTGTAAAATGTCTTGCCTCCGTCTCGTAAAGGGGATGATAAATGCTAACGAGGTGTGTGTGAGAGAGAGAGAGAGAGAGAGAGAGAGAGAGAGAGAGAGAGAGAGAGAGAGAGAGAGAGAGAGAGAGAGAGAGAGAGAGAGAGAGAGAGAGAGAGAGAGAGATATTACAACTGCAGAAAACGAGGAAATGGCCGAATAGACACAAAAAAAAAGTGATAGACAGAGATTGAGACGCACCTACGAAGATAGAAAGAAGGTTAAAAAGAAGATAAAGATGAGAGAAAGGAGATAGAGGCAGGGAGAGGAGGAAAGACTGTAAGAATTCGTGACCACCAATGCAATGGACTTAATCTGTGAAGGTCTGCACGTCAAAAAAAAAAAAAATGTGTGTGGTTAAATGCTAAACGGAGTGGCAGCGTCTGGCAGGCTAAGTGACGTGTATATACGAAAATGTGTAGCAACGTCATGCACAGAGATGACGGCAGCGTGAAAGCAAGGAAATGAGGCCATGAATAATGCAAATATACGTACATAACATACATAGATAGCGAGTTTAGCTGTATGCATGTTGACGAAAAGGCAGTAAACACGGACATACATACATATAATATACATACACATACACACACGCACACAATCGAGTATATAAGAGGAACATATAGCAAATCATCCACATATTATAAGCTAGTGGATGGAGCAACACACAGTAAGTAACCGTTGTATATAAGTAGGTGAGTATGAAAGAAAGTGACAGTAGGAGGTAAACTTGGGCATCGCAGTAAAAGAGGTGAGTAGGTTGGCAGGTGACTGACTGTACATCTATCTAGGTGAGCATATAGAAAGTAACAGTAAACAGACGGCAGGCTAATACTACAGGTAATATATTTGCGGTGATTAGTAATACCGATACATGCCGGTATGAGGTTGTTACGGCAGGTACAGGTGGGAATAGGCAGGTAAGTGACGGTGCTTAAGGTGGAGGAGCGGGCAGGTAACGGTGGGTATTAGTAGTGATGTCAGGTGGCAGTAGGAGGCACAGAGAGAGAGGGATGTGAAGATGGTGAGGGTTTAAGTGGGGCGGGAGAGTGATGTGGAAAGAGAATGGCAGAGGAGGAGTTGAGAAATGAGGTTTAAGTGAGGAGTGAGAGTAAGGGATGTTGCTGGGAAGGTATAGAGGGAGTAAGGGAAGTAAAAGAGGTGAGGGATTTACGGTGAGAAGATGGGAGGTAAGGGAGGGTGGGAGGAGGATGATGAAGGGGGATCAAGTCCATGCAGGAGATGCTGGGTCATGAAGGAACGTGACCTGGGGAACGAGTGACCAGCTTAGCTCCCTCGCCTGATTCCTTGAGAGTTGCATCATCTCACTTCCCAACTCCCTCACTCACTGACTCACTTATGTTCACTCACTCACTCATATTCAATCATTTACTCACTCACTCCCTCATTAATTCGCTCCTCTCTTCTTACTTCGAGTCTTCCTTATTCTCTCTCTCTCTCTCTCTCTCTCTCTCTCTCTCTCTCTCTCTCTCTCTCTCTCTCTCTCTCTCTCTCTCTCTCTCTCTCTCTCTCTCTCTCTCTCTCTCTCTCTCTTTTATGGAGTCAACAGAAATGCAGACATAGAAGATAAATCCTTTAATCTTTCACTTTTTATCCTAACACTCAAAACTAATGATCGGATGATAGAGAGAGAAAAAGTTCGCCTGATCCCGTATGACGTAATGGTGAAAATAAAACTGCAAGCCGTGACTGATGGCTGCCGCAGATTACGTATTTCGTTTCTGGTTACGTAACGCGAGGCAGCGGCTTGTCGTGTGAGGAGGCTGCTGCTGCTGCTGCTGCGTGTTGCCCTCCTATCCTACCCTATCCTATCCTTAGTGGAGTTCCGCAAGGAGGCTAGGTAGTGCATGCTTAGTTGTTGGATTCAATACTATGGTTCTTGATTTTTAAATGCCTTCAGTTGTTTTGCGGTTAAATTTGAGACCGTGGTATACGATGACGCACACACATTACACACACACACATGCATACACACACACACACACACACACACACACACACACACACACACACACACACACACACACACACACACACACACACACACACACACACACACACACACACACACCTACCTACCTATACGACCTTCAACTTAACTTTCACGAAATAGCAGATCGGTCAGATGGGATGGAAAGTGCATTCTATCGTAAGCCATCAACAGATCCTTCACGTCGCCACGATAAAAGTATGACATTTCATGGAATGTTTGGAGCGGAAGGAACTCAGCGGCGCGTCGCATTACGATCAATGGGAACCTTAAACCCTCAGTGGAATGCAACGAGGACAAGGGGAAAAAAAAACTGTAGAGTATAAGTTATGTTTCAGTTCCTGTTTCTCGTTAGGAATTAAAGATAACGTCCTGTGTGTTTTGAATGTGAGTCTTGATACCATGATAACACAACGGGTGCTCACGTGTATGATTTATAAACACTCACCATTTATCAATCAATTTATCAACGCTGAATTGGCTTAAAGCAACCTATGGTATCGTTTCATACAAGTGTCACTACAGAAGTTTGCTGAAGTCCAGGATGGGAGTGAGTTCTTTGTGTGCCTGTCTAGTAATATTAACACAACAGAATCACCACCATCGAAGCAGTTACCAATCACTCTTTGCCTGACGTTGGTACTCGATCAATTATTAGTCAAACACTCTGCCTTAAGATCCTAGAATGTCCACTTAGATGACCAAGTGTTATGTCATTCAATTGTGTTTCATTCGTACATTCTCCTTCTCGTGGTCAAGAGCTCTCCCTCCTTTTACTCCCTTCCTTCTCTTTTTTTGCCCCTGCCACCCGCCCCCCACACCCCCCCCACCTCGTGCATGCTATACATAGAAGGGAAGGTGTTCGCCGGGACGTGCCTTACCCCAACATTAGCACACAGAGCACGTCAATCCCTACGAGGACTAGGACATGCACAGCCTTACAAATCAAGACACATGATCGGCCTGGAGGAGAAGATATCACACACAAACACAAACACACACACACACACACACACACACACACACACACACACACACACACACACACACACACACACACACACACACACACACACACACACACAAGCGGGCCTATTAACACCCACTGTGGTCCAACCTTCACCTCCTCCGCCGTCTTTC
>JAPQNM010000044.1:3090631-3095631 GCA_029783475.1 Metacarcinus magister | reverse complement strand
TGCCTGGTATTTGAAAGCCACGCCTTGGTCATGGAGGGTCGATGTGTCGTGTTATGTCTATTTATACATTTCATAGGCGTTTCCAAGGAGGAGGAGGAGGAGGAGGAGGAGGAGACGCGTTCCCACGATAAAAATTCTTCTCATGTCAGATATTCGTCATTAAATAATTCAAGGTAAAACGATTGCTTGCTTGGACACGAGAAAATGTTGTCTTGTTCCATGCTGACTAAACCACCACCACCACCACCACCATCACCACCACCACCACCACCACCACCACCACCACCACCACCACCACCACCATCACCACCACCACCACTACCCTGACTCACATTCCTTCCTGATAGAATACCTGCTGTGACATTATGGTGATGTGATGGTGATGCTTACAGATTAAATGGACGTATTGTTTTGCTCTTGCTCTCTCTTCCCTTTACATTCTATTCCTTCTCATTTATCTTTCTCATTTCCATTCTGAACCTAACCTAACCTAACCTAATCTGGATACTACTTAACCTTTATTTTTTCACTCCTTATTTTTTTTCATCTTTTTTTTCATCCCTCAAAACACCTCTTGGTAATATCTACTACTAAGCTTTTTTCATTCCCATTTCTTTTATCCTTCTACAAGTTTACCGAAGTTTCTCCCGCACGTTGCTGGGTGTGGCTGTGTTCGTCCCTCTAACCACCTCTTGGTAATATTACAGCAACAGCACCAGAATGTAAAGGGAACAAATCACTGAGGGCTGTTAAGAGTGATCATTGTTCCCCTGCGGCATCTTCCCCAACCACTCCACCCCTCCCCCCCCTCCCCACCAACCACTCCACTCCACCCCGGTACGCACAGCGGCTTCCACTCTCATTCCACCTTCACCTCAGGCTGCCTGCATGTGCTGGTGGAGACTCTTTTTTTTGTCTTCTTTAATTCATTTCATTGCGACGGTGTTTTGTTTGCCTCAATGTATCTATTCCCCGAGGCACCACCTGATTGTACTTACCTCAAGCTGGGTGGTGGTGGTGGTGGTGGTGGTGGTGGTGGTGGTGGTGGTGGTGGTGGTGGTTGTAAGACGATGAAAGAGAGAGGAGATCAATGATAGGAGTGGTATTTGTATGCTTGTTTGTTTGTTTGTGTATCTGTTTATATATTTATGCTTTGTGGCAGTGGTGGTGGTGGTGGTGGGTGTAGTGTTAGGAGTAGTCGTAGTGGTAGTGGTAGTAGTAGTTTTGTTAATGTTTTTGTAACAGCAAAACTAATTATATGGACAAATAATAACCATCATCATCATCATCATCATCATCATCACCATCACCACCACCATCACCACCACCACCACCACCACCACCACCACCACCACCACCACCACCACCACCACCACCAATTGGCGGAACACTTACACTGTTACACAAGTTCACTTTTCACTCCGGTCATATATGATTTTCACTTTTCCTTTGAGTCATCTAAAGTACAAAGGCTTGGTCTAGTTCCTTGTCTGCGTCTTCCTCCTTTCAACATCCTCGGGGGTGATACGAGACCAGTTTGTTCCTTGAGAAGACTGTATTTTGGAGGCGTGTGAAGACGACCATTGAAGAAAACTAATAAGGAAGGAAGATCTGGCCGCATCTCCTGCCCTTTCACATCTCCTAGGGTGGTGGTGTGTAGGCTTCTTATGGGCCGTTCAGGGATGCGTATCAGCGTGATGTTCCACACTTGACATAAATCCGTGGGCTGTGTGGGCGGTCATGTAGTACTTTAGCCGTCCAGACAAGCGCCACCCTCCTCCTCCTCCTCCCATCACCCTTTTAAGTATCGTAAGGTATCGTAGAGGTGTAGGCAAGGTGAGGGTTGGTGGGAATAATCGTTGTCGCTGGAGCTTGTGTGAAGTTTTGTTGATACGATCTGAACGTAAGCACTTGTAAGCCGCTCACTTTGTCAAGACCATTCACTTTGCTCTCATGATCTGCCTTTTATTTTTTTTTTTTTTTTAGATTCAATATCTAGTTAGTGATATTGATTGTAATGATGTAATGCAGGTTATATTTGTGATCTTTTCCTTCGCAAAAATATAGATTTATTCATACAAATTTCTCTTCTCCTCCTCCTCCTCCTCCTCCTCCTCCTCCTCCTCCTCCTCCTCCTCCTCCTCCTCCTACTCCTTTTAAACACTTTTCTCTGCCCGGGGATGGGTGTCGGCGAGGCCTTGAGGTGCGTAATGGGTGGGGGTCGCGGGCTGTCGGGCGGGGGACGTCAGGGTCCGGACACCAGCACCACCATTAGCGTGGAGGGTGAAGTATTCGCGCCATTAATATGTGCCTCACGTGGCCGCTGTTGGGTCGGTCCTGCCATCAACATTACGCCTGTTTAACCCTCCCTTTCTCTCTTTCTTTCACAGGTGAGTTGGTGGTGTGGCGGCTGCCGGTGGAGAGCTCAACGCTGAGGGAACGATGAGTAGTAATCCAATTTTTTGTATATTGTGTTTCCCAAGGGAAGGGGGACAGTGGTAATAGCTTCATCCTTCACGAAGGGAAAACACACACACACACACACACACACACACACACACACACACACACACACACACACACACACACACACACACACACACAACACACACACACACACACACACACACACACACACACACACACACACACACACACACACACACACACACACACACACATATACACATCATTTGAAACTCGTCTTGTCATTAAGTTTTTGTGACTGAGCTTGCCTTTACAAATCATCCTGAAATATTCCATCAACCACCACCACTACTACAATCACCACCACCACCACCACCACTATCACTATCATCATCATCAGCAGTGGTGGTATGGGCGGGGCTGGCTGTGACGCCTCGCTGATCTGTGTTGGCAGGTTAAGCCTCCGCCAAGTAGCTGCGTACACTCACTTGCGATGGAGGTTACTGCAGTGGGAAGCATCTTCGTCGGTAAAGCTGACACGTTCAATTATTTACACTGCATGCACTGAGGTGTCGTTGCGTGCCATTACTCGCGCCCTACACACACCAGGGACGCGGCAGGTGCACTCAGGTGGGGGGAGAGGAAGAGAGGAGAGGAGAGGGGGAGAGGAGAGGGAGGGAAGGTCTCGGTTACTGTACCACGTAAATCATGTAACGTAATAAGCCTCTATTATGATTTTTTTTTTTTTATTATCAACGGTTCTGAAAAATGTATATTGATCACTTAATAGCGTCCCATTGTAAGCATATTGTTAAAGTTTGTAATTGATGGGCTGGAAAGAAAAATGTATATAATTGTGCAATAGAAGAAGTTATAAAGGAAGTGAGGAAGGATGAAGGGCTAGGTTTTTGTGTTAAATTTCTTTTCTCTTTACGTGAAAAAAAAAGAAAACAGACAAAACGCTACAAAACAACATAAGAAGCCGCTAAACTCCTCTTCCCTCTCGCTTCTCTATCCTCACAAAAAAAAAACTAAGAAAAAAAACAACAGAAGGACGGACGGTTCCAAAAAGTGTAGGTTCAGTTGTCTTTCTGAGATGTCTTTATCCTCCTCTGCTGAAAGAATTATTGCTCTCTTCAACTTGGTAATGATACTCCTCGCTGGAAGGAATGATACACTCCTCTCTTGAAGGACACTGTTAGTCGGTGTTCATCATCATCAACATCAACAACAACAACAACAATAATAATGAACTAGTAACTGACCTTCGTAGATGCCTTGAGGGGAGAGAGCGTGTAGGGTTGAGCTGCGCGTTGGCTCTCATACAGTTAGGTTTAGTGGGACCAGAGATATAGCAAGGATAAGAGTTACTATAATACTACTACTACTACTACTAATACTGCTGCTACTGCTACTACTACTACTACTACTACTACTACTAATGATGATACTACTGCATGGGTGAGGGGATAAAAGCCTACCTCCACCTGTGTCTCGCTTCGTCCCACCCCGCCAGGCGTCATACCACAAAAAATGTTCCACACAACCACCGTGAATGGCGTCAGCAGTGGGCGGGCCTCGGTGACACTGTCTTTCCGTCTCGTTAAGACTTAACTTCTTTTTCTGTCACGTCTTCCTCTTCAACCGTGAATCGTAAATTTTCCAAGTGGTTCGTTTTTCCATTATCGAGGCGGACTTTCGCTCGTTTCACCTTTGTTCACGTAGTTTTTCACTCACCTGGACGCCCACACTGGCTGGCTGCCTCGCCTCTAGCTGCAAACAGGTGCAATTTGGTTGTGCTTCAGGTGCATAGCTGCTGAGAGGGTGTCTTTAGTCAAGGAAGAATACGCATCACGCTCGCCTGCACACCCAATCACACTGTAGCAAACGTCAAAGCAGCATATCTGATTGGTCAAGGAAGCGAAGAAATAGAGTGCTTCCCCCAGTGAACGCCGCTTTGACCCTTCGTGGCTGGTGACCAATTACTGTCCTTTTGCGTTGCGTGAACTGTGACTCAACAGGAAAAGAAAACAGATACAAGCACTATCTATATCTCCAGAAGGTGTATTAGCGGCGCCAAAAAGGATTAAAGAAGATTAAAGGTGTATCGCATCTAATATCAAGGAATCATCGAGTAATTTTGTCTTCCTCTACACCGGCCCTGGACACATTCATACAACCTTCCCTGTGGCTATAGAAATAAAAAGAGAGAATACTCAGCCCTCGCCCCAGCTGTCTCTACACGAACCTACGATTTGTGAAGCAGGAAATACGAGTACTTTGGTTACATTCCTTTGTATCTACTGTCTCTATTCTAAAAGTCTGATCTCATTTCACTGATCGTCGAGCCTCACGGATTTAAGTAGCGAAGACTTTTATGGTTGACTACACACCTTCTAAACCAAAGGAAGAAGACGCGATGGACTTAAAAGAAAAACCGTTGTGTCAATGTAAACTTTCTTATTATAATTATGTTGTAATTTAACTTTGTATATAATTGATGGAATTAATACAGATTTTTCAACCTATCAGCTGTGAAATTAGTTTAATATTTTCTAAGATAAACCTTATTT
>JAPQNM010000044.1:3040631-3085631 GCA_029783475.1 Metacarcinus magister | reverse complement strand
GAATAGAGAGAGAGAGAGAGAGAGAGAGAGAGAGAGAGAGAGAGAGAGAGAGAGAGAGAGAGAGAGAGAGAGAGAGAGGACACCCTTACATCACTATCATAAGGAGATCAGTAGCAGCATCCGGGGAGGGGGACACACTCGAGCAAGTGACTCCCCTATGCTCGACATGGGAGAGTTGTACGAATTATTACCGACCACAAGAACATTTCCTAAGTGATGCACTGAAAAACCTGATGCATTGCTTAATTTAGGACAGTACCCGATCTAAGATAGTACCTGAAGACAATACTCCACCTAAGACAGTACTTACGTGTCTTGAAATAACTCTCCATCCTTAAAATTGGAGATATTACCTGGTTAAGGACAGTATTTAAGTGTGAAAATACATCCTTTAAAAAAAACGAGACCCTCTCACCCCTTCCTCCCACAACATACAACACCAACATAACACATTACAATCCCAAGCGCAACGATGAGAACTAAGTCAATAAAACATCAACAAATAACAATAAAACAAACAACAACCACCTAAATAAATAACAATAAGAAGTATGAAGCACCGTTGCAAAGCCATCTTTTCATTACCAGACCAGAACGCGAGGCAACAGCATGTCTTGAGTTGAGAAGAAGCGCGCGCGAAACAGTAGCAGGCTTGAGACAGCGGCAAGACAAGGCAACATGCAACCTAACCACGTGACAATAAAGACAGAGAGAGAGAGAGAGAGAGAGAGAGAGAGAGAGAGAGAGAGAGAGAGAGAGAGAGAGAGTAGTACATAGTAGCGGTACAGAGTGTCAGAAACGGGGTAGGTAGCGCCAAGTGTCGTGCGCGGCCAAGATGGATGGTAGAAGGGCGGTGACGGGACTAATGAAGGCGTGAAGCAAGTGATGGAGGAGACTTAACCACACACACACACACACACACACACACACACACACACACACACACACACACACACACACACACACACACACACACACACTTCTTCCAACCCCTTCTCCATATCCACCTAGACTTCATCTCCTACACTTCATCTCCTCCTACACTTCCTCCTCTTCCTTCTCCTCCTCCTCCAGCAGGTAAATGTGGGAGGGCTCATTCACCCCCATCACCGGTAGTAGCAGAGTTGAGGTCACAGGTAGCATCCCCTCTCTCCCCCATCATCCCATCATCCCATCATCCCATCTTCTCTCTCACGTGTCCCCATCCCCCCCCCTCTTCCACCTACACCTATATACCCCCTTCTTCCCATCACTCATTCTCACCTGTACAGTCAATTAACTATCTTTTTTTTTAACACTACCCCTATAGTTTTCTCATCCCTCTTCTCACCTCTACTCATCCTCCTCTTCCTCATTCCTCATTACTCACTCATTCTCTTCTCTGTATCGTAATTCTCTTTTTGTATATAATTTCTACTTCCTTACCTTCTTTCCTCAACGTCTTCCTTCACCTCTGCTTTTTTTTTCTTTTTTTCTCGTCCTCATTTTCTTCTCTACCTTTAACTCATCTTTCTAACCTCTCTCTCTCTCACCCTCTTCCTCTATTCTTCCCTCCATCTCTCCCTTCCTTGTCTCCATAACGTGTTTTTGTTGTGGCTCCGTTTTTCTTCACTCCTGTCAGTTTTTTTTCACTCCTCTCTCTCTCTCTCACTCTTCTCTCTCTCTCTCTCTCTCTCTCTCTCTCTCTCTCTCTCTCTCTCTCTCTCTCTCTCTCTCTCTCTCTCTCTCTCTCTCTCTCCTCTCTCTCTCTCTCTCTCTCTCTCGTCATGGCTCATTTACTATCACCCCTACGCATTCTCTCCCTTCCTTCCTCATTACGTCTCCTCCTCCTCCTCCTCCTCCTCCTCCTCCTCCTCCTCCTCCTCCTCCGCCCTTCCGGATGACCCTCCCTCATTAATAACTCTGCTGCCTGCAAATCGACCTTTGACCTCACATTACCGGGGGCAGGGCTCACACACACACCCACACACGCACACACACACACACACACACACACACACACACACACACACACACACACACACACACACACACACACACACACACACACACACACACACACACACACACACACACACAGGAGATAGTCAAGACACGCATCAAAGGGCAAAAACAAACAATTCAGCTCCTTTAATCACCCTTGCAGAACCCACTAGAGGAAGAAGGGGAGGTGGGAGGAGAAGGACGGAAGGGGAGGGAGAGGGGGAGGGAAGATAAGGGATGGAGTGAGGGAGGAGGAGGGAGAGGGGGAGGAGGGAGGAGGAATAGGTATAGTCTGACAGATCTTAGCAGAGCTTTCTGGTGGGACAGAATACAGTATTCCCATGGGTCCAACACTGCCATATCTCCTTCGCTCTGATTGGCTGGTGAGTGACCTGAGCCGAGGCCTACGTGAGAGAGCCTTGCCTGAGCGCGTGACACGTGTGTGTGTGTGTGTGTGTTATGCTTTCTCATTCCCTATGTTGTTTTCTTATTTCTATTTGCTGCGATCTCAGTAGTACTATTCTTATCTCTCTCTCTCTCTCTCTCTCTCTCTCTCTCTCTCTCTCTCTCTCTCTCTCTCTCTCTCTCTCTCTCTCTCTCTCTCTCTCTCTCTCTCTCTCTCTCTCTCTCTCTTTATAATTTGTCACACATTGGTTATACATCGACCTTTACATTTGTATATACTGAAATGTTGACTTTGTTTCCTCGCCACCCAAGAGGTAAAAGTCACAGTGCGTTTTTTTTTTAAAGAGGTTTCCTCGGTAGGCCTAATCCTCTATTCTGGCAGCATGACAGCCATTATGAACAATCCTCTTCATCAGATGGAGTGAGAGTGATAATGTCTGGTTGTATTTTTTCGGCGTGTTGTATGGCATCTTTCCAGTTTTCTGGGGTAATTGTGGCTATTGCTTCATAAATGAGCGGCTTTAAGGCTGCATTCTTGAATGTATTTCTTTTTGATATGTAGCCTTTAAGTTGAGCCCATATCAGTTCAATCGCGTTGTACTGACAGTGATAAGTCATAATTTTATATAAATATTAAGTTTAATTTTACTGCTTAATTATTAGTCATAAAACAAATATTCATAATCACAGTTGTACAGTTTAATTAGGTGTATCAGATAATGCAATGATATTTCCAATATCTCTTATAGCTTTCGGGAAAATGAAGAGGAAATTCATGTTTTTATATAAATATTAAGTTTCATTTTACTACGTAATTATTAGTCATAGAACAAATATTCATAATGACAATTGTACAGTTTAATTAGGTGTATCAGATGCTGCAATCATATTTCCAATATCTCTAATAGCTTTCGGGAAAATGAGGAGGAAAGTCATGTTTTTATATAAATATTAAGTTTAATTTTACTGCTTAATTATTAGTCATAGAACAAATATTCATAATCACAGTTGTACAGTTTAATTAGTTGTATCAGATGCTGCAATGATATTTCCCATATCTCTTATAGCTTTCGAGAAAATGAGGAGGAAAGACATGTTTTTATATAAATATTAAGTTTCATTTTACTGCATAATTATTAGTCATAGAACAAATATTCATAATGACAGTTGTACATTTTCATTAGGTATATAAGATGCTGCAATGATATTTCCAATATCTATAATAGCTTTCGGGAAAATGAGAAGGAAAGTCATGTTTTAATATAAATATGAAGTTTAATTTTACTGCGCAATTATTAGTCATAGAACAAATATTCATAATATCAGTTGTACAATTTAATTAGTTGTATCAGATGCTGCAATGATATTTCCAATATCTCTAATAGCTTTCGAGAAAATGAGGAGGAAAGTCATGTTTTTATTTAAATATTAAGTTTCATTTTACTGCGTATTTATTAGTCATAGAACAAATATTTATAATTACAGTTGTACAGTTTAATTAGGTCTATCAGATGCTGCAATGATATTTCCAATATCTCTAATAGCTTTCGAGAAAATGAGAAGGAAAGTCATGTTTTTATATAAATATAAAGTTTAATTTTACTGTGTAATTATTAGTCATAGAACAAATATTCATAATATCAGTTGTACAATTTAATTAGTTGTATCAGATGCTGCAATGATATTTCCAATATCTCTAATAGCTTTCGAGAGAATGAGGAGGAAAGTCATGTTTTTATATAAATATTAAGTTTCATTTTACTGCGTAATTATTAGTCATAGAACAAATATTCATAATGACAGTTATACAGTTGAATTAGGTGTATCAGATGGTGCAATGATATTTCCAATATCTCTAATAGCTTTCGAGAAAATGAGGAAGAAAGTAATTTAAAAAAAAGTAAAATTCAGTATATATTAGTACTAGAGCAAATATTCATAATGACAGTAGTAGATTTTAATTAGGTCTATCAGATTCTGTAATGGTATTTCCAATATCTCTAATATCTTTCGAGAAAATGAGGAGGAAAGTCGTGTTTTTATATAATTATACGGTTTTATTTTACTGCGTAATTATGAGTCATAGAACAAATATTCATAATTACGGTTGTACAGTTTAATAGGTCTATCACATGCTGCAATGATATTTCCAATATTTCTAATAGCTTTCGGGAAAATGAGAAGGAAAATCATGTTTTTATATAAATATTAAGTTTCATTTTACTGCGTTTTATTTTACTGCGTAATTATTAGTCATAGAACAAATATTCATAATATCAGTTGTACAATTTAATTAGTTGTATCAGATGCTGCAATGATATTTCCAATATCTCTAATAGCTTTCGAGAAAATGAGGAGGAAAGTCATGCTTTTATATAAATATTAAGTTTCATTTTACTGCGTAATTATTAGTCATAGAACAAATATTCATAATTACAGTTGTACAGTATAATTAGGTCTATCATATGCTGCAATGATATTTCCAATATCTATAATAGCTTTCGAGAAAATGAGGAGGAAAGTCATGTTTTTATATAAATATACGGTTTTATTTTACTGCGTAATTATTAGTCATAGAACAAATATTCATAATGACAGTTGTACAGTTGAATTAGGTGTATCAGATGGTGCAATGATATTTCCAATATCTTTAATAGCTTTCGAGAAAATGAGTAAGAAAGTAATTTAAAAAAAGTAAAATTCAGTATATATTAGTACTAGACCAAATATTTATAATGACATTAGTAGATTTTAATTAGGTCTATCAGATTCTGTAATGATATTTCCAATATATCTAATATCTTTCGAGATAATGAGGAGGAAAGTCGTGTTTTTATATAATTATACGGTTTTATTATACTGCGTAATTATGAGTCATAGAACAAATATTAATAATTACAGTTGTACGGTTTAATTAGGTCTATCAGATGCTGCAATGATATTTCCAATATCTCTAATAGCTTTCGGGAAAATGAGAAGGAAAGTCATGTTTTTATATAAATATAAAGTTTAATTTTACTGCGTAATTATTAGTCATAGAACAAATAATCATAATATCAGTTGTACAATTTAATTAGTTGTATCAGATGCTGCAATGATATTTCCAATATCTCTAATAGCTTTCGAGAAAATGAGGAGGAAAGTCATGTTTTTATATAAATATTAAGTTTCATTTTACTGCGTAATTATTAGTCATAGAACAAATATTCATAATTACAGTTGTACAGTTTAATTAGGTCTATCAGATGCTGCAATGATATTTCCAATATCTCTAATAGCTTTCGGGAAAATGAGAAGGAAAGTCATGTTTTTATAGAAATATAAAGTTTAATTTTACTGCGTAATTATTAGTCATAGAACAAATATTCATAATATCAGTTGTACAATTTAATTAGTTGTATCAGATGCTGCAATGATATTTCCAATATCTCTAATAGCTTTCGAGAAAATGAGGAGGAAAGTCATGTTTTTATATAAATATTAAGTTTCATTTTACTGCGTAATTATTAGTCATAGAACAAATATTCGTAATTACAGTTGTACAGTTTAATTAGGTCTATCAGATGCTGCAATGATATTTCCAATATCTCTAATAGCTTTCGAGAAAATGAGGAGGAAAGTAATGTTTTTATATAAAAATACGGTTTTATTTTACTGCGTAGTTATGTCATAGAACAAATATTCATAATGACAGTTGTACAGTTGAATTAGGTGTATCAGATGGTGCAATGATATTTCCAATATCTTTAATAGCTTTCGAGAAAATGAGGAAGAAAGTAATTTTAAAAAAAGTAAAATTCAGTATATATTAGTACTAGACCAAATATTCATAATGACATTAGTAGATTTTAATTAGGTCTATCAGATTCTGTAATGATATTTCTAATATATCTAATATCTTTCGAGATAATGAGGAGGAAAGTCGTGTTTTTATATAATTATACGGTTTTATTATACTGCGTAATTATGAGTCATAGAACAAATATTAATAATTACAGTTGTACAGTTTAATTAGGTCTATCAGATGCTGCAATGATATTTCCAATATCTCTAATAGCTTTCGGGAAAATGAGAAGGAAAGTCATGTTTTTATATAAATATAAAGTTTAATTTTACTGCATAATTATTAGTCATAGAACAAATATTCATAATATCAGTTGTACAATTTAATTAGTTGTATCAGATGCTGCAATGATATTTCCAATATCTCTAATAGCTTTCGAGAAAATGAGGAGGAAAGTCATGTTTTTATATAAATATTAAGTTTCATTTTACTGCGTAATTATTAGTCATAGAACAAATATTCGTTATTACAGTTGTACAGTTTAATTAGGTCTATCAGATGCTGCAATGATATTTCCAATATCTCTAATAGCTTTCGAGAAAATGAGGAGGAAAGTCATGTTTTTATATAAAAATACGGTTTTATTTTACTGCGTAATTATGTCATAGAACAAATATTCATAATGACAGTTGTACAGTTGAATTAGGTGTATCAGATGGTGCAATGATATTTCCAATATCTTTAATAGCTTTCGAGAAAATGAGGAAGAAAGTAATTTAAAAAAAAGTAAAATTCAGTATATATTAGTACTAGACCAAATATTCATAATGACATTAGTAGATTTTAATTAGGTCTATCAGATTCTGTAATGATATTTCTAATATATCTAATATCTTTCGAGATAATGAGGAGGAAAGTCGTGTTTTTATATAATTATACGGTTTTATTATACTGCGTAATTATGAGTCATAGAACAAATATTAATAATTACAGTTGTACAGTTTAATTAGGTCTATCAGATGCTGCAATGATATTTCCAATATCTCTAATAGCTTTCGAGAAAATGAGGAGGAAAGTCATGTTTTTATATAAATATTAAGTTTCATTTTACTGCGTAATTATTAGTCATAGAACAAATATTCATAATTACAGTTGTACAGTTTAATTAGGTCTATCAGATGCTGCAATGATATTTCCAATATCTCTAATAGCTCTCGGGAAAATGAGAAGGAAAGTCATGTTTTTATAGAAATATAAAGTTTAATTTTACTGCGTAATTATTAGTCATAGAACAAATATTCATAATATCAGTTGTACAATTTAATTAGTTGTATCAGATGCTGCAATGATATTTCCAATATCTCTAATAGCTTTCGAGAAAATGAGGAGGAAAGTCATGTTTTTATATAAATATTAAGTTTCATTTTACTGCGTAATTATTAGTCATAGAACAAATATTCGTAATTACAGTTGTACAGTTTAATTAGGTCTATCAGATGCTGCAATGATATTTCCAATATCTCTAATAGCTTTCGAGAAAATGAGGAGAAAAGTCATGTTTTTATATAAAAATACGGTTTTATTTTACTGCGTAATTATGTCATAGAACAAATATTCATAATGACAGTTGTACAGTTGAATTAGGTGTATCAGATGGTGCAATGATATTTCCAATATCTTTAATAGCTTTCGAGAAAATGAGGAAGAAAGTAATTTAAAAAAAAGTAAAATTCAGTATATATTAGTACTAGACCAAATATTCATAATGACATTAGTAGATTTTAATTAGGTCTATCAGATTCTGTAATGATATTTCTAATATATCTAATATATTTCGAGATAATGAGGAGGAAAGTCGTGTTTTTATATAATTATACGGTTTTATTATACTGCGTAATTATGAGTCATAGAACAAATATTAATAATTACAGTTGTACAGTTTAATTAGGTCTATCAGATGCTGCAATGATATTTCCAATATCTCTAATAGCTTTCGGGAAAATGAGAAGGAAAATCATGTTTTTATATAAATATAAAGTTTAATTTTACTGCGTAATTATTAGTCATAGAACAAATATTCATAATATCAGTTGTACAATTTAATTAGTTGTATCAGATGCTGCAATGATATTTCCAATATCTCTAATAGCTTTCGAGAAAATGAGGAGGAAAGTCATTTTTTTATATAAATATTAAGTTTCATTTTACTGCGTAATTATGAGTCATAGAACAAATATTCAAAATTACAGTTGTACAGTTTAATTAGGTCTATCAGATGCTGCAATGATATTTCCAATATCTCTAATAGCTTTCGGGAAAATGAGAAGGAAAGTCATGTTTTTATATAAATATAAAGTTTAATTTTACTGCATAATTATTAGTCATAGAACAAATATTCATAATATCAGTTGTACAATTTAATTAGTTGTATCAGATGCTGCAATGATATTTCCAATATCTCTAATAGCTTTCGAGAAAATGAGGAGGAAAGTCATGTTTTTATATAAATATTAAGTTTCATTTTACTGCGTAATTATGAGTCATAGAACAAATATTCATAATTACAGTTGTACAGTTTAATTAGGTCTATCAGATGCTGCAATGATATTTCCAATATCTCTAATAGCTTTCGGGAAAATGAGAAGGAAAATCATGTTTTTATATAAATATAAAGTTTAATTTTACTACGTAATTATTAGTCATGAAACAAATATTCATAATATCAGTTGTACAATTTAATTAGTTGTATCAGATGCTGCAATGATATTTCCAATATCTCTAATAGCTTTCGAGAAAATGAGGAGGAAAGTCATGTTTTTATATAAATATTAAGTTTCATTTTACTGCGTAATTATTAGTCATAGAACAAATATTCGTTATTACAGTTGTACAGTTTAATTAGGTCTATCAGATGCTGCAATGATATTTCCAATATCTCTAATAGCTTTCGAGAAAATGAGGAGGAAAGTCATGTTTTTATATAAAAATACGGTTTTATTTTACTGCGTAATTATGTCATAGAACAAATATTCATAATGACAGTTGTACATTTGAATTAGGTGTATCAGATGGTGCAATGATATTTCCAATATCTTTAATAGCTTTCGAGAAAATGAGGAAGAAAGTAATTTAAAAAAAAGTAAAATTCAGTATATATTAGTACTAGACCAAATATTCATAATGACATTAGTAGATTTTAATTAGGTCTATCAGATTCTGTAATGATATTTCTAATATATCTAATATCTTTCGAGATAATGAGGAGGAAAGTCGTGTTTTTATATAATTATACGGTTTTATTATACTGCGTAATTATGAGTCATAGAACAAATATTAATAATTACAGTTGTACAGTTTAATTAGGTCTATCAGATGCTGCAATGATATTTCCAATATCTCTAATAGCTTTCGAGAAAATGAGGAGGAAAGTCATGTTTTTATATAAATATTAAGTTTCATTTTTCTGCGTAATTATTAGTCATAGAACAAATATTCATAATTACAGTTGTACAGTTTAATTAGGTCTATCAGATGCTGCAATGATATTTCCAATATCTCTAATAGCTCTCGGGAAAATGAGAAGGAAAGTCATGTTTTTATAGAAATATAAAGTTTAATTTTACTGCGTAATTATTAGTCATAGAACAAATATTCATAATATCAGTTGTACAATTTAATTAGTTGTATCAGATGCTGCAATGATATTTCCAATATCTCTAATAGCTTTCGAGAAAATGAGGAGGAAAGTCATGTTTTTATATAAATATTAAGTTTCATTTTACTGCGTAATTATTAGTCATAGAACAAATATTCGTAATTACAGTTGTACAGTTTAATTAGGTCTATCAGATGCTGCAATGATATTTCCAATATCTCTAATAGCTTTCGAGAAAATGAGGAGAAAAGTCATGTTTTTATATATAAATACGGTTTTATTTTACTGCGTAATTATGTCATAGAACAAATATTCATAATGACAGTTGTACAGTTGAATTAGGTGTATCAGATGGTGCAATGATATTTCCAATATCTTTAATAGCTTTCGAGAAAATGAGGAAGAAAGTAATTTAAAAAAAAGTAAAATTCAGTATATATTAGTACTAGACCAAATATTCATAATGACATTAGTAGATTTTAATTAGGTCTATCAGATTCTGTAATGATATTTCTAATATATCTAATATATTTCGAGATAATGAGGAGGAAAGTCGTGTTTTTATATAATTATACGGTTTTATTATACTGCGTAATTATGAGTCATAGAACAAATATTAATAATTACAGTTGTACAGTTTAATTAGGTCTATCAGATGCTGCAATGATATTTCCAATATCTCTAATAACTTTCGGGAAAATGAGAAGGAAAATCATGTTTTTATATAAATATAAAGTTTAATTTTACTGCGTAATTATTAGTCATAGAACAAATATTCATAATATCAGTTGTACAATTTAATTAGTTGTATCAGATGCTGCAATGATATTTCCAATATCTCTAATAGCTTTCGAGAAAATGAGGAGGAAAGTCATTTTTTTATATAAATATTAAGTTTCATTTTACTGCGTAATTATGAGTCATAGAACAAATATTCATAATTACAGTTGTACAGTTTAATTAGGTCTATCAGATGCTGCAATGATATTTCCAATATCTCTAATAGCTTTCGGGAAAATGAGAAGGAAAGTCATGTTTTTATATAAATAGAAAGTTTAATTTTACTGCATAATTATTAGTCATAGAACAAATATTCATAATATCAGTTGTACAATTTAATTAGTTGTATCAGATGCTGCAATGATATTTCCAATATCTCTAATAGCTTTCGAGAAAATGAGGAGGAAAGTCATGTTTTTATATAAATATTAAGTTTCATTTTACTGCGTAATTATGAGTCATAGAACAAATATTCATAATTACAGTTGTACAGTTTAATTAGGTCTATCAGATGCTGCAATGATATTTCCAATATCTCTAATAGCTTTCGGGAAAATGAGAAGGAAAATCATGTTTTTATATAAATATAAAGTTTAATTTTACTACGTAATTATTAGTCATAAAACAAATATTCATAATATCAGTTGTACAATTTAATTAGTTGTATCAGATGCTGCAATGATATTTCCAATATCTCTAATAGCTTTCGAGAAAATGAGGAGGAAAGTCATGTTTTTATATAAATATTAAGTTTCATTTTACTGCGTAATTATTAGTCATAGAACAAATATTCGTAATTACAGTTGTACAGTTTAATTAGGTCTATCAGATGCTGCAATGATATTTCCAATATCTCTAATAGCTTTCGAGAAAATGAGGAGGAAAGTCATGTTTTTATATAAAAATACGGTTTTATTTTACTGCGTAATTATGTCATAGAACAAATATTCATAATGACAGTTGTACAGTTGAATTAGGTGTATCAGATGGTGCAATGATATTTCCAATATCTTTAATAGCTTTCGAGAAAATGAGGAAGAAAGTAATTTAAAAAAAAGTAAAATTCAGTATATATTAGTACTAGACCAAATATTCATAATGACATTAGTAGATTTTAATTAGGTCTATCAGATTCTGTAATGATATTTCTAATATATCTAATATCTTTCGAGATAATGAGGAGGAAAGTCGTGTTTTTATATAATTATACGGTTTTATTATACTGCGTAATTATGAGTCATAGAACAAATATTAATAATTACAGTTGTACAGTTTAATTAGGTCTATCAGATGCTGCAATGATATTTCCAATATCTCTAATAGCTTTCGGGAAAATGAGAAGGAAAGTCATGTTTTTATATAAATATAAAGTTTAATTTTACTGCGTAATTATTAGTCATAGAACAAATATTCATAATATCAGTTGTACAATTTAATTAGTTGTATCAGATGCTGCAATGATATTTCCAATATCTCTAATAGCTTTCGAGAAAATGAGGAGGAAAGTCATTTTTTTATATAAATATTAAGTTTCATTTTACTGCGTAATTATGAGTCATAGAACAAATATTCATAATTACAGTTGTACAGTTTAATTAGGTCTATCAGATGCTGCAATGATATTTCCAATATCTCTAATAGCTTTCGGGAAAATGAGAAGGAAAGTCATGTTTTTATATAAATATAAAGTTTAATTTTACTGCATAATTATTAGTCATAGAACAAATATTCATAATATCAGTTGTACAATTTAATTAGTTGTATCAGATGCTGCAATGATATTTCCAATATCTCTAATAGCTTTCGAGAAAATGAGGAGGAAAGTCATGTTTTTATATAAATATTAAGTTTCATTTTACTGCGTAATTATGAGTCATAGAACAAATATTCATAATTACAGTTGTACAGTTTAATTAGGTCTATCAGATGCTGCAATGATATTTCCAATATCTCTAATAGCTTTCGGGAAAATGAGAAGGAAAATCATGTTTTTATATAAATATAAAGTTTAATTTTACTACGTAATTATTAGTCATAAAACAAATATTCATAATATCAGTTGTACAATTTAATTAGTTGTATCAGATGCTGCAATGATATTTCCAATATCTCTAATAGCTTTCGAGCAAATGAGGAGGAAAGTCATGTTTTTATATAAATATTAAGTTTCATTTTACTGCGTAATTATTAGTCATAGAACAAATATTCGTTATTACAGTTGTACAGTTTAATTAGGTCTATCAGATGCTGCAATGATATTTCCAATATCTCTAATAGCTTTCGAGAAAATGAGGAGGAAAGTCATGTTTTTATATAAAAATACGGTTTTATTTTACTGCGTAATTATGTCATAGAACAAATATTCATAATGACAGTTGTACAGTTGAATTAGGTGTATCAGATGGTGCAATGATATTTCCAATATCTTTAATAGCTTTCGAGAAAATGAGGAAGATAGTAATTTAAAAAAAAGTAAAATTCAGTATATATTAGTACTAGACCAAATATTCATAATGACATTAGTAGATTTTAATTAGGTCTATCAGATTCTGTAATGATATTTCTAATATATCTAATATCTTTCGAGATAATGAGGAGGAAAGTCGTGTTTTTATATAATTATACGGTTTTATTATACTGCGTAATTATGAGTCATAGAACAAATATTAATAATTACAGTTGTACAGTTTAATTAGGTCTATCAGATGCTGCAATGATATTTCCAATATCTCTAATAGCTTTCGAGAAAATGAGGAGGAAAGTCATGTTTTTATATAAATATTAAGTTTCATTTTACTGCGTAATTATTAGTCATAGAACAAATATTCATAATTACAGTTGTACAGTTTAATTAGGTCTATCAGATGCTGCAATGATATTTCCAATATCTCTAATAGCTCTCGGGAAAATGAGAAGGAAAGTCATGTTTTTATAGAAATATAAAGTTTAATTTTACTGCGTAATTATTAGTCATAGAACAAATATTCATAATATCAGTTGTACAATTTAATTAGTTGTATCAGATGCTGCAATGATATTTCCAATATCTCTAATAGCTTTTGAGAAAATGAGGAGGAAAGTCATGTTTTTATATAAATATTAAGTTTCATTTTACTGCGTAATTATTAGTCATAGAACAAATATTCGTAATTACAGTTGTACAGTTTAATTAGGTCTATCAGATGCTGCAATGATATTTCCAATATCTCTAATAGCTTTCGAGAAAATGAGGAGAAAAGTCATGTTTTTATATAAAAATACGGTTTTATTTTACTGCGTAATTATGTCATAGAACAAATATTCATAATGACAGTTGTACAGTTGAATTAGGTGTATCAGATGGTGCAATGATATTTCCAATATCTTTAATAGCTTTCGAGAAAATGAGGAAGAAAGTAATTTAAAAAAAAGTAAAATTCAGTATATATTAGTACTAGACCAAATATTCATAATGACATTAGTAGATTTTAATTAGGTCTATCAGATTCTGTAATGATATTTCTAATATATCTAATATATTTCGAGATAATGAGGAGGAAAGTCGTGTTTTTATATAATTATACGGTTTTATTATACTGCGTAATTATGAGTCATAGAACAAATATTAATAATTACAGTTGTACAGTTTAATTAGGTCTATCAGATGCTGCAATGATATTTCCAGTATCTCTAATAGCTTTCGGGAAAATGAGAAGGAAAGTCATGTTTTTATATAAATATAAAGTTTAATTTTACTGCGTAATTATTAGTCATAGAACAAATATTCATAATATCAGTTGTACAATTTAATTAGTTGTATCAGATGCTGCAATGATATTTCCAATATCTCTAATAGCTTTCGAGAAAATGAGGAGGAAAGTCATTTTTTTATATAAATATTAAGTTTCATTTTACTGCGTAATTATGAGTCATAGAACAAATATTCATAATTACAGTTGTACAGTTTAATTAGGTCTATCAGATGCTGCAATGATATTTCCAATATCTCTAATAGCTTTCGGGAAAATGAGAAGGAAAGTCATGTTTTTATATAAATATAAAGTTTAATTTTACTGCATAATTATTAGTCATAGAACAAATATTCATAATATCAGTTGTACAATTTAATTAGTTGTATCAGATGCTGCAATGATATTTCCAATATCTCTAATAGCTTTCGAGAAAATGAGGAGGAAAGTCATGTTTTTATATAAATATTAAGTTTCATTTTACTGCGTAATTATGAGTCATAGAACAAATATTCATAATTACAGTTGTACAGTTTAATTAGGTCTATCAGATGCTGCAATGATATTTCCAATATCTCTAATAGCTTTCGGGAAAATGAGAAGGAAAATCATGTTTTTATATAAATATAAAGTTTAATTTTACTACGTAATTATTAGTCATAAAACAAATATTCATAATATCAGTTGTACAATTTAATTAGTTGTATCAGATGCTGCAATGATATTTCCAATATCTCTAATAGCTTTCGAGAAAATGAGGAGGAAAGTCATGTTTTTATATAAATATTAAGTTTCATTTTACTGCGTAATTATTAGTCATAGAACAAATATTCATAATTACAGTTGTACAGTTTAATTAGGTCTATCAGATGCTGCAATGATATTTCCAATATCTCTAATAGCTTTCGAGAAAATGAGGAGGAAAGTCATGTTTTTATATAAAAATACGGTTTTATTTTACTGCGTAATTATGTCATCGAACAAATATTCATAATGACAGTTGTACAGTTGAATTAGGTGTATCAGATGGTGCAATGATATTTCCAATATCTTTAATAGCTTTCGAGAAAATGAGGAAGAAAGTAATTTAAAAAAAAGTAAAATTCAGTATATATTAGTACTAGACCAAATATTCATAATGACATTAGTAGATTTTAATTAGGTCTATCAGATTCTGTAATGATATTTCTAATATATCTAATATATTTCGAGATAATGAGGAGGAAAGTCGTGTTTTTATATAATTATACGGTTTTATTATACTGCGTAATTATGAGTCATAGAACAAATATTAATAATTACAGTTGTACAGTTTAATTAGGTCTATCAGATGCTGCAATGATATTTCCAATATCTCTAATAGCTTTCGGGAAAATGAGAAGGAAAGTCATGTTTTTATATAAATATAAAGTTTAATTTTACTGCGTAATTATTAGTCATAGAACAAATATTCATAATATCAGTTGTACAATTTAATTAGTTGTATCAGATGCTGCAATGATATTTCCAATATCTCTAATAGCTTTCGAGAAAATGAGGAGGAAAGTCATGTTTTTATATAAATATTAAGTTTCATTTTACTGCGTAATTATTAGTCATAGAAGAAATATTCGTAATTACAGTTGTACAGTTTAATTAGGTCTATCAGATGCTGCAATGATATTTCCAATATCTCTAATAGCTTTCGAGAAAATGAGGAGGAAAGTCATGTTTTTATATAAAAATACGGTTTTATTTTACTGCGTAATTATGTCATAGAACAAATATTCATAATGACAGTTGTACAGTTGAATTAGGTGTATCAGATGGTGCAATGATATTTCCAATATCTTTAATAGCTTTCGAGAAAATGAGGAAGAAAGTAATTTAAAAAAAAGTAAAATTCAGTATATATTAGTACTAGACCAAATATTCATAATGACATTAGTAGATTTTAATTAGGTCTATCAGATTCTGTAATGATATTTCTAATATATCTAATATATTTCGAGATAATGAGGAGGAAAGTCGTGTTTTTATATAATTATACGGTTTTATTATACTGCGTAATTATGAGTCATAGAACAAATATTAATAATTACAGTTGTACAGTTTAATTAGGTCTATCAGATGCTGCAATGATATTTCCAATATCTCTAATAGCTTTCGGGAAAATGAGAAGGAAAGTCATGTTTTTATATAAATATAAAGTTTAATTTTACTGCGTAATTATTAGTCATAGAACAAATATTCATAATATCAGTTGTACAATTTAATTAGTTGTATCAGATGCTGCAATGATATTTCCAATATCTCTAATAGCTTTCGAGAAAATGAGGAGGAAAGTCATTTTTTTATATAAATATTAAGTTTCATTTTACTGCGTAATTATGAGTCATAGAACAAATATTCATAATTACAGTTGTACAGTTTAATTAGGTCTATCAGATGCTGCAATGATATTTCCAATATCTCTAATAGCTTTCGGGAAAATGAGAAGGAAAGTCATGTTTTTATATAAATATAAAGTTTAATTTTACTGCATAATTATTAGTCATAGAACAAATATTCATAATATCAGTTGTACAATTTAATTAGTTGTATCAGATGCTGCAATGATATTTCCAATATCTCTAATAGCTTTCGAGAAAATGAGGAGGAAAGTCATGTTTTTATATAAATATTAAGTTTCATTTTACTGCCTAATTATGAGTCATAGAACAAATATTCATAATTACAGTTTTACAGTTTAATTAGGTCTATCAGATGCTGCAATGATATTTCCAATATCTCTAATAGCTTTCGGGAAAATGAGAAGGAAAATCATGTTTTTATATAAATATAAAGTTTAATTTTACTACGTAATTATTAGTCATAAAACAAATATTCATAATATCAGTTGTACAATTTAATTAGTTGTATCAGATGCTGCAATGATGTTTCCAATATCTCTAATAGCTTTCGAGAAAATGAGGAGGAAAGTCATGTTTTTATATAAATATTAAGTTTCATTTTACTGCGTAATTATTAGTCATAGAACAAATATTCGTAATTACAGTTGTACAGTTTAATTAGGTCTATCAGATGCTGCAATGATATTTCCAATATCTCTATTAGCTTTCGAGAAAATGAGGAGGAAAGTCATGTTTTTATATAAAAATACGGTTTTATTTTACTGCGTAATTATGTCATAGAACAAATATTCATAATGACAGTTGTACAGTTGAATTAGGTGTATCAGATGGTGCAATGATATTTCCAATATCTTTAATAGCTTTCGAGAAAATGAGGAAGAAAGTAATTTTAAAAAAAGTAAAATTCAGTATATATTAGTACTAGACCAAATATTCATAATGACATTAGTAGATTTTAATTAGGTCTATCAGATTCTGTAATGATATTTCTAATATATCTAATATCTTTCGAGATAATGAGGAGGAAATTCGTGTTTTTATATAATTATACGGTTTTATTATACTGCGTAATTATGAGTCATAGAACAAATATTAATAATTACAGTTGTACAGTTTAATTAGGTCTATCAGATGCTGCAATGATATTTCCAATATCTCTAATAGCTTTCGGGAAAATGAGAAGGAAAGTCATGTTTTTATATAAATATAAAGTTTAATTTTACTGCGTAATTATTAGTCATAGAACAAATATTCATAATATCAGTTGTACAATTTAATTAGTTGTATCAGATGCTGCAATGATATTTCCAATATCTCTAATAGCTTTCGAGAAAATGAGGAGGAAAGTCATGTTTTTATATAAATATTAAGTTTCATTTTACTGCGTAATTATTAGTCATAGAACAAATATACATAATTACAGTTGTACAGTTTAATTAGGTCTATCAGATGCTGCAATGATATTTCCAATATCTCTAATAGCTTTCGGGAAAATGAGAAGGAAAGTCATGTTTTTATATAAATATAAAGTTTAATTTTACTGCGTAATTATTAGTCATAGAACAAATATTCATAATATCAGTTGTACAATTTAATTAGTTGTATCAGATGCTGCATTGATATTTCCAATATCTCTAATAGCTTTCGAGAAAATGAGGAGGAAAGTCATGTTTTTATATAAATATTAAGTTTCATTTTACTGCGTAATTATTAGTCATAGAACAAATATTCGTAATTACAGTTGTACAGTTTAATTAGGTCTATCAGATGCTGCAATGATATTTCCAATATCTCTAATAGCTTTCGAGAAAATGAGGAGGAAAGTCATGTTTTTATATAAAAATACGGTTTTATTTTACTGCGTAATTATGTCATAGAACAAATATTCATAATGACAGTTGTACAGTTGAATTAGGTGTATCAGATGGTGCAATGATATTTCCAATATCTTTAATAGCTTTCGAGAAAATGAGGAAGAAAGTAATATAAAAAAAAGTAAAATTCAGTATATATTAGTACTAGACCAAATATTCATAATGACATTAGTAGATTTTAATTAGGTCTATCAGATTCTGTAATGATATTTCCAATATATCTAATATCTTTCGAGATAATGAGGAGGAAAGTCGTGTTTTTATATAATTATACGGTTTTATTTTACTGCGTAATTATGAGTCATAGAACAAATATTAATAATTACAATTGTACAGTTTAATTAGGTCTATCAGATGCTGCAATGATATTTCAAATATCTCTAATAGCTTTCGGGAAAATGAGAAGGAAAGTCATGTTTTTATATAAATATAAAGTTTAATTTTACTGCGTAATTATTAGTCATAGAACAAATATTCATAATATCAGTTGTACAATTTAATTAGTTGTATCAGATGCTGCAATGATATTTCCAATATCTTTAATAGCTTTCGAGAAAATGAGGAGGAAAGTCATGTTTTTATATAAATATTAAGTTTAATTTTACTGCGTAATTATGAGTCATAGAACAAATATTCATAATTACAGTTGTACAGTTTAATTAGGTCTATCAGATGCTGCAATGATATTTCAAATATCTCTAATAGCTTTCGGGAAAATGAGAAGGAAAGTCATGTTTTTATATAAATATAAAGTTTAATTTTACTGCGTAATTATTAGTCATAGAACAAATATTCATAATATCAGTTGTACAATTTAATTAGTTGTATCAGATGCTGCAATGATATTTCCAATATCTCTAATAGCTTTCGAGAAAATGAGGAGGAAAGTCATGTTTTTATATAAATATTAAGTTTAATTTTACTGCGTAATTATGAGTCATAGAACAAATATTCATAATTACAGTTGTACAGTTTAATTAGGTCTATCAGATGCTGCAATGATATTTCCAATATCTCTAATAGCTTTCGAGAAAATGAGGAGGAAAGTCATGTTTTTATATAAAAATACGGTTTTATTTTACTGCGTAATTATGTCATCGAACAAATATTCATAATGACAGTTGTACAGTTGAATTAGGTGTATCAGATGGTGCAATGATATTTCCAATATCTTTAATAGCTTTCGAGAAAATGAGGAAGAAAGTAATTTAAAAAAAAGTAAAATTCAGTATATATTAGTACTAGACCAAATATTCATAATGACATTAGTAGATTTTAATGAGGTCTATCAGATTCTGTAATGATATTTCTAATATATCTAATATCTTTCGAGATAATGAGGAGGAAAGTCGTGTTTTTATATAATTATACGGTTTTATTATACTGCGTAATTATGAGTCATAGAACAAATATTAATAATTACAGTTGTACAGTTTAATTAGGTCTATCAGATGCTGCAATGATATTTCCAATATCTCTAATAGCTTTCGGGAAAATGAGAAGGAAAGTCATGTTTTTATATATATATAAAGTTTAATTTTACTGCGTAATTATTAGTCATAGAACAAATATTCATAATATCAGTTGTACAATTTAATTAGTTGTATCAGATGCTGCAATGATATTTCCAATATCTCTAATAGCTTTCGAGAAAATGAGGAGGAAAGTCATGTTTTTATATAAATATTAAGTTTAATTTTACTGCGTAATTATGAGTCATAGAACAAATATTCATAATTACAGTTGTACAGTTTAATTAGGTCTATCAGATGCTGCAATGATATTTCCAATATCTCTAATAGCTTTCGGGAAAATGAGAAGGAAAGTCATGTTTTTATATAAATATAAAGTTTAATTTTACTGCGTAATTATTAGTCATAGAACAAATATTCATAATATCAGTTGTACAATTTAATTAGTTGTATCAGATGCTGCAATGAAATTTCCAATATCTCTAATAGCTTTCGAGAAAATGAGGAGGAAAGTCATGTTTTTATATAAATATTAAGTTTCATTTTACTGCGTAATTATGAGTCATAGAACAAATATTCATAATTACAGTTTTACAGTTTAATTAGGGTTATGAGATGCTGCAATGATATTTCCAATATCTCTAATAGCTTTCGGGAAAATGAGAAGGAAAATCATGTTTTTATATAAATATAAAGTTTAATTTTACTGCGTAATTATTAGTCATAGAACAAATATTCATAATATCAGTTGTACAATTTAATTAGTTGTATCAGATGCTGCAATGATATTTCCAATATCTCTAATAGCTTTCGAGAAAATGAGGAGGAAAGTCATTTTTTTATATAAATATTAAGTTTCATTTTACTGCGTAATTATGAGTCATAGAACAAATATTCATAATTACAGTTGTACAGTTTAATTAGGTCTATCAGATGCTGCAATGATATTTCCAATATCTCTAATAGCTTTCGGGAAAATGAGAAGGAAAGTCATGTTTTTATATAAATATAAAGTTTAATTTTACTGCATAATTATTAGTCATAGAACAAATATTCATAATATCAGTTGTACAATTTAATTAGTTGTATCAGATGCTGCAATGATATTTCCAATATCTCTAATAGCTTTCGAGAAAATGAGGAGGAAAGTCATGTTTTTATATAAATATACGGTTTTATTTTACTGCGTAATTATTAGCCATAGAACAAATATTCATAATGACAGTTGTACAGTTGAATTAGGTGTATCAGATGGTGCAATGATATTTCCAATATCTTTAATAGCTTTCGAGAAAATGAGGAAGAAAGTAATTTAAAAAAAAAGTAAAATTCAGTATATATTAGTACTAGACCAAATATTCATAATGACAGTAGTAGATTTTAATTAGGTCTATCAGATTATGTAATGATATTTCCAATATCTCTAATATCTTTCGAGAAAATGAGGAGGAAAGTCGTGTTTTTATATAATTATACTTTTTTATTTTACTGCGTAATTATTAGTCATAGAACAAATATTCATAATGTCTGTTTTACAGTTTAATTAGATGTATCAGATGTTGTAATAATATTTCCAATATCTCTAATAGCTTTCGAGAAAATGAGGAGGAAAGTCATGTTTTTATATAAATATTAAGTTTCATTTTACTGCGTAATTATGAGTCATAGATCAAATATTCATAATGACAGTTGTACAATTTTATTAGGTCTATCAGATGATTCAATGATTTTTTCAATAACTCAAATAGCTTTCGAGAAAATGAGGAGGAAAGTCATGTTATTATATAAATATACGGTTTTATTTTACTGCGTAATTATTAGTCATAGAACAAATATTCATAATGACAGTTGTACAGTTGAATTAGGTGTATCAGATGGTGCAATGATATTTCCAATATCTTTAATAGCTTTCGAGAAAATGAGGAAGCAAGTAATTTTAAAAAAAGTAAAATTCAGTATATATTAGTACTAGACCAAATATTCATAATGACATTAGTAGATTTTAATTAGGTCTATCAGATCCTGTAATGATATTTCCAATATATCTAATATCTTTCGAGAAAATGAGGATTAAAGTCGTGTTTTTATATAATTATACGGTTTTATTTTACTGCGTAATTATTAGTCATAGAACAAATATTCATAATGTCAGTTTTACAGTTTAATTATATGTATCAGATGCTGCAATAATATTTCCAATATCTCTAATAGATTACGAAAAAATGAGGAGGAAAGTCATGTTTTTATATAAATATAGTTTCATTTTACTGCTTAATTATGAGTTATAGAACAAATATTCATAATGACAGTTGTACAATTTTATTAGGTTTATCAGATGCTGCAATGATTTTTCCAATATCTCTAATAGCTTTCGAGAAAATGAGAAGGAAAAGTCATGTTTTTATATAAATATAAAGTTTTATTTTACTGAGTAAATATTAGTCAAAGAACAAATATTCATAAGTACAGTTGTACAGTTTAATTAGGCCTATCAGATGCTGCAATGATATTTCCAATATCTCTAATAGCTTTCGAGAAAATGAGGAGGAAAGTCATGTTTTTATATAAATATTAAGTTTAATTTTACTGCGTAATTATGAGTCATAGAACAAATATTCATAATTACAGTTGTACAGTTTAATTAGGTCTATCAGATGCTGCAATGATATTTCCAAATATCTCTAATAGCTTTCGGGAAAATGAGAAGGAAAGTCATGTTTTTATATAAATATAAAGTTTAATTTTACTGCGTAATTATTAGTCATAGAACAAATATTCATAATATCAGTTGTACAATTTAATTAGTTGTATCAGATGCTGCAATGATATTTCCAATATCTCTAATAGCTTTCGAGAAAATGAGGAGGAAAGTCATGTTTTTATATAAATATTAAGTTTAATTTTACTGCGTAATTATGAGTCATAGAACAAATATTCATAATTACAGTTGTACAGTTTAATTAGGTCTATCAGATGCTGCAATGATATTTCCAATATCTCTAATAGCTTTCGAGAAAATGAGGAGGAAAGTCATGTTTTTATATAAAAATACGGTTTTATTTTACTGCGTAATTATGTCATCGAACAAATATTCATAATGACAGTTGTACAGTTGAATTAGGTGTATCAGATGGTGCAATGATATTTCCAATATCTTTAATAGCTTTCGAGAAAATGAGGAAGAAAGTAATTTAAAAAAAAGTAAAATTCAGTATATATTAGTACTAGACCAAATATTCATAATGACATTAGTAGATTTTAATGAGGTCTATCAGATTCTGTAATGATATTTCTAATATATCTAATATCTTTCGAGATAATGAGGAGGAAAGTCGTGTTTTTATATAATTATACGGTTTTATTATACTGCGTAATTATGAGTCATAGAACAAATATTAATAATTACAGTTGTACAGTTTAATTAGGTCTATCAGATGCTGCAATGATATTTCCAATATCTCTAATAGCTTTCGGGAAAATGAGAAGGAAAGTCATGTTTTTATATATATATAAAGTTTAATTTTACTGCGTAATTATTAGTCATAGAACAAATATTCATAATATCAGTTGTACAATTTAATTAGTTGTATCAGATGCTGCAATGATATTTCCAATATCTCTAATAGCTTTCGAGAAAATGAGGAGGAAAGTCATGTTTTTATATAAATATTAAGTTTAATTTTACTGCGTAATTATGAGTCATAGAACAAATATTCATAATTACAGTTGTACAGTTTAATTAGGTCTATCAGATGCTGCAATGATATTTCCAATATCTCTAATAGCTTTCGGGAAAATGAGAAGGAAAGTCATGTTTTTATATAAATATAAAGTTTAATTTTACTGCGTAATTATTAGTCATAGAACAAATATTCATAATATCAGTTGTACAATTTAATTAGTTGTATCAGATGCTGCAATGAAATTTCCAATATCTCTAATAGCTTTCGAGAAAATGAGGAGGAAAGTCATGTTTTTATATAAATATTAAGTTTCATTTTATGCGTAATTATGAGTCATAGAACAAATATTCATAATTACAGTTTTACAGTTTAATTAGGGTTATGAGATGCTGCAATGATATTTCCAATATCTCTAATAGCTTTCGGGAAAATGAGAAGGAAAATCATGTTTTTATATAAATATAAAGTTTAATTTTACTGCGTAATTATTAGTCATAGAACAAATATTCATAATATCAGTTGTACAATTTAATTAGTTGTATCAGATGCTGCAATGATATTTCCAATATCTCTAATAGCTTTCGAGAAAATGAGGAGGAAAGTCATTTTTTATATAAATATTAAGTTTCATTTTACTGCGTAATTATGAGTCATAGAACAAATATTCATAATTACAGTTGTACAGTTTAATTAGGTCTATCAGATGCTGCAATGATATTTCCAATATCTCTAATAGCTTTCGGGAAAATGAGAAGGAAAGTCATGTTTTTATATAAATATAAAGTTTAATTTTACTGCATAATTATTAGTCATAGAACAAATATTCATAATATCAGTTGTACAATTTAATTAGTTGTATCAGATGCTGCAATGATATTTCCAATATCTCTAATAGCTTTCGAGAAAATGAGGAGGAAAGTCATGTTTTTATATAAATATACGGTTTTATTTTACTGCGTAATTATTAGCCATAGAACAAATATTCATAATGACAGTTGTACAGTTGAATTAGGTGTATCAGATGGTGCAATGATATTTCCAATATCTTTAATAGCTTTCGAGAAAATGAGGAAGAAAGTAATTTAAAAAAAAGTAAAATTCAGTATATATTAGTACTAGACCAAATATTCATAATGACAGTAGTAGATTTTAATTAGGTCTATCAGATTATGTAATGATATTTCCAATATCTCTAATATCTTTCGAGAAAATGAGGAGGAAAGTCGTGTTTTTATATAATTATACTTTTTTATTTTACTGCGTAATTATTAGTCATAGAACAAATATTCATAATGTCTGTTTTACAGTTTAATTAGATGTATCAGATGTTGTAATAATATTTCCAATATCTCTAATAGCTTTCGAGAAAATGAGGAGGAAAGTCATGTTTTTATATAAATATTAAGTTTCATTTTACTGCGTAATTATGAGTCATAGATCAAATATTCATAATGACAGTTGTACAATTTTATTAGGTCTATCAGATGATTCAATGATTTTTTCAATAACTCAAATAGCTTTCGAGAAAATGAGGAGGAAAGTCATGTTATTATATAAATATACGGTTTTATTTTACTGCGTAATTATTAGTCATAGAACAAATATTCATAATGACAGTTGTACAGTTGAATTAGGTGTATCAGATGGTGCAATGATATTTCCAATATCTTTAATAGCTTTCGAGAAAATGAGGAAGCAAGTAATTTTAAAAAAGTAAAATTCAGTATATATTAGTACTAGACCAAATATTCATAATGACATTAGTAGATTTTAATTAGGTCTATCAGATCCTGTAATGATATTTCCAATATATCTAATATCTTTCGAGAAAATGAGGATTAAAGTCGTGTTTTTATATAATTATACGGTTTTATTTTACTGCGTAATTATTAGTCATAGAACAAATATTCATAATGTCAGTTTTACAGTTTAATTATATGTATCAGATGCTGCAATAATATTTCCAATATCTCTAATAGATTACGAAAAAATTAGGAGGAAAGTCATGTTTTTATATAAATATTGTTTCATTTTACTGCTTAATTATGAGTTATAGAACAAATATTCATAATGACAGTTTTACAATTTTATTAGGTTTATCAGATGCTGCAATGATTTTTTCAATATCTCTAATAGCTTTCGAGAAAATGAGAAGGAAAATCATGTTTTTATATAAATATAAAGTTTTATTTTACTGAGTAAATATTAGTCAAAGAACAAATATTCATAAGTACAGTTATACAGTTTAATTAGGCCTATCAGATGCTGCAATGATATTTCCAATATCTCTAATAGCTTTCGAGAAAATGAGGAGTAAATTTATGTTTCTATATAAATATAAAGTTTTATTTTATTGCGTAATTATGAGTCATAGAACAAATATTCATAATTACAGTTGTACAGTTTAATTAGGTATATCAGATTCTGCAATGATATTTCCAATATCTCTAATAGCTTTCGAGAAAATGAGGAGGAAAGTAATGTTTTTATATAAATATAAAGTTTTATTTTACTGCGTAATTATTAGTCATACAACAAATATTCATAATATCAGTTGTACAGTTTAATTTGGTCCATCAGATGCTGCAATGATATTTCCAATATCTCTAATAGCTTTCGAGAAAATGAGGAAAATCATGTTTTTATATAAATATAAAGTTTTATTTTACTGAGTAATTATGAGTCATACAACAAATATTCATAATTACAGTTGTACAGTTTAATTAGGTCTATCAGATGCTGCAATGTTATTTCCAATATCTCTAATAGCTGTCGAGAAAATGAGGAGGAAAGTCATGTTTTTATATAAATATACGGTTTCATTTTACTGCGTAATTATTAGTCATAGAACAAATATTCATAATGACAGTTTTAGAGTTTAATTAGGTCTATCAGATGCTGCAATTATATTTCCAATATCTCTAATAGCTTTCGAAAAAATGAGGAAGAAATTCATGTTTATGGAAAAAGGATGTGTGTGTGTGTGTGTGTGTGTGTGTGTGTGTGTGTGTGTGTGTGTGTGTGTGTGTGTGTGTGTGTGTGTGTGTGTGTGTGTGTGTGTGTGTACGCTCTTAACAGGTGACCTGTCCTGAGGTTGAAAAATGAGTGATGCCGTTTGAAGGGAGTTTACAATATTTATTTTATATAGGAAATACCTCATTTTATTGCTATATTCCTTCATATTGTATTTAGAACACAGTTACTGCAACATTTTCCTTAATAAGAACTACGGTGAACGTTGATAAAAGTGATAACGTTTTCCAAGCAACACTAAAAAATGTATGCCGCGCTTCGATATTCATATGAATATCGTAAGCGTAGGACGTTAACTTTTATTTTATACATGATTTTTTTATATTTTATGTTGCATGGATTTTCGTTAAAACATTTTATATGCCTTTTACTTATGTACATCAAGTTCTAACTGGCTAGTTCACGTAGACATGGCAACGTTGGACCCATGGGAAGACTGGATTCTGTCCCACCAGAAAGCTCTGCTAAGATCTGTCGGACTATAGTAGGAGATGGAAGAAAGTGACTGGAAGGGTAGTGGGAATTGAAGATGGTAGTGTGGGAAAAAGAGGGAGGATGGGAGGAGAGAAGAGGAATGAGGGAGAGAGAGGGAGGGGAATACTGAAACCTGGTCTGAGATGAAGGCGTTTCAGGCTATGTTATGTGAAATGAGATTGTGTGTACAACCATGTTCAGCATCTTACTGGTGGTGGGATTGTGTTCTTTATTAACCTCTCTCTCTCTCTCTCTCTCTCTCTCTCTCTCTCTCTCTCTGGTATCTGGGTGTGTGAGGGTGTTGTTATGTAGTTAGCGTGGTAGAGTTAGCTGCTGAAGGCGTGGTGTTCCGTTACAGAGGCGGCAGATGCAGGGAAGGCTAACTAAACTAACACACTGATGCCTCATGAGGACTGACTGAACCTCATCTCTAGTACCTACCCTTACAACCTCTGCTGGCTGTGTCTTTATGATCCTGGGCTTATTTTGTTTATATATTTTTTGTTTTTATTATTTTATTGTCTATTATTTTATTGTTGTTGTTTTTGTTTTGTTTATTATCTTCTTTTCCTTGTGGTTATTGTCGTCATCGTCGTTGTTGTCCTCCTCCTCCTCCTCCATCTCCTCCATCTATTCCTCCTCCATCTGTTCCTCCTCCATCTGTTCCTCCTCAATCTCCTCCTCCTCCTCCATCTCCTCCATCTCCTCCTCCTCTCATTTTTTTCGTCTTCATCCTCCATAATTCAGCTTTGTTTGACAAGTTTTTTAATTCCTGTAATCTCAAGTCCTTTCCGTCTTGTCAAGAGGTATAATTACGTTATCATTTTTTCTCTTTTTTTTTCCTTTGTATTTTGTTGTTTTTATTCTTTCAATTTTTGACTAAACACTTCCACCTTATTTTTTTCTAACGATTATTTGTTCTGTCATTTCCCTTCTCTGACATACACGTAACCTCACTTAAGAAAAACTCCATCCTTACCACTATTTCTTTTTCTTCGCCTTTCTCTTACCTCGAAACTTTTTCATCCAACGTAACTGAAAACTTATCTTTACTACTATTCATATTTTTTTTTTATCTCCACCTTTCTCCAACTTCATCAGGCTTAAGTGAAAACATTCTCATTATTACCTTTCCCATCTGCCTTTCCTCTCTCCTTTCTTCCCCCCTTCCACCCTCCCCTCCGCCTCCCCTTACTCTTCCTTCCACCTTCCAATCCCAGCACGCTCCCAAATGATGCATAAATGAGACATGAGCGAGGATCCTTAAGCCGCAGACACAGGACAAAACCCGAAACGCTAATGGGTTTCAGGAGGGAGGGAAAAAATTAGGCTTATATGAGATACGTAGATAAGGACGGGTTGGATAATGGTGTAAGCTGATGTGTGTGTGTGTGGTGTGTGTGTGTGTGTGGTGTGTGTGTGTGTGTGTGTGTGTGTGTTTTATCATCCTCTTTTTTTCATCCTCATAATCATCATCATTATCATGTTCTTGTTCCTGTTCCTCATTCCATTTCTTGCCACTGTGGGCCTTTCCCTTACACGTCCTGACCTTCCTGACTCACCAGCCCTGCCCTGCCCTTCCCTGCCTTGCCCTTACCTCATCCCAAACACGGCAGCAGGTGGACACAAGCAGGAAAGGTACACACCAGCCTCCTCCCTCACCCTTTTTTTTACCCTTTTATTTTTTTTTCCCTTCCATCTCTCTTTGCATCCATCCCTCCTCTCCTCCATTTTTGTTATCCTGTTGCTCTTCCTCTTTGTTTATTTCTCTTCATTCCCTTCCTGATACCTTCTTCTTGTGCTTCGATCCCTCTCCTTCCCTTCCTCCCTCCCTACCTCCCTTTCTCCCTCCCTCCTATATGCTTGTTCGCTATCTCTTCCTGCGGCCAAAAGTAGCGGCATTCTAACTCTCTCCCTTAAGCCGTGTGTGTGTGTGTGTGTGTGTGTGTGTGTGTGTGTGTGTGTGTGTGTGTGTGTGTGTGTGTGTGTGTGTGTGTGTGTGTGTGTGTATGTGTGTGTTTCTTCCTCATTCTTGTGGTTTAATTATCTGTATTTGTCTCATTTTATTACTTTCTCTCTCTGTTTCTATCTATCTACCTATCAATCAATCAATCTATCTATCTATCTATCTATCTATCATTTCTCTCCTGTCTGAGTTCCTCATAACCTAAGCCTGCCATGATCTGTTTCTTTAAGCACCTGTCAATTAGTGTGTGTTTGTTTATGTATGTGTGTGTGTGTGTGTGTGTGTGTGTGTGTGTGTGTGTGTGTGTGTGTGTGTGTGTGTGTGTAGCCTTGTGGGTGTCCGTATACGTAAACATGTGTCTGTCCGTAGTTTCTTGCGTGTTTTTTTGTTGCATAGCAGGATCATGTATTGCCCTATATGTATAAAGTTGTTTTTGCTTGTGTGTGTGTGTGTGTGTGTGTGTGTGTTTGCTGCTTGCCTTATTCTACTTGTCATTAGTGTGTGTGTGTGTGTGTGTGTGTGTGTGTGTGTGTGTGTGTGTGTGTGTGTGTGTGTCTGTGGACCGTCACGCCTGCGAGACAACATACACACAGCTTGTACACAGTTAGAGTAGCGGGGCTGCTGGCGTTTTTGGCAGACGTGCAAAAGTGGGCGGGACGCGGGCGTGGAAGGATCGAGGCGGGGCGGGGTGGGGCGGGCGGCCTTGAAAGTGAGTGAGGGCGTGACCTGTTGAGGGCGAGGTCACTTGGGCGACTCCTGTATGATTCCGGAAAGATCTAACTCTCTCTCTCTCTCTCTCTCTCTCTCTCTCTCTCTCTCTCTCTCTCTCTCTCTCTCTCTCTCTCTCTCTCTCTCTCTCTCTCTCTCTCTCTCTCTCGGGAACGCATACAAACACCAATTACTATCCTTCATTCCTTACATTCCACACTTCCTTGTTCCTTCTCCATCCTTCCCCTCCTCTTCCCCTTCCCCTTTGTTGTGGTAGGCTTGAGGGTGGAGGGGAGGGGGGGAGGAGGGGAGGAGGGGAGACGATCGAAGGCCCGCCGCTGGTGTGGGGATGTACAGGTAACGCGGTACAGTAGCGGCAGGTAAGCTGAGATGGTAATTACACGGTGTTTCTCCTGTAATGACGCTGTCCCTGGCACATTCCTAAAGCCTTCATCTGCATACCTATTTCTGTGTGTGTGTGTGTGTGTGTGTGTGTGTGTGTGTGTGTGTGTGTGTGTGTGTGTGTGTGTGTGTGTGTGTGTGTGTGGCATCATTTTTGTTCAGCGTATGGCTGTCAGATACTTTTCCTGTTTTTCCAATTTCTTTGTGGAATGCTTTGTCGGCCTTTTTTATTTTATTTTATTTTGGGGGGGGATAATGTTGCTGTTTGATGGATTGATGGGTGGCGTCGGTGGCTTGACTGGCAAGGCGGTGGTGAGTGTGTCTGCTTAAGCAACTTGACTGAAAGTGAGTGGCGGTGTGATAGCGTGTGTGATAGTGTTAGCGGTGTCGGGGTGGTGAGTGGTTGGGTGGTAGTGTGTGTGGTTGCGTGACTGGTAGTGACTGGTCGTGTTGTTAACTTGAGTAACGGTGACTGGTGTGATGTACTAGTGTGTCTGTAACTTGAAACTGCATTGAAGTTTAAAAGGAGAGAGGAGAGAGAGAGGAAGGGAGATATAAAAAAAGGGGGTACTATGATGAGCTGAAGTGGCAAGATCAGGCTTATTGCAGTCACTTGGAACCGTCTCTGATCCCTCTCATTCCCCGCCACGCCTTCTCCACGTCACGCCACGCCACACTTCATCCCAACATAGGTCGCAACTCATCTGCCACACCCATCTTATTCTTTTCCCCATTCATCTCCCTTCCCCTCTTCCTTCTTCCTTCCCCTCCCTTCTCGTTCCTTATTCATTAAACCTTTGTACCATTACCCACCCCGCCCTTCTTTGTCCCCTCCCCTCTTCTTCAGCTTACTCCTTCCCCAACCAACCTTGATCTTCACACAACACAAAACTCTTCCGTCTCTGCCCCAACACGCCTCAACCCGCCCCACTGCTTCGCCCTTCCTCCATCCGCCCCACCCAGCCCCACCCCTCTCCTCCCTGCCTCACCGTTGTATTTTCTCGGTGCTAATGTTGTTTACCGAATGCTTAAGTGATGCTGATGGTGATTAAGACACCAGTATGTCTTCCTCCTCAATCGACTTTCTTCTTCTCCTCCTCTGGTTTAAGATGACTAAATGCCCCTCTCATGCGTCCCGAGTTAACGGTCACCACTACTACTCTCGACCTGTGACGGGCTGTGGATCGTCAATTGGGATTCAAGGTGTCAGGGGTCACTGTTGCAATCCTCCAATCCTCCTCCTCTTTGAAAGAAACCATAAAGGTATAAGTATTAATGAGATTTCCAAAAATATATTTTGTACTAAACAACACTTCACCTTGAATCTTCTCCTCCTCCCCCGCTTGTTTGAGGAATATATTTTTTTTAAACAGGAATAGTTACTTACACTTTCGTTTCCATCACTTGCTTGCCTTCATGTTACGTTGTTGCGGGAGATGGGAAGAAAACGATTTGCATAGTGGACGACAATTTATATAATAGAAATAAAGCGAATAACTGAAGGGAAAACAAAAATTATCTTATGGCTGTTTTTTCTTCTTCAGTCGTGTGACCAAAATCTAAGAATATGCTTATGGCTGTAGAAGTTTGGGAGTTACGTACACACAAAGGTTGGATAACAGACGTATGTGGCTTAGTTGGTTTATTGGTGCAGCGTTGGTTGTACACAAGTAGACAGAGCCCAGGGAAGGTGAGCGTGTGTGTTGTCTGCGGAGCCCCGACGTGGGGCTCCCAGACGCGATGCTGGAGGTGTTTTCTGGAGTGTGTGGTGGTCTATTGAAGACAAGGATGTGTTACAGCTACACAGGGAACTCAGGAATTGTGTGTGCTTCTGAGTGAGCTTTGTGATTGACTGCCGTCACCTGGCCAGAGGGGTGCGTCCCTCAGGTCAGGTCACGGCAAGACAGGTGATATGAAGTCAGGTTAAGCCGCTCCCCACGGAAGGTGTAATTACCAGCTTAGCCGGCCAGGATGTGGGAGTGTGGGAGTGTAGCCTTGCTACATGGCAAATGAAATAAACAAGTGATACTAATAGTAATCATTATATTAATGATGATGATAATAATAACAATAATAATATTAACAATAATAATAATAATAATAATAATAATTATAATAATAACAAAATTGATAATTAATATTACCATAATAATAATAATAATAATCGACATGGTGCTTTCTCGTTGATGCTTATAAGTATGAATCTATGTAAATATGTGTGTATGTATGTATGTGGGTATGTATGTATGAGGTTAAAACAATGATGTAAATTAATGCAAGTGAACTTGAAAGTGTGTGTGTGTGTGTGTGTGTGTGTGTGTGTGTGTGTGTGTGTGTGTGTGTGTGTGTGTGTGTGTGTGTCCTGGGTGGGGGGGGAAGGGCCTCCTTGTCCTCCACTGTCTGCTGCCATCATATATTTTTTTGTTCTCTCTCTCTCTCTCTCTCTCTCTCTCTCTCTCTCTCTCTCTCTCTCTCTCTCTCTCTCTCTCTCTCTCTCTCTTTCTCTCTTTCTCTTTCTCTCCACTTACATCTTCATTCATTTATAACTGTTTTCTGATTCTTCTTTACTTATCTATTATTTAAATTTATTCTTCTTCCTTCTTTACGATTTGTTTATATATTTTCTTTTGCATATTTTTTCTTCCTTTTATATATTTGTTCTTCCGTCTTCATCTTTGTCCTTGGATTTAATTTCCTTGAATTGTTATTTTTTTTTTCTTCCTTCTTACGTCCCACACTCCCTTCCCTTACTCCGTCTGTCTGTCCGTCCCTCCCTCTATCCTTTTCTCCTTCCTTCTCTCTCTCTCTCCCTTTCTCTCTCTCTCTTTCCCTCCATCCCTTCCTCCCTCCCTTTCTGAGTTACGACTTGACCCATCAAGCATCTATCGCCAGCGGGGGTGAAGTAAGAGAAGGCTCATATTCTCTCTCTCTCTCTCTCTCTCTCTCTCTCTCTCTCTCTCTCTCTCTCTCTCTCTCTCTCTCTCTCTCTCTCTCTCTCTCTCTCTCTCTCTCTCTCTCACACACACACACACACACACACACACACACACACACACACACACACACACACACATGCCTGGAACACACTGTAATTTGATCATTATTTTTTTTATTTCTTCTTAGTTCCAAGGTCTGGCTGAAGGTAGTAATCTGGCTCTGGGCGTTTGCTATCATTAATTATAGAAGTATGTAGGTGTACAGAGGTGTACACGTGTATGTATGTATGTATGTATGTAGGTGTGTGTGTGTGTGTGTGTGTGTGTGTGTGTGTGTGTGTGTGTGTGTGTGCGTGTGTGCGTGTGTGTTTTATGGACCGAAGGCATTACCGGTGTGGTAAAAAAATTATTATATATTGTAAAAAAAAGATGTGGTTTTCATATACTTACATGTGTATACCTACGTTGATTCTTATTGTTCATCATCATCATCATCATCATCATCATCATCATCATCATCATCATCATCACAAAATTAGGGGGTGGAAAATGAACGGATGACAGATATGATGGAGAGAGACAGGTTGAAGAGGAAGGGAAGGGATGACCGAGAGAGATGGATCATAGCGGCAAGGCAAGCGAGGGAAGCCAGAGGAAGGACGAGAAGGCGAGGAAGAAACTGTAGGTAGGTAGGAAGGTAGAGATGGACAAAATGAGGACGCAGTGATGGTGGGTGGGAAGAAACTGACCTCAGAAGGCAAAAGGAAATGAGGGGGAAGCGGAGAGAGAAGGCAAAGGCAGGTAGAAGGCATAGGTAGGCAGGAGGAGGTAAGGGGGGCAAGGGAAGAGGCAGAAGGAGGCCTACCCGCGGGCCCTGAAGAGGAAGTGGTGGAAGACTGACGAACCGTGAGAAATTGAACTCAAGTTTAGGTGTTTATGAGCGATGAGGGAAAGGGGGGGGTTGGGGGGGGCAGGTAAGGGGCGTGGGTTATGGAAGGGAGGGAGGGAAAGGAAGATTGGGGGAAGGTATAGGAAGATGGAAGAGTGGCTGTTGTAAGTGCTTGAGGAGGAGGAGGAGGAGGAGGAGAGGAGGAGGAGGAGGAACGGAAACGCAAAGATTAATTGTGGTGAATTTTAGTTTCATTGGTGTGTGTGTGTGTGTGTGTGTGTGTGTGTGTGTGTGTGTGTGTGTGTGTGTGTGTGTGTGTGTGTGTGTGTGTGTTTTCCTTATGGCTATACGTTAACACCACTAAAACAACATAATCAGTCGAGAGAGAGAGAGAGAGAGAGAGAGAGAGAGAGAGAGAGAGAGAGAGAGAGAGAGAGAGAGAGAGAGAGAGAGAGAGAGAGAGAGAGAGAGAGAGAGAGAGAGAGAGAGAGAGACGTTATTGCTAAGTAGGCGGCATAGGTCATTCAAAAGGTCAAGAGAAGAAAGAGGAACACGATAAAGAAGAGAGGCCTAGTGTTTAACGTGGTTACCTATGTAAATCCCGAGCCACACTTTTGTTATGGAAAGTGGTGAGTAAAGGCTCCCTCCACCTCCCCTTCCTCCCCTTCCCCATCCCTTCCCCTTCCTCTTCCCCATCCCTCCCTTCCTCTCACCATTCTTCTATTCCCCATCATTCCCCTCTCATCTCTTACCTCTCCTTTTTCTACCCTATGCTCCCCTCTTTCCTCCCCATCACCTACCTCTCCCCTTCATTTCTCTCCCCCATCCTCCTCTCTACCTTTGTTTCCCTCTTTCCTCCCCATTTCTTACCTCTCCACTCTATTCCTCTCCTCAATCCACCTCCTTTCCCTCTGCCCTCCTCCCCTTCCTCCCCTCCCTGTGTCAATTGCTTACCTGCCTCGTTTACCTGCCTCACCTGTGTCTTGCTTGATGGCTCGTGTCTATCTGTTGTCTGTCATTGTTTGTATCTACGTCTATCGTTTCTTTGTGACTTTTATTGCCAATATGATGATGTGTATTCGTCATATATTTGCCTCGAAATGTTTTATTTTATATTTTCAACTTTGTTTTAACTGATTTTTGTTTTTTAGTGGTGAGGGAGAAAAAAAAAATTATCAAAACTTTTCACTCGTCCTTGTCACACATGATTTCCGCTTGTATTTGGAATGTGGAGGCGACGATAAGATATGTGGAGTGAAAAGAGGATGTGAAGCAGTGATTAGGATGTTGACTAGTGATGATAAGATGTATGTAGGTGTCTCGGATAAGGTGCAGTTGAAGGTGTTGACGTAGGCGTGTCGTGGGTGTAGAGGATGTGTGGTGGAGAGTGTGGGTAAAATGCATATGTGGAGGAGAGGTGGTGGAAGAGGCTGTGGTAGTGTGTGGTATAAGCAAGGAAGAGGATGGAGTTTAGTGGTGGATGTGGTAGAAATAAAATGCACTTATAATAATTCTCTGGAAGGTCAAGTTTCCTCATTTTTCTCCCTTTTTCTTTATTGACAATCACCTTTTTTTTCTTTTTTCGTTCCCACGTTTCTAAAAAGTTCCGCACAACTTCCTTCCCGCATCCAATTTTCTATTTCTTTTTTTTTTCACACCCCTTCATTCCCATTTTCTTTTATGGTCTAAGTTTGCAGCCTTCATTCCTTTTTCCAGTATAAGACACGCATAGCTATCCCAAGAGGCTCCAAGGCTAAGAATAATGAAGCTTCAAGACGAGGCAAGGTGCAGGCAGCTTAAGGCTCTCCTAACACTGTATCTTTTTCCCTCACCTTCCAAATTCTCAAATCCTACCTTAGCCATACCGGTTTTCATAGCTATTCAACCCTCGTCCTGCCTACGTTAGCCTGAAAGAGAGACTATTACCCATTACCTATTATTATCCTGCCTTGGCTCTGCCCCTGCACCTGCCTCCATCTCTCTTTCTCTCTTCTTCTACCTCTCTACAACCTCAATGTTCCAGCCTCCCTTCTCTCTCTGTCCTCGCCCTTGTTAGGTGTCCTCGCCCCAGCCGCGGCCGGACCCCCTGACTGCTTTATGGCCAAGAATGCCGTTCCTATGTGGCAGCTACGAGAGAGAGAGAGAGAGAGAGAGAGAGAGAGAGAGAGAGAGAGAGAGAGAGAGAGAGAGAGAGAGAGAGAGAGAGAGAGAGAGAGAGAGAGAGAGAGAGAGAGAGAGAGGGTGCCCGTTACCCCGTATAATCGTCATGGACAAATATAGATTCCCAACAGGACAACATTTTAATCCAGCCTCTCCACTTCCCTCTCCTGTTCACCCGTCCAGCATTATCTCTGCAAACCATCAACTCTTAACATCCCTTTTATCTCTTCCTTCATCTGTCATGGTCTTGTTTTCCCATCCAGCCTCGACCTTCCATTCCGTCAACATAATCTTCATTTTTCCATCAGTCCACCGTTAGCTCAAGCTTCCTCGACCTCTCCCAACATCCACAAACTCGCAGAATCTTCACCTTAAAGACACCCTCCCTCCATCAACACATTAAAACGTCTCCACCACCACCACCACCACCACCACTACCAAGACACAGAGAGAGAGGGTAGGTGAGGGTTGGGGGTCGTTCGGGGGAAGAGGAAGAGGAAGAGAGGCTAATACTAACCTACCCCCCTCTAGGTTATCCTCCAACACGAGTAACTACTTCTGAATTTATGATGCGAACCTAAGACCGGCATGTGCAGTTAAGACCAGTGGGCGTGGCGTGAGGAGACAGTGAGAGGCAGGGAAAGAGAAAGGAGGAGGAGGAAGGGAAGGTAGGAGAGAGAGGCAGGGGAAGGAGGGAAGAAGGCACACGGAAATTTAGAGGAAAAGCAAGACCTGGGATATATGAGAATTAATCAGACGAAAGACGTTGGGATAATGGAGAAAAGTAAGGAGAGTTTAAGGTGTGTCATAATTAATAAGAAGATATGATATGAGAGTTACGTTCATAATGAGGAGGAGTTGCAGGAGGAGGAGAAGGAGGTGGGGAAGAAGGAAGAAGAAGCAGGTTTAGGAGAAGGTGGAGAAGTGCAAGTATATAAATGAGAAAAGGAAAGGAATCGAGAAAGAACAGCATGAGGATGAGAATGAAACGAAGAAGAGGAAGAGGAGGAGGAGGAGCAGAAGGAGGAGGAGAAAGAGGAGGAGGAGGAGGAGGAGAAGGAGGAGAAGGAGAAAGAGGAGGAGGAGGACAGAAAGGCAGCAAGGAGGGGAGGCCAGACGACCTTTCCACGAGACAGACTTGTTTACCTGTGGACAGAAGAGGGTGGGGCCGAGGGTCCATGTGGGACGAAGCTGAATAGAACACCGATGGATGAGACAGAGAGAGTCAGGGTGTGTGTGTGTGTGTGTGTGTGTGTGTGTGTGTGTGTGTGTGTGTGTGTGTGTGTGTGTGTGTGTGTGTCTGTGTGTGTATGAGAGAGAAATAAAAAAATAAAAAAGGTGGGCGTCAGGTGCGAAAAGTAGGCGGCCACCTGCTGGGAGGTGAATTAAGGTTAACGAGAATGAGAAGGATCAGTTCACATAAGTAACTTTCCTCTCTCTCTCTCTCGTTACGCTTTCCTCGTTTCTTTCTTTTCTTTTTTGGTCATTTATATGTTTTTTTTCTTATTTTAGCGCATGGTTCACCTTTTTTCTTCTATCTTTCTCTTTCTATTCTTTTTCTTTTTTATCTTCCCCTTCTTCTACTTCTCCTCCTCCTCCTCCTCCTCCTCCTCCTCCTCCTCCTCCTCCTCCTCCTCCTCCTCCTCCTCCTCCTCCTCCTCCTCCTCCTCCTCCTCCTCCCAGTACCTGTTACCCATATATCATCCCCAGTAGTATTACCTGATCATTATCGCATTTCTCCAAGGTCACACTCATACTTAGCATCTCCTCCTCGTGTGTGTGTGTGTGTGTGTGTGTGTGTGTGTGTGTGTGTGTGTGTGTGTGTGTGTGTGTGTGTGTGTGTGTGTGTCGTTACATCAGAAGAAAAGCAAAAAAGTTCAGGTGATATTTTATTGTTTGTTAGTAAAAGTCAAGGTTCATGTTAGTGTTTCATTATTATTGTTATTATTATCTACGTTACACCCTGAGGGATAGATAGCCAAAGGTATGTAAAAAAAATATTATTATTATCATTATCATTATTATTTATTTTATTTTTTATTTTTTATTATCATTATTATCATTATCATTATTATTACCACTATGTAAGGCCACGGCCAAGCACTGTGACACACTAGATAATAACATAATTAGATTTCCCTTCATTAGCATTCAAGAACTACCAGTCACTTTACAATTGGTTCGTCATATTTATTTTGCCCAATTAGTCTCGTTTCCTCCAGTGATCTTGTAACAGAAAAAAAATACGCTTGGATGAAATAGTAGTGGTCGTGTTCTTCAAAATTACTCATAGGAAAGTAGGCAGTATAATCATCAACACATATACAAGTAAGTGAAAGGATAAAGGAGTGAAGGGGAATGGTAATACGAGCCTCAGAAAGTAGTAATGTGTAAAATAGGGCTTAGAAAGGGTGTCAAACTATATTAGTATGTATGGGGCCGCTCTGAATGCATTAATTAAGGTTTCATAATAGTATTGTGTCATCTGAATAAGTACACGGGATTCAAAGGTAGGAATGAAGACGATTAATAGATAGATGCATTAATAGGTAGACAAGGTACATAGGTAAATAGATAAGCATACAGTCAGATAGCTGGTTAGATGACAGATAGGTAGGTGAATAGATAAAATAGATAGGTAAGTGGATATGAAGGTAGGTAGGTAGGTTGGGAGGTAGATAGATAAATAGATAAATGTGTTTCTAGTCAGAGAATTGGTGAGAAAGATAAATAGATGAATAGGTCAATAAATAAGTTAGTAGCAAAATGTCGACACGGAGGACTGACTGATCGAGTTTTCCTGTCTGTTACCAACGTTAATTTGAACACTTCCTGCCCCTGATTGCTCTTTCTTGTCCTTCCTTGTTTCCTTTTTTTCTACCTGTTCCGCACTCCCCCTCTCTCTCACTCCCTCCCTCCCTTGTTCACTCACTCCTCCTCCTCCTCCTCCTCCTCCTCCTCCTCCTCCCTTCTATCACATTTCCTCTCCAACCTTCACGTATTCATTTTATGACTTTTAATGCTCTTTTACTACATCTCTTTTTTTTTTATTTATTTTCTCTCCATCCTCCTTGCTCTTCCTTATCTGTCATACATCTTTCTCTTTTTTTCTCTTGTTCTTCTTTCCTCCTTCGTCAATTTCTTTCTCTCTTGTTCACCCTTTCACTCTGCTCTTATCAATGATGCTTTATCTTTTCTCTCTTGCCTTTCTCTCCCATTCTTTCTCCCTGCCTCCACCTCCTCATCCCCATCACCTCCCCTTCACTTCACCCCTCAAACGCCCCCTCCCACCCCGCCCGCCACGTGAGGGTCAAGCCACATGTGTAATGAGCCTGATGGTGATGCTGACCACAGATAACACACAGGTGTCTCGGGCCCGCGTTCAATTAACCTGGAAAAAGATGATAGTGAAGGTAGTTTGATGGTGAGGGTGGTGGTGGTGGCAGAACACACACACACACACACACACACACACACACACACACACACACACACACACACACACACACACACACACACACACACACACACACACACACACGTTGATGCAGTCCCCGAGTCTCAAGTTTCAAAAGGATTGTAAGATGGAACGGAGGAGGAGGAGGAGGAGGAGGAGGAGGAGGAGGGAGGGTATGACTTTTAGAGGTGTTTAGTGGTTGAGAGGTAGGGAGGGGGTGAGGGAAAGGAGGGAGGGGGAGGTAGAGGCGTAGAGTGTAGTAGATGACAGGGGAAAGGAAGGGAAGGGAAGGGCTGGGAAGGGGGAGGAAGGTAAGGGAAGGGCACAACGACGCGTGTTGGCACCAAAGAGAGTACAGGGGAGGGTAAAGGGAGGGAAGGAGGGGTAAGGGGGGATTAAGGGAGGGGAAAAGGGGGGAGGGTTCGGGCACTTTCTCCTGGCTAGCTGACCAGTACATTCCTCACATACCACAGCTCACACTTCCCTCCCTTAACCCTCCCTCACTCCCTTCACCCTCCCTTCCTCCCTCCCTCCCTTCCTCCCTTGCTACTTTACCTCCCTCCTTCCCTTCCTTCCTCCCTTCTTTACCTCCCTCTGTGACGTCACTGCACAACACCATGAGTCAGGTAAACACACACACACACACACACACACACACACACACACACACACACACACGCACACACACACACACGCACACACACACACGCACACGGATTGCTCCATAAGTGTTACAATAACAGTTAGCAGCAGCAGCAGCAGCAGCATAAGCGACAGCAAAAGTAACAACAATAATAATAACAACAACAACAACAGCAGCAGAACGTCACCACCACGATCACTCAACCTTAACCGTACGATACACACACACACACACACACACACACACACACACACACACACACACACACACATACACACACACACACACACACACACACACACACACACACACACACACACACACACACACGTGCAATCATTAAAGCTGACGCGGCGAATAGGAGAGCGTAGGAAGCAGGTGTGTGTGTGCATGTATGTATGTATATGTGTGTGTGTGTGTGTGTGTGTGTGTGTGTGTGTGTGTGTGTGTGTGTGTGTGTGTGTGTGTGTGTGTGTGTGTGTGTGTTGCCAGGAGACCAGGTAGCTACCGTCACGCTACCTGCAGGTTTACCTCTGAAAAGGTTCCTCTCTTGGACAGGTAGCGGCCTCTCATTATTCATATATTCTTTGTGTATTAATTTACCCTTTTTTAGTGTTTTGGTCCTGTATTCTCAGCTTCTTCCTTGAGATCAACAACCTTAAAGATGACACATTCTTCCTCCTACACTTCCCTCCTGGCATCCGTTTTATCTTTTATCTATTTATTCTATTTCCTTCATTTTCCTCTTCAAATTCTTACTACCTTTTTACGTCATATTTTTTGGTTTCCATTTGCATCCTCAATTTGGTTAATAACTTTTTCTCCTTCTCCTCCTTTCTTCCTTTTCATCTCGTTTATTTTATTTTCCCCTTTGCCTTTGGTGCAGAGTATATTTAACTTTCAATAATATGGTTTTATTACTAACTTTGTCGTCCTATAGAAGTGTCTTGTGTTGCCTGGACGCGGTGTTGGTATTATTAAAGGTGAACTGTTTGAATTGTGATGATCCTAGTCGTGTAGATTATAATACATTTTATATTTATTTATCTATTCATTTTTTCTATTAATATATATATATATATATTTTTTTACATGACTTTAATATTTCATACGTTTTAAAAAATTCAAGCACTTTTTAACTGTGCGTGTTGGAAATAAATGTGTGGATTTTTGTATCTTGTATTTGTTTTTTATTATAAAGTATTATAGTTTTCATAATGTTTCTATTCCTTTTATTTTATTACTTTTGCAGTTTTATTAGTTTTCCATGTCCTGATTGTTATATATTTTAGTTATATTTTCATTAGTGAGTATAGGATATATAAATAATTATGTAAGTTTGTATCATATGCTCATTTCTTTTAAAGTTCTGCAATATTCTGTTTATAATGTCTGCTTACAATTTACGAGTTTCCCTGTTTGCTATCTGTTCACGCCTGGTTGTGCACGAGTCTTCTCATTATCATATTTAATCAAAGAAAGGTTTTGTTTTCCACACTAGATTGTATTATATATTGTACAGATGGGGTAGATCTTTCTTTGACATCCTCCTCGTCTTTCTTCATCCATTAATTTTGTTTGCATTGGTTGAAGACGCTATGTTTGTTCCCCTTGTTCTGTGCCAGCTAGCGTAAGGAATTGAATCGTGTTTAGTTTATATCGATCATGTTTGCTTTCTCGCCCCGCCCCAACGAAAGTATAAGTTCATGTCTTCTCTCGGGTGATTTGCAATGTTTAGTTTTCCTTGTTTTTTTTTACAGTGGACTAGCATGTGGCAGGGTCTTATTAATGTTTGCTTGTATTATATTCAGGTTTTCTTCCCACTGCTGGTTGGTGTCTTATAGATGAATTTATTTGCTTGTATACCTTCACATCACCAACATCATACATCGTAGTTATAATGCAGAGAGAGGTCCTTTGTGCTATTCCTTGTTTACTTTTCATTGGTTTTGTTTAGTGTCAGTCTGCATGTCAGTCTGGCCGTATCCTTTCATATTTATGGTAGGAATTTTACTCGTTGTTGTTGTTGTTGTTGGTGGTGGTGGTGATGTAATCTTGTTTCTTCATTTCCTCCTCCTCGTCCTCGTCCTTCCCTTTCTCCTCCTCCTCCTCCTCCTCCTCCTCCTCCTCCTCCTCCTCCTCCTCCTCCTCCTTTTCCTCCTCTTCCTCCTCCTCCTTCTCCTCCTCCTCCTTCTTATGTCACTGTGTTGTCTGCCATCAGTATCTTTTAATTGCAGTTCCCAGCCTCTGCTGGCTCAGGAATTTTGTGCTATTTATATTTAATATCCTTTTTATCGCTCTATTGACTTATGTAATCCCTCCTTCTCCTCCTCCTCCTCCTCCTCCTCCTCCTCCTCCTCCTCCTCCTCCTCCTCCTCCTCCTCCTCCGAGTCTGGTGTCGAATTTTCTATGCTGCTTGTATCTGATGTTTTTTATACTTATTATGTGAAGTAATCTCGCTTTCATCTCCGGTGCAATGAAAGTCGTTCCAGTGAAGGTTGTTTTAATTTCTCTAACGTCTTGTTTCCTGTTGGTTCATCTGGTCCGACGCCACCTTGTCCAGAGTGACATTGGCAGTTTTAGTGTTGTCTCTGCATGCAATCTTTTTTTAGTATGTATTTCAGTATGATAGGGGACTTAATAGTATTGTTAAGTTTTAAGTATAATTCACATCGTCTATTCTCCTTATTGTTCTGAAAATGGTGTTAGAATCTATGTTGTGTGTTATGTCTGCACTTTGATATTTTCTAAACGCCATACTTTCTCACCTCACTTTCTTCTCTTAAAACTATGAAAAAAATTGTCTGTTATATAGTGTGTGTTAAAACCTTCATGTTCACCCAACCTCATCGTCTACATTTGCAGCCAGTGTACTTTTTTGGTACATGTAAAGTCATAATTGCCTCATTTCCTTCCCTCCCAGCCATTCCCTCAAGCTACGAAGAAAAATATTTGCATGGTATGCGTCTAATACTTTACAATCTTTATATTTACTCACCTTCATCATCTTCCTCAACAAGTATAGAGATGTTTGCTCTTTCTGCATTTGCTATTTTGATTTCCTAAACTGTTTACCTTTCCTTCATTTCTTCGGTGTACAAATAAGGGTTTTGTATGGCTGGGTTTAATACGTTTTTCTGTTCATGTTTACTTACCTTCACCTCCCTTTGCAGCTGGTGTCCGAGCTCGGCGTCCTGCTGTACCGCGCGCTGGACTTCAGTTTGGGCAGCGATGAGGAGCGGGACCTATCACCCTCCCTCAACCACCTCATTGACCTCATGACCTCCGCGGGTGAGTGACTCGAGGCCCCTTACCGCCTCCTCATTGTAGTCCTCTCCCTTCGCTTCCCCTTTGTCCCGTCCTTCCCTTTACTTTATAAGCTTTCCCAGGACATGAGGACATTCCTTCCTTCCCGTCGTGTTGTCATCTATCCTTCGTGGTTTCTATCTCCACAGGAATGTTATATCAGGTTGTTGGTGTATTTTGTGTATTTTATTCTATCCTTTCGCTGGTTATTTTTTATTTTATTTTATTTGTTCGTAATCACAGCAAGATTCACTTCAAGTCTTGGGTAAGTTGGCTTCGTTCCCACTCATTACCTTTCTCATGTCGTAATTTTTATGTTTTTTCTTTTATTTGTGACGTTTTTTTTTTTTCTTTCTTTCTTTATATATTTTTTTCGTCATTACACAACTCGCAAGTCTCTTAAGCTCAAAAAAGCCTCTTGCTATTTTTTTCAATTCTTTGTCAACCTTTAAACATAAAAATAGTGATAATGAGAATAATAATAGTGACAATAATGGTAATGTCAAACTTGCTCACGGTAAGACTTCTTTTTTCCTTCTTGTCCTTGTTTCCCACGCACATTACGTCATATCCGCCCCCTAAGGCAAGTCTGGAGGGGCGGAAGGCCGGAGTGTGGGCTGTAGGGAAGGGAAATGAAGGGAGGGAGGGAGGGAGGGAAGGGAGAGGAAGGAAATATTATGATGTAGGGACAAGCGTTATCTCCTGTGGGGATGCGAGGTAATTATCTCTCTCTCTCTCTCTCTCTCTCTCTCTCTCTCTCTCTCTCTCTCTCTCTCTCTCTCTCTCTCTCTCTCTCTCTCTCTCACACTGTAACTATATATCTAGGGGTGGCTAATCAATAAGTGGCCTCAGGTGCTTTGGGAAAATTGTAAAGAAATGAAATGCTTGAAATTTTTGTACTATAACCAAAGAACAAGGAGGAGGAAGAGGAGGAGGAGGAGGAGGAGGAGGAGAAAAAGGATTACGTACCATTACATAGAAAGATCAGATACTTGAAAACCCATTAGTGCATATCAGTTGAATTACGTACTTCTACTAGTAAACTACGTGAGGGAGAACAGGTTAGAACAGAGCAAGGAGGAGTAGGAGGAGGTGGAAGGCTAGGATGATATATGGGTGAAAAGGGAATAGGGTTAAGGAGAAAATAGATTAGAGGGTGAAGAGGCGTGTAAAATTAAGTAACAGGTGTGAAGAGTATGGAGAAATAGGAGAAGGTGGAGGAGGAGGAGGAGGAGGAGGAGGAGGAGGAGGAGGAGGAGGAGGAGGAGG
>JAPQNM010000044.1:3023131-3035631 GCA_029783475.1 Metacarcinus magister | reverse complement strand
GACTAATATTTACGTAGTAAAATTTGAACAAATCATTTTCGACCTCAACTCTGGTGGAATTTACGGGTCACAAAATGGAAAATGCAAATATTATAGTAATGCCAAATTAATTCCAGATTCGTGATCAGCATGCCCGAGAACCCATTGGTAGATTATTAGTCTTATTTCTTTCACTTTCCCATACAACTTCCATGATAGTTTGTCTATGCTATATGGACAGCTTGGGCTCGAGGGAGGGGTAGATGGGGAGGAGCCTTTCACTTTGCTGTCTTTTTGCTTCTATTAAGTAGATATCATAATAGTAGTGTAGCCACACGGCCAACCTCGTTAGGTCCAGTAGGACTGTTGTCTGTTCTTCCTTTGTACTCATGTGTATTTTGGCGCCACGACCCCCCTCCCTTCCTCCCTTACTCTCTACCCCTTTTTTTCTCTGTTTTCTCTCTCTCTCTCTCTCTCTCTCTCTCTCTCTCTCTCTCTCTCTCTCTCTCTCTCTCTCTCTCTCTCTCTCTCTCTCTCTCTCTCTCTCTTTCTCTCTTTCTTTCTCTCTCTCTCTCTCTCTCTCTCTCTCTCTCTCTCTCTCTCTCTCTCTCTCTCTCTCTCTCTCTCTCTCTCTCTCTCTCTCTCTCTCTCTCTCTCTCTCTCTCATAGCAGCACGTACAGTACCCTGGTTTTACATGATCTCTTCCCACACACACACACACACACACACACACACACACACACACACACACACACACACACACACACACACACACACACACACACACACACTCAGAAGTCTGCTCGTTCCTCTCCTGTCATTCCCACGTTCGTTTGCCTTTACTCTCTGTTTTACTCGCACCTAGTCTTGTTTCTCTGTTTTCATTGTGTGTTTTCTGTGTAACTGTGTGTGTGTCTGTGTGTGTGTGTGTGTGTGTGTGTGTGTGTGTGTGTGTGTGTGTGTGTGTGTGTGTATAGCTTGGTATGTTTCGTCAGTTCTTTTTTTTTCTTTCTTTCTTTCTATTTTTCTTATTTCCTTTATTTTCTTTCTTTTCGTTTCTTCTTCTTCTTCTTCTTCTTCTTCTTCTTCTTCTTCTTCTTCTTCTTATTTTGTGAAACATGTTAACGAATCGTATAGTTTCTTTTGCATTAATCAATTATATCGCATTAACTTTTACTTCTCGTTCAGTTTCTTCTCTTCCTCCTCCTCCTCCTCCTCCTCCTCGTCTTCCTTTTTTTCTGGAGTGAACTCTTGGCGGAACTTGTCAAAACAAAAGAGAAAAACTCATTTAAAATCTTTCGTATACACACTCTAGAGAAAAAATAGTTAACTGGTAAACTTCCTGTAACCTTAAGGCGGATGGATGGAATGAAATACTGGTAAGCGTTGCGGCCTTTGTTGGCTTCTCAGTCTTACATCTTAAAGCTATTATAACAAGTCTTAACGAATGATTTACACCAGTAACTTATTATCTATTTATTATTTTGTATCTGCTGTGCTTTTTTTTCCCTCATCAACAGGTGTGGTGTTTTCTCTCTTTCTCAGTATCCTGTTTTGATTCATTACCATCTTAGTAAGGAAGCCTTGAATGAACAAAAAAGACAGAAAGCTTGTGAGAAAATAAAGTAGACATAAGCAGGTTGATCAGGTGTTTTTATATTCATACCTCCTCCTCCTCTTCTTCTTCCTCTTTCTCCTCCTCCTCCTCCTCCTCCTCCTCCTCCTCCTCCTCCTCCTCCTCCTCCTCCTCCTCCTCCTCCTCCTCCTCCTCCAGTCATAATTTCTCGTCCACGTAATGTGAGAGCTGATGGCCGTATATCCTGAACTTATTTTTTTGTCTTATTTCTTTCTTTCCACCTGGCGTGACCAGCGAACAGACGTGATGGTTAGGCTCCCAACACCTGTCGTTTCTGTCCCACCTGTCCTGCTGTCTTCCTGTCGTTTTTTTTTCTTCTCTCTCTCTCTCTGTCTCTCTCTCTCACTGGTTCCTTAGATACACCTGTCTGTTCCTCCTCCTCCTCGACACACCTGCCTTACCTCCTCTCCTCTCCATTAGTCATCACTCACATTTCCTGTCTATTCACATCTCCGACTATCCTCCAATTTTTTCCTTTACTCCTTCATTCATCCTTTCTCTTTCTTCTCTTACCTTCAAGTCCCATTAATTAGAGTAAATCTCACACTCTTCACCTTTACCTGTGTGTGTGTGTGTGTGTGTGTGTGTGTGTGTGTGTGTGTGTGTGTGTGTGTGTGTATGTGTGTGTGTACGTGTGCGTGTGCTACTTCAGGGCGGCGTGACGAAGGTGTTACGAACCCTTACGTCCTTCAAGGATGGAGGAGGAGGGAAGGAGGAAAGGAATGAGGGAGAGAGGGAAGGAGGGGCGAGGGAGGATACACAGAGGTTCCGGTGGATGGCTTGAGAGGGAAAGTGAACGTTAGGATGGAGGAGGAGGAGGAGGAGGAGGAGGAGGAGGAGGAGGAGGAGGAGGAGGAGGAGGAGGAGGAGGAGGAGGAGGAGGAGGAGGAGGAGGAGATGGAGGAGGAGGAGGAGGAGGACGTATGGAAATGTGACAGGTGCTCAGGATACTTGGCTCGGAAGTGGTTTTTGTTTGCTTGTTTGTTTGCCTGTTTGTTTGTCTTGTGCATATATTAAAGGTAATTGAAAGTTGTTGTTGTTGTTGTTGTTGTGTTTGCTCCTCTTCTTCTGCCTCTTTTCTTCTTCTTCTTCATCTTCTTCTTCGTCATCGTCATCGTCTTTGTTTTCGTTGGTGTTTTTTGTTCTTACTGTTGTTATTGATATTTCTTCTTATTATTTTTTATTTTTTCTTTCTTCTTTTTTGTGTTTTTCTTCTGCTTTGTTCTAGTGTGTGTTCCTCTGTCTTCTTTCTTCTTTTCTTTAATTATATTCTTACTCCTACCCGTACCGTTATCATCATTGTCATCATTACACACACACACACACACACACACACACACACACACACACACACACACACACACACACACACACACACACACACACACACACACATACACAAACAAACAACACACTTCATGCGCTAGTCTTTACTCATTATATTTTTTGTACCCTGACTTATCTCTCACTTTCCCTCTCGTCTCCGTCCGTGACACTGACTGTTTTATCTCCTTTTTTTTTATCTCCCTCCTCTTTCCTTCCCTTGTTTCTTACTTCACTCTTCCTTCCTCCCTTTCTCTTTCCTCTCTTTCCCCTCCCTCCTCCCCTTCCCCCCCCCTTCTCCCTCATCGACGAAGCAGGTGTGTTAGTTACAATCTGAACCAATTATCTCAGCCACTAGAGAGAGCGAGAGAGAGAGAGAGAGAGAGAGAGAGAGAGAGAGAGAGAGAGAGAGAGAGAGAGAGAGAGAGAGAGAGAGAGAGAGAGAGAGAGAGAGAGAGAGAGAGAGAGAGAGAGAGAGAGAGAGAGAGAGAGAGAGAGAGAGAGAGAGAAACCAAATAAGTCACATATCATAGTAACAAATATGTACTGCCCAATGTTTTCCTCTTCCTATTAGCACCACGACACGACCACCAACAACACCACTACCTCGTCCTCCTTTACCTACATGTTTAATTAATTCCTTACCTTGTTTGTGCTGAAGGTTACCTGGCTGCCCTTAATGACTTCCGGCAGGTAGGAGTATTGGACGGATGTGGGTTGTATATATAGGAATCATTGCTCTCTCTCTGTGTCGAGTTATGCCGACAAGAGGGTGTGGGCGGATAGAGGAGAGTGTAAAGGGGGATGTAAGGGAAGAGTGACGGATGGATTGATGGAGTGTGTGGGTGTACAAGGTAAAGTTGGGCTGGAGGGCGTGTGGATGAATTAGTAGGTTATAGGTAGGGAGCGTGGGTTGGCGTGTGGGTGAGTGTGTGGGTAGAGATTTTGTTCTTTACTGAAGGACTTTTGCTGAGTAGATTGGCTATGTAGAGTGTGCAGTGGGTGGAGGTGAGAGTTGTGGGTGTGAATTGGTGGGCAACTGGTAGGAGGTCTGGTGAGTTCGGAAGGAGTGGGTGGAGAGGTTGGTGTGTGGGTGGGCCTTGGGTGTGTGAGGGTCAGTGGTGGGTGGGTGGGAAGGGACGGGATTGTCATTATATTTTTTTGGTTGAGTTATTCGTGTTTTTATTATAGAAAAAGTAAAGTCATGTCTTTTAATTTCAGAATTATCAGAAATCTTATGATACGACAAGAGTGTGTGGATGTGTGTGTGTGTTTTTTTCATTTTTTTCTTGCGTAGGTACAATAATTTTCAAGGTACACATGATAATACGCCCACAAAATCGTAAAGTTCAAATAAACAATGAAATAAAACTCAACTGAACGTGTGTCCTTCACCTTTGCTACGCTGGACGACGTTACTTGCATTAACAACACAATAAAATACTAAACAATGAGGACAAAACAACGCCTCTTATTATAATTCTTCTTTCTCGTCAGTAGGTTAAGAAAACAAAACTTATCAATACAACTTTACACCTGCACAGTTTACCTTGACAATAGACCAACAAACCATTTCCAATCTTACGTAATTCATCTTTGAGCACTGTCAGTCAGTCACCTCACTTACAACTGGTTCTTAATTAATTCCGGTTGCAGGTAAACAAGTAAGATAGCGGTAACAGCATCAGGTATAGTAGTTGTACCAGGTGGAGGGGACAGGTGGACAAGGTTACAGTGGTTTTGATTGATTTATTAAGAGTTTAACTACCGCACGACAACGAGGCTATTACCATCAGCAGGGGCAGCGGGGTCAAGGATGCAGGTGACAGGGATAGAGTGAAAGGGTATTCGAAACAGGGTACAGAAGCAAGGTTCAGTGTATATAAGGTAAGACAGGTGGTGATGTGATGGGTGAGACAATGGTGTGTGCTAGGATGGGAAGGCAGATGGATAAGTGGTGTACATAGGATGGGAAAAGTGTAGATATACAACAATGGCCACTACAATCATCAAACGATATAATTACATGAGTAGTATCTTAGTGCAGGAGAGAATAAGGTGAGGTGAATAAGGTAAGAAGTAAGATAATATTGCTTAGAAGGAAGGAGTGGCGTGGGGAGGGAGTGGCATGTTATGGATATAGTATGTGTAAGGGTGTGTCGAGTAGGTAGGGCAAGGGGAGGAGGTGGGCGGCGAGGTAATGAACACAGATGGGGAAGAGGGTCAAGGTGGGTTGGAGGTGGGCTGGGTTTCTCGGGATGGAGTTTGACCTCAAGTTGGTGCGTGGGGAGGGGAAGGGTTAGAAGACGGGGCTGGGTTATCATGTTCGTTTCCTTTTATGAAAACAACGACGGCAGAGAGGATGACCATGATGATAATAGTAATAATGATAATAATAATAATAATGATAATAATAATAATAATGATAGTAATAATAATAATAATAATAATAATGATAATAAAAGTAATACTAGTAAAGTAATAATAATAATAATGGTAAAAAAGAAAATAATAAAAACAACAACAACCCGTACCATGTGGTTGCAGCTTTCACAACGTGCTTATTGGAAGCTGCTCTTGACTGTGTAAAAAAAGAACGTGCACAATGTATTCCTTTTAGATTTACATGTATCAATTTTATCTTGCTATTTAATTTTTTTCTGAAATTAATTTAAAATACAATTTGATGTGTGTGTGTGTGTGTGTGTGTGTGTGTGTGTGTGTGTGTGTGTGTGTGTGTGTGTGTGTGTGTGTGTGTGTGTGTGTGCGCGCGTAAGGTTCCCACGGGAGTAACAGTGCATGGCGTAGCTGGCGTACGGGTCCCCAGGGGCGTCCTATGTGCGGGGCGATAAGTCCTGTGTGGCGTAAACTCGTATAAGGCAACCCTTTGTCACTGCTTCACGGCCCTGACCTGACCCTCCTGCGACGCTTCTCCCCCTTGTGACCCCTCTCTTTCCTTCCCCTGCGACCTCCCCTCCCCTTGTGATCCCTCCCCTCTCTCAGCCCTCTCACCCCGGCCCCGCGACCCCTGGCCCTCCGCACAACCCGTGGGAGTCCGTAACAGTACAATAGTGCCGCAAACTCGTTACCACGCCGTTCCCAGGTGACCTCACCCCTGCCTGAACGCGGATCTTTCAGACTCATGCGGTGCTTTCGAGGGAATAAAGGAATGTATTTTTTTTAGGGTGGAGTGGTTTTGCATGGTTGACCTCAAAGGGTGGAGGGAGTCACAGGCTTTTGTCAAGCGTATTCTGGGGCGACGTTCCCCCGCCGACGCCCTCAAGGGTAAGGCCAAGGCTCAATGGTAGGCCGTGGCTGCTTCGAGCCTCGTTTACTCCACCCGTTTTCCATGGTGTTGTGAGGCACGCAGCCCCCGCCCGACACTCGTCCTTGCCTGGTGGCCCCGCACGCGGCTTTTACCTAAGATGGTTTATGTATTTTAACGTACGGCTGTTTTGAGGTAGCCCGCCCTGCCAGAGGTGGTGTATTCATTCATGTTTGAGTCAAGACAATGACATCGGGAACCTGTTCATCATTAAGACCATGCCTACTTGTATTGCAATGTGGACTGTTGGGTTCATCGCCACGGGTAAAATATAACCTACGCAACATGGATGAACACAATGACCTTCTTGGCACTGCAGAACGTTCCCTTCCCTTGCAGTGCAGCGTCACGCACGAGTGATACTGTCGCACTGAGCCATTCATGCATTCATATACAGCGTTGTTCAGGAATCTGCTGCAGGAAGCTATCATATGATACACATCTACTAGATACTGGACTGCTTACTACTGCTTCTGTTGGTGCTGATTATTATTGTAATTGTTGCTATTATAATTATCATTGTTATTATTATTACTATTATTGTTATTATTATTATTATTATTATTATTATTATTATTATTTTAATGATGATGATGGTGACCGATGATAATGTAATTTCTCTGCGTCCCTGCCTGGATATACTAACAGGAGAACGTGCAAGGTTGCAAAGGGCAGGTAAATCACTCTTGTAGACAGACGTGAGGGGTGCAAGGGCGGGAGTGCTGCGGAAGTCACCTGTGAGTGAAACTGGCCGTGGGCGCTGCTCAAATATCTCAAATTGTTCGCAAAGTGATCACGGCCCGACCGTGCGACAACGAGGCGGCGGTGTGGAGCCATAACGACCTTCCACCGAGCATTACTTTCGGGTCAGTTTGGACTCACGTTGTTGTTTGCTTCCTTTAGCCAAACAACGGGCATTTAGAACACCTGATACAACGGACTTTCGGTAGATTTGTTTGTTATAGTTTTTGTTTAAATGTAATACAGATTAAGGCCACGTGTTTTAGCTCCTCGCCCTGCACAGGTGTGGGGGAGTGGCAGAAACAGGTGAATGTGTTGTGTTAGGGAGAGCGATCAGCGGGTGGGTGACGGCCGCCTCAGGGGCAGCGTTGGGAAACGGTCGATGTTTTGATGCCAAGGTGAGTTCGGAAAAGTGTCGGAGGAGCTCACGACGTGCAGGACGTGAATGTGCCTTGTTACCACCAGCGGGTGACGCACTATACACTACGCACCATGCACCACAAACCATGCAGCACTCACAATGCACCATACACCACGCACAATGCACCATGCACCACACACCACACACCACGCACCAGTCAGTTCATACCCTTGCTCTTTTATGCACCAGCCGGCTCACACACTTCATCTTTCATGCACCAAGTGTCCCTCAGAGCAATTTTTCATGCTCACATTATCTTACGTTTCATGCATCGCTACACACATTTTTGGCTTCATTCAAATTTCTCATCCGAAGACACTCGCATTTAGAGCACATAGGGAACTGTAAAGCCACTCCTGGGTGGGCGTGGGCGTGGGCGTGGGCGTGGCCGTGGCTATATGAACTTAATAATTTATTACTTTAGTTGTGTTTGCCGTTGCGTAATAACTATGATGCATATTTTATCATCTATTTAATACACTATATCATAAACAGGAACCAAAACTCCTGAACCTTAATTTTAGCAATCCAGAGAGTAAAGATACGTTTTGCTTTTTCTCTTGAGTTCACGCAGCAGGCGGCGAGACACTGCGATCATCCTGCTGGCGACGTGTGCAGCGGCTGAGCAAGGCAGCAGCAGCATCCCCACTGGGCTGCCTCACCATAAAACGAATAATATCATGTGCACGAACTTAATCTAACGCCAGGTTTCAAAAATTAACTCACACCTCACTTTTTCCATTTGTACCGGGGTGCGAGAGAAGAACAAAAAGTTTAAAAAAAGGCACCGCAATTAGAGAGTGCAAGCAGCGTGTATCCGTGAAATTGTCTCCGTGACTGTGAACAACAAACTTTCGATGGATGCACTAACGCGTCGCCCCGTTGGCCACGTGCTTGAAGTAGGGCGAAGGATCACATGATATCACCGCCATTCCCAAGGTTGTACAATGTTGAAAGCTTCCAGATCTGTTCCCCCCTCCCCCCCCCCACACACATCTCCCACACAGCCTCTCCCACACACCCTGTCACGGTCATCTTTACCATCAGATCCTCCTACACACGCACATACATACACACACTCACTTTTTTTAGTTGAATAATCTATTTTTCTATGAATTTCTTTATATCACTTTTTTTTTCGTTTCTAGTATGGTCATATTAATATTACTTACTTAAGTGTGTGTGTGTGTGTGTGTGTGTGTGTGTGTGTGTGTGTGTGTGTGTGTGTGTGGGTGTGGGTGTGGGTGGGTGTGTGTGCTTGTTTTATTTCACTTCTGTGTGTTATCGGAGCCACACACTTCCTTGGCATTTCTGTCTGTTTCGTTCACCTTCAAAACATTACGTTCCCCCCACAAAGGAAGCTCATTTCCAAGACTTACAATTACCCTTATCAAACATTTCCCTTAATTAAACGTTCACTACCTGTACCTATAATTACCTGCCGCAACCACTAGTTTCATTTACCTGTATCTCGTAATTAACTCACCTCCTTGCTTCTTTTACTTCTATACACCTTGCATTATTTCATTGTCTTTTTTTTTCGCACTTTATTTTCATTTCGGGTTGCCAATCACTTCATCATCCTGCTCACCTGCACCTCTTTCCCTCCAGCTCTTTCACCTGTGCTAATCTATTTTTTTACCTACCTGCTTCCTCAACAAACCGTCCCACCCTCCCCATCTTACCTGCCCTTACCTGTGACAGTGTGCGGCATGTGCATAAGAATTAGGCTTGAGCTCTCCCTCCTTCTCTTCATCCTTTACTCCTTCCTTCTCTCCCCCTTCATTCCATCATGCATTCAAACCTCCTCCTTAAAATACCTGGTCCTTATATACATCCCTCTTTCCTCCCTCATTCCCTCCGCCCTTCCCTATATCCCTATTTGTCATGTTTTTTTTTTTTTCTTCTTCCTGTATTTTTTTCTTCCCTCCAGCGCTCCTGTGTCCCAAAATAACTTGACCCTCACTTACCTGTTGGATCCTTCTCCCAATTCTCCATTCGAACTCTTCCGCTATCTTTATCATCTCTTCTCCTTGCGTTCTTCTCTTCTTATTCCGTGTTTTTTATACCTTACATTATCCCCTGTGAGTATCATTTTCTCTTGCTCCTCCTCTTTGTTTCGTTTTTTGCATCAAATCTTTACCTGCACCTTCATTTTATATAAATAACATATAATTTTCTTCATTTCCCAGTCTACCCTCCCCTCCTCCTCTCCCTGTCCCTCCTTCTCCCGCATTATATCACCGGGCACAGTTGTTTCCTTATTGCCTTCGTCTCATGTTATCTCCAGGACGCGTGTCTCCTGAGCAAGTTTCAAAAGTAGTACCTCCGTGACTTTATTTCATGTCACGGCGGACGGTCTCAAGGTGTGATGTTTGACGCGTGCTACTCTAATGTTCCGCCAGGTGACGATACACTCCTAAGGTACACAGACACACCGCTGATCTTGTTCTAAACATATATTTATTCTTTCCACTGTATTGCACGGAGTATGTGTTATGTACAGCTTCCGGTTGTGTAATGATAGTGTGTTAAAGTCAAGGAGAAAAAAATGGTGTAGCGAGAGAGGAATAGATAAAGTAAGAAAAAAAAGAGGTGGAGACAAGGAAAAAACGATGCATATATACATACATACAGACGGAAAGACAAACGGATATACATACTACATGCAGAGATACAGACCCTTGAACTGCGAAGAAAGAAAAAACTAGGAAGAGTTTTATTGATGGGATGAATGCAGGAAGAGGAAGGATGTAGCACCGCATGATAAAACACAGAAACAAACAAGCAATAGGAAGTGGAGGTAGTGAAAAAAACACACACACACACATACACACACACACACACACACACACACACACACACACACACACACACATATATAATTATTACACGATACAAAAAACAAGATGCAGGTGTGCGCGTGTGTTTATGTCGTTATCGTGTTAATGAGGACGAAGGAATGAAGAAGAAAAAAACCGTAATGTTCATGAATTAAAAAGGAAAAAAAATGACAAAAACACGTTTATACTGTAATCCATGTTTGAATATTGTCTGAGGTAAAAACGTGTCATTGAGGATAACATAAAACGCTTCCTTCTTAGTGCAGCTGGAAAAAAAACAAGAAAAATATTAATCTCTTATTTCAATGCAAATACTAAACGGTTTTTTTTCTTAATCCTTACCTGAGTTTAGCTTTTTTCTCTCTCTTTTCTTAGCCTTCTCAAAAGTTAGGTCACTTCCTCCTTAACTTTATGTGAAGGAGAGTTTAAATATTAAGTAATCCTTCCTTTTAATCCTCAATGGAGATCCGAGGAGAGGAGTCAGGAAGAATTTACTTAAGTTCTCCTCTTCTTCCTCTTCCTCCTCCTCCTCCTCCTCCTCCTCCTCCTCCTCCTCCTCCTCCTCCTCCTCCTCCTCCTGCTGCATGTAATTGGGCAGAGAAAACGGGATCCCCAGCAGGTTAAATAGGAGCTTATGACCCTGTGGATAACCTCCTCCATTTTCTTCGAGTAAATTGTTATGTTGGGTTATGGCCGCCAGAGAAAATTGGTGGTGAGTAGGAGGGGACGGGGAGAGGGGACTAATTTAACGCTAAGCTGTGCCACCATTACCCCGATTCTAGCTTATTTTCTTCTATTTTATTATTATTATTTTTTTTGTGTCCTTACGTTGTGCAGTGACTCTAGTGGGAATCTTGTTTTCGTCTGATACTGTAGTAGATTCACTTTTTTTTTCTTCTTAATCTTGTTGGCTGCTGTGGCCTCAGATTTTTCCCTGCCAACAACTGGTAAAAAGGAGAGTAAACGAGAGAGAGAGAGAGAGAGAGAGAGAGAGAGAGAGAGAGAGAGAGAGAGAGAGAGAGAGAGAGAGAGAGAGAGAGAGAGAGGTTGATATTGATACGGGTGATTATCTTCCTCCATATATTTTTTGTCTATGGAAGTGATGATGTGATGATAATGTAGTAGTAGTAGTAGTAGTAGTAGTAGTAGTAGTAGTAGTAGTAGTAGTAGTAGTAGTAGTAGTAGTAGTAACAGTATCATCATCATCAGCAGCAGCAACAACAGTAGTAATAGCAGTATCAGGAGAAGAATAAGAGAAATAATGTCTTGGGTGTGTGATAGTAGTGGCACTAATGGTTGTGACTTCAGTGAGTGACACGCAATGAGTGCTGACTAAAGGACTCAGATGATAATGTTCAGATGACTCGTGGGAAAGGAAGAGAGAGGAAGAGACACACGCTGGTGACGGAAGAGGGAAGGGCAGGGGAAAGAAGGAATGGGTTGGGGGGGGGGAGGAGCAGGCGTGGGAGGGGTAGGTGTGGGAGGGGCAGGTATGGAGGCAGATCACTCCGGTCACACCTACACACCTGTACCGCGTTACCTCAGCAATTCTAAACGGATCGAGTGAGAGCCAGTCAGTCAGTCTAACGAACGGACAGACATATAGAGACAGACAGGCATGCATACACGGCACATCAACCAGTCAAGTCCCGTCTGTGTGTCTTGTCTCTCACACTTAAGACTAGCGGACAACCGAAGCGACCATTTGAATTACAAAGACTTCAACCTTCTCAGTGCTGGCGTTCTAAGGGAGACCGACAGAAAGATGGACACGGAGATAGACGTACAGACAGAAGAACCGTTATAAAGATACAATAGTCATACAGGACTGATAAAGCAGGGAGAAAGAGAGAGAATGTTGCAACGAAGGAGAGAGTGATGCAGTGAACGGAGGAGAGGCCAGGTGCCAGGCTAGTGACCTGACCTAAGGTGACGCAACATTCACTGGAAGCAAGTCGTGCCCAGTGAGCACCTAACATTCTTCACCGCTGAGTGTGCAGCTGCTTCCTCCTGCTACCTCAGTGTGTCGCTTGGCAGGAACTGGGGAAAGGAGAAAGGGAGGAAACAGGTATAAGGGAGAAGAGAGGATAGGAAACGAAGATGGAAGGAAATTAAAGAAGAATTGATGCTGGTGAAGGGAGGGAGAGAAACAGAGGCTGTGGGAGGGAGAGAGGAGGGGTGCCAGTATAAAATTTCTGTAAATAAATCAAAGAAACTGGTTTTTGTTAAGT